>OZ025255.1:15352907-15598815 GCA_964019135.1 Arenicola marina
AAGGCAACAGATCTGACCAAGCCCAGTAATCTATGTAAAGGCAACAGATCTGACCAAGCCCAGCCATCTATGTAAAGGCAACAGATCTGACCAAGCCCAGTAATCTATGTAAAGGCAAGAGATCTAGCCAAGCACAGTAATCTATGTAATGGCAACAGATCTGACCAAGCCCAGCAATCCATGTAAATGGAACAGATCTGACCAAGCTCAGCAATCTATGTAAATACAAGAGATCTAACCACGTCCTGTATTCTATGTAAGGGCAAGACATTTGACCAAGCCCAGCAGTCTATGTAAAGACAAGATATCTAACCAAATCCAACAATAATAAGGGGCAAGAGATTTTCAGGACAAGTTTCCCTGGGGCGCCTCACTAGCCACTCGGCCACCGGGGCGGCCATGTTCCTCCTCTATCCCCTCACCGGTAACCGTCTCTCAAGCCAGGGTGTCCCCCCTAGCAGAGAGCACAGCAGGTCTTGGCCCCTAGATATATATGTATACTCTTGTATCTGAATACATTAATAATACAAGTTAAAATGTCAAATGATGATCAGTGTTTTTATAATGAATGTTTAGCATACACTGATGTATCTGAAGCCCATATAAACCCAATAGGTGTACATACATGAACATGTAGTGCGCTCTGACCCGTCAAAATCGCCAACTTCGGATAATCGCAAATGCGGGTAATTGCAACTTTTTTGCTGACAAACGAAGTTGCAAGTAGAGCACCCGAAGAGCACTGTATATCCTGCCTACAAGAACGCCACAGAATGGTCTAAAGAAAGAGTTTAGACGATTTTTATTCACAATTTATCACTGAAGCACAAGACAAATAGAGACAGAGAAATGTTATCTGTGCTACAGGATGCTTGATAGCGGCTGTCGATGGGTGGGCGGTCAGCAGGGGGGGCGGTGGGGGGAAGGGGTTAGGAAGGCTTTGGCGGGGTCCAAAGGTGGAAACCAAAACTTTGTAAGTCTCCACCGGACTAGTGATCGTAAGAGCCCTTTCTAAGCCTTTAATGCATAGTGCGAATTGAATGCAATATAGAGCAGATTGAACGCAATATTATTATAAAGAAAATATTGAACGCATCATTATAGCATAGACTGGCTTCGACTGAACGTCCACGGCTGAGCATAAAAGGCATGGCTACAGTCAGGACACTGCCTTGAGAGATGTCATGGAGATGGAATTGTGAAGCAAATGGGGTGTTTTACGCCGATGTTCTGCACACAAGGACCAAATAACTTCCCGGGGTGATAAAAGATAAACATTACCCCAGATACGAACCCAGCCTGTTTATTTATCTGAGAGCCTAGTGTACGTGCCACTACACTAGGGAGACCCCCTCGTGGGGTGCAGTGCAGGCGCTGGCGGGAAAATAATCCAAATATGTACAATGACAGATATCGATATCTAATCTCTCTACATATATATGTATAGGTAAATATAGTTGCCCACAAATATAAAGCATAACTGAGAATATTGCATCCGTTCGCGTTGATCGGCCGTACAGTGGGGGCAATGGGGAGAGGGGACGGTGGGAGGAAGGGGAGGGGGGTCCTGAAACGGAAAAACCCCAGTGGGTCCATGAGGTGAAAAGAAAAATGCTTCCTATTTTATAAAGGCATGAAGCCCCGGCCGTGGATTTGGCCAATATAGTAACGTTACAATGTAAATCCCTATAAGGGCCGCTCAGAGATGGAACCCAGAGCAACGGATACCCTCTCTGTCCCTGTATCCACAGAGCGCTGTGGCAAGGCGAATCAGAGGTCGCCCATGATAAGCATAAACCAAACCATGTGAGCAGCCAACACAGGAAATGGGCTGTCGTTGATGTACTTATCCGGCTCCTAGGGGTGGGGTGAAGGGACGGGAGGGGTGGGGTGAAGGGAAGGGGGGGGGGGATGGGTAAAAGGAAGGGAAGGGTATGAGGGGATGGGGAGTGTAGCGGAAGGGGTGAAAACACGGGGTATGAGGGGATGGGAATGAAGAGGAGAGGGTGTTAAGTGACGGGGAGGAGGGGGTGGTTAAGTGACAGGGAGGAGGGATGGAGGGAGAGGGATGTTGTACAGTGCGTCCTCCACGTAGTTTATATGTTGCAGTGTATAGCTGTGACGTATGAGCGGCAGCTGCCGTGACATGCCTCGGTCACCGTGGCAGGTGTCACCATCCGGACTGTAAGTGCCACAGTCACACGGGCCTGGAGTAAACCCAACGGCTCCGTCACCCATTAGCACCCCACCCCCCTACACCACACCCTCACAAATACAGATTTCCTTTTTTGTCTTGTTTCCGGGAGTCCATTGTTGGCTATTGACACCCCCCCCCCCCCCACACACACACACCATCCCCTTCCTATAACATTGAGGACAGTCGGAAGATACAATTTTCACCATGATAAGACTCCATACATTCATCTTCCACGGTCCGTTCATGAAATCGATTATTTCGACAACTGTTGCACATGAGTCATCACTGATATGTGAGCTACACTGAAACAACAGCTCGCGCTGACCTAAACGAACGACCCCCGAATTAACAAGAACAAACGGACAGGTATTGGCGGTACTTGTTGGTTTCCCAGCGAAGGGAGGTTGCGGTCTGTGCATGTCATCTACAGGTTTATGACTTAATTAGAAGCCCCATTAGATATGCCCAAACAGGACTGCATTGTGATGTCGATTTCACCTTGACTATTCCCCCCGTGGGATGGATGGTTTTAATATTACATGATTACACTGTGACACTCGAGGTTCCCTTATCGTGACCTTAATTCCCGTATCTCCGTCCGCCCCAGGCAGGTCTGCCAGAATTCCCACAACCCCGTCGGGGCGCAGTCGGTGGCCGTGACAAGGGAGGCTCTATTAAACAGCGGCGGCGGGGCAGGTGGGGGTGGGGGGGGGGGGGTCGAGAAAGACGATCGGGCGATCGTGAGGGTTTTAAACCATGTCAGTAAAGGTGTATACAGTGCAAAACAAACACGTTTAACGGCCTTCTCCACCTGAACACATCGGCTTCCGGGAGGCTATCGAAGGCGGTAGGGGTATGGTGGGGAGGGAGGGGCAGGTTGTGTGTGTGTGTGTGGGGGGGGGGGGGGGGTGGAGGGGGGATGTGCACGCAAGCGAAGCAACGACGCGCTAATGCCTCGATTGTGTTGACATAAAGGAGAATTGTATGTGTGCCACAGTACTATCACTGCTTCAGCTCATACCTTGGCGGAGGTGCGGGCGAGGGGCGGACGGCGGCAAAACAGAAACCCCATCCCCCTTAGCTTCCCTCTCCCACCTTAGAAAGGAACCACTGGTCGAGGTCTGCCACCCCCCATCCCGCCTCCCCCCCCCCACCTTTCCCGGCTCTCACACAGACACCTGTCATTTCCGATAAAGTAAACTTGACTATCACGGCCCCGAATGGCTTATTGATCGTTGCGGCGTCCCTGGCACAAAAACTGATAACGGACGCCATTTTGAAAACGCCTGTGACTGCTTCACTATATTTATACCCAACATGGACTTTATCACGAGGGTCCTGCAATAGGTTGCTGTCTAATACCTCGCTCTAGCAGTGTCTGGCCTACTTTGATCGATATACAGACGTTACGAGTGCTTGCGGGGCCCGGTATGCGCGGTTATCCACCCAGTACAATGGCTGGCTGTAGTAGTAGTAGTATGCAGTAGGCTGCAGTACTAAAGGTGTTTATTCAGTGTAAAGCCACACAGGTGAGACAGGATGCGGAGGGTGGTGAACCCACTGATGAGGGAGAGGTTCGCCGGGGTCCCTCGCCGGGGCGTCATATCTCCAGGCTATATATTCTGCTATATTCTAACCCCCATGGTAATGGATGTGTCTTGCCCCCTCCCCATTCCCTCCTTCTCGTCTCGTGGGGGGTGGAGGTGGGGGGACGTGGGTCTCCATCAGTTAGAATGCAATACGGAGCTGGTGGGGGGACATGCATGACGGTGGGTGGGGTGGGTGGGTGACTCACCTTCTGGCCTGCATGTTGGTCGTCGGTTGTGGCGGCAGCGGCCTCCCCGGCAGCGCCCTCCGCGGGAGCTGTCTCCCCCTCGGGCTTGGCCGCCCCCTCCTCACCGTCCCCCGTGTAGGGAGCCTTCTCTTTATCCTTCGCCGCCGAGCCTTTCCCCACGCAGTTGCCCATATTTTGTTTGTTTATTTACTCGGTTCTTTCCTGTGCTGCCTGTTGTTCTATTCCGCCACTGTCGCTACTACCACTACTACTCCAGCGCGCGTCTCTTGCCCTCGACACTCTCTCCGTCTCTCGGCGCTCTCGTCGCCCGTCTCGTCTAGTCTCGCCGGCGTCCGTGCGCACTCTCTGTCCAGGCGGCGCTGGCGACAGCGGCGGCAGCGGGCGGCGGCGGCGGTGATGGCAGCGGCGGTGACTGGTGCGCATGTGCGCTGAGCGGGACAGACCACTGGCTGGCTGGCTGGCGGGCTACCGACCGAGAACAGAAGGGCTGGGACCAGGCTGGCGGCGGGCGACCTGAAAGGGACAGACAGTGAGGGTGAACGCTGGTGAATAGGGGCCGGTAGCGCTCGGCCGGCACTCAGTCACGCGCGTCTGCGGCCCTGGCAGAGCGGGGTGGGGACACAGGGGTGAGGGAGGGGAGGTCAGGGGGCGGGTGGGAATAGAGTTTGACAAGCGTTATAACAGCTGCGGGGGTCGGGGTGGCAGGCAGGCAGAGAGGAAGTGTGTGTGTGGGGGGGGGGGGGGGGGGAGGGAGGGAGGGAGACGGTGGCTATGTGTCCCCTGCTAAGACGAATGTATAAATGCATGCCCCTCCACAGCCAACCCCCCCCGCGTGTCGGTCTCACGGGAGATTCATTATGATGGCAGGACCAAGGTACAAAGGGACACACGGCTAGAGGAAGCAGCCCATATTTCTAAATATCTCGTGGCCGCTGCATTGCCGCCCGCCGCTGGGACAGCAGGGAGACCCCGATGTTATGTAGAACGGGAGACCCGGTGTTAAGTAGAACGGGAAACCCGGGGTGTTAAGTAGAACGGCAGACCCGGTGTTAAGTAGAACGGCAGACCCGGTGTTAAGTAGAACGGAAGACCCGGTGTTAAGTAGAACGGAACACCCATGTTAAGTAGAACGGGATACCCGGTGTTAAGTAGAACCGGAGACCCGTTGTTAATTAGAACGGGAAACCCGGTGTTAAGTAGAACGGAAGACCCGGTGTTAAGTAGAACGGAACACCCATGTTAAGTAGAACGGGATACCCGGTGTTAAGTAGAACCGGAGACCCGTTGTTAATTAGAACGGGAAACCCGGTGTTAAGTAGAACGGGATACCCGGTGTTAAGTAGAACCGGAGACCCGTTGTTAAGTAGAACGGGAAACCCGGTGTTAAGTAGAACGGGAGACCCGATGTTCAGTAGAACGGCAGACCCGAGCGGACACCAGACCAGACAACAGTCTGCTCTGGCGACCTAACGGCAGGGATATTGACCTTGAAATCAGACAGGGGCTTACTGAAATATACATGTATGTTATTGCCGCATGCGGTGCACGAGCACTCAGATTATCACCATGCTGCCGCCGCCGCCGCCGCCTCGCTGGTGACGACACTCAGTCAGCAGGCGGCGCCAGGGGTCACTAGGTCTGCAGATCGACCGTCAGTGAAGCCCCCCCCCCCCCCGTTAGTGAACGGAGTCACACGCACGGGGCTTGCTGTTTGAAGGATTGGTGTTTAATGCCATCTTCGTGAACACATTGTCAACACCGGGTCAAGACACCTCCTGTCTTAATAATAAGATGACTGATATATATACTTGATAAAAAAAATACCATACTGATACCCTGATATAGCCCGTGCCAGCTTGGGACGACTGTGTGAATGAATTGGTGTTATAGACCGCTAAACTGGGCGATGGAATGACTGAAAGCTGAAAATGTGGTTAAAACACGAAGACGTGTTGCCTCAGTTCCCCCCCCCCCCCATCTTTCTCTCTCTCTGGTACACTTAAAACTTTTTAATAGAAACAAATCGTTGAAACTTTTTATACGCCCACCCTCCCACCCCTGTCACTGTAAAGAGACGCACCTGCAGTAATAAAACGTTCCCATTCAAACGATCACACACAGAGCGACGACTGTCACTCTGCATCGCGGGCCAGTTGGGGGGGGGGGGTGGGTGGAGGGGGGTGGGGGGATGCAGGTGTTCACCTCTGTCTGGTGTCGTGGCGATAAATTTTAATTGCTGGCAAAATGTTGTTGTTGTTCCCAGTAAAGGCACACGTAGATATTTAAAACCGATGGAGGGACTGGCTGGAGGAATGCGACGCAGCGCGTGACAATGGTTTTTTTGTGGGTGTTGTTTGCGTGCGGCCATAATTAATTAGACTAAATTAAATGTATTAAATATTAAATTCCTCTATAGGTACGCTCTTTTATTTGCCATAGCTGTCCTGGGTAAGGTTACTCCATCTATATAACCACTCACGATCTTCCAGCAGGGGGCGTTTCGCTTAAGCTATAGTCCCCCTGGGACCCACGTCAAATTTAACCATCAAAATTATCTTTCATACGCGGAAATTGAAATAAAACTATGCACCACTATTTAGCATTTACTCTCCTATTGATACGGTACCAGACGAATTGTTTCCATTTTGAACAATTAGAAGCCATTAGATGCTTTCGAACTATGTTTGCGAATTCGGTCGAAGCCAATGGCGTGAAGTGCTTTAAACTTTGACCTCGTCTTATTTTGAAATATTTTGTTCCTTTAACCCTTCCACTGTGATCGTACGACAACGGATTGTCTATATTTTTCACATTCTGCATCGAAAATATATAAAATGAACCTAAATAGGCCTCTAAAACCCATCCCAAGCCTAGCACCGTTGCAGTCAACCGTCAGGTCGGCGGTTACGAGGGGGTTATGTTAGGAATGAGCTCCCTCTGTTGGCAGAGGGAACCACTCAATGTGTCTACCGTTGTGGTAGGAGGTGAGGTGTGGACGGGTGTGTGGGATGTAGGGGGGGGGGGGACGGGGGAGGGGCTGGGACAGTCATGACGGACGCCTCTCCGTGCAGGCCACGACCGTTGGCTTCCGAATCTCCTGACGACCCTCCCGCTGCCTTCACCTTATTTTGCCGCCCATCATATTCGTCAGTCCACGCTCTGTGTTTCCGGAAGATGGCGCCACCGGCGACATGCAGAAATCGATGGGAGACTGGCACTCAGACATGTCTGACATGGCGGTGTGTGTGGGGTGGGGGGGCACTGTACCTTAGAGGGGGGGGGGGGTATGATTAACCTTGAAGGGTCCCCATGTACGCTTGCTTAGGTTGGCCTACCTAATCGCACCTGATTTTATAGTCTGGATTGTGGTATAGCAAAGAAGAGGCGGGAGTAACACGTGAGCTATGTATACCTATATATATAACAGATTTGCAATAGAAGGAGGATCTGCAATCAGTGGCACATGTCTATCCAGGGGTATACAGGGGTTACTTACTATACATGGGGAAGGATGTACGTACCCGGTGCCCCTGACTTCATCTATTAGGCAATGAGTGAGCTGGGAGACGTTGTTGGCAAAAAAACGAGTAAAACCGATTATATGGGTCCGACATTTCTGAATAGAAAGATAAAAACCTTTAAAATATTTTATAGACAGCTGAATTGCATCCCAATTTAAAATGTACAAAGCTGAAATTATTTACCATGATGCTAAATTTAATATAAACATTTAGACGATGTATATATTTCTTTAAACACGCTTGATCATATGTTGAAACAGAGAATACCCGAAAAGGAGCGGTTTCTGTGAGGAGTCACCGTCTGGTCTGGTCCAAGGACTGGTTCCCGGTTATCCTGCCGCTAGGCTGGTTCTGATCCCCCACCCCCCCACCCGATTGTTCTTCCCGCCGCCACGCGTCCTTGAGCGGCCGGGCCGAGCGGCCACCCGACTCCCAACGCCGCTATCGATCTCACCCCGGGGAGCGTGGGGGGGGGGGGGGACGGGGGTGGGGGAGGGCGTCTTGGTGACAGAGGTGGTCAGCCGGTAAGCGCGGTACCCACAGCCGACAGCCGACTCCGCTGCCGTCAACCCCCACGCACACTCCCCTTCTTTTCCTCCTCAGCCTCCTCCTCTCTCAGCCCGCGACCCAAGAGACACGTGAGTGGTGTGTGGAGGGGAGGGGATGGGAGGGGAGAAGGGAATGGGAGGGGAGGGGAGGGGAGAGGGGGAGCGCAGCAACATGGAAGGCGGTCTCAGAACCAAATCAAGACATCTGCAGTAGCAAAGCGATGCCAGCCGCAACGTTACACTGCAGTATCACCCGGTTACGAGCTCCCGGTACTGCGTGCGGGTGGAGGGTGGAGGGAGGGCCGGAGGGAGAGGGGGGGGCGGCACTCCAGTCGGTCCGACCGACGATGGTCTGTCTGTCTGTCTGTCTGTCTGTCTGACTAAAAACACATCTCACCACGTCTTTATTGATTGCGCTGCGGAGGCACCAGCCTGTCGATACCAGCCACCGTGGGCTTGCCGCGTGCAAGCGGAAGTGCGGCCGCCATGCCCCCGCCGTCACGTGGTCTGCGCCTTATTAATTACCGCATGTTGTTTCCATTCGGAGGCCTCGATGTTTCAATTTCGCCAAGGTTTCGGCACGGAATGTTTGTCGAGGACTAAAGGATATTACTCCCTTCAAGATTAGTGTAGGCATTACGCATTACGCACGCAATGACTGATGTGGGCATTACGCACGCAATGAGTGATGTGGGCATTACGCACGCAATGAGTAGTGTGGGGATTACGCACGCAATGAGTTATGTGGGCATTACGCACGCATTGAGTGATGTGGGCATTACGCACGCAATGAGTGATGCGGGCATTACGCACGCAATGAGTGATGTGGGCATTACGCACGCAATGAGTGATGTGGGCATTACACACGCAGTGAGTGATGTGGGCATTACGCACGAAATGAGTGATGTGGGCATTACGCACGCAATGAGTGATGTGTGCATTACGCACGCAGTGAGTGATGTGGGCATTACGCACGCAATGAGTGATGTGGGCATTACGCACGCATTAAGTGATGTGGGCATTACGCACGCAATGAGTGATGTGGGCATTACGCACGAAATGAGTGATGTGGGCATTACGCACGCATTAAGTGATGTGGGCATTACGCACGCAATGAGTGATGTGGGCATTACGCACGCATTAAGTGATGTGGGCATTACGCACGCAATGAGTGATGTGGGCATTACGCACGAAATGAGTGATGTGGGCATTACGCACGAAATGAGTGATGTGGGCATTACGCACGTAATCAGTGATGTGGGCATTACGCACGAAATGAGTGATGTGGGCATTACGCACGCAATGAGTGATGTGTGCATTACGCACGAAATGAGTGATGTGGGCATTACGCACGCAGTGAGTGATGTGGGCATTACGCACGCAATGAGTGATGGGGGCATTACGCACGCAGTGAGTGATGTGGGCATTACGCACGAAATGAGTGATGTGTGCATTACGCACGAAATGAATGATGTGTGCATTACGCACGAAATGAGTGATGTGGGCATTACGCACGCAGTGAGTGATGTGGGCATTACGCACGCAATGAGTGATGGGGGCATTACGCACGCAGTGAGTGATGTGGGCATTACGCACGAAATGAGTGATGTGTGCATTACGCACGCAATGAGTGATGTGTGCATTACGCACGAAATGAGTGATGTGGGCATTACGCACGCAGTGAGTGATGTGGGCATTACGCACGCAATGAGTGATGGGGGCATTACGCACGCAGTGAGTGATGTGTGCATTACGCACGAAATGAGTGATGTGGGCATTACGCACGCAATGAGTGATGTGTGCATTACGCACGAAATGAGTGATGTGGGCATTACGCACGCAGTGAGTGATGTGGGCATTACGCACGCATTGAGTGATGTGGGCATTACGCACGAAATGAGTGATGTGGGCATTACGCACGCAGTGAGTGATGTGGGCGTTACGCACGCAGTGAGTGATGTGGGCATTACGCACGTAATCAGTGAGGTGGGCATTACGCACGAAATGAGTGATGTGTGCATTACGCACGAAATGAGTGATGTGTGCATTACGCACGCAGTGAGTGATGTGGGCATTACGCACGCATTGAGTGATGTGGGCATTACGCACGAAATGAGTGATGTGGGCATTACGCACGCAGTGAGTGATGTGGGCATTACGCACGAAATGAGTGATGTGGGCATTACGCACGAAATGAGTGATGTGGGCATTACGCACGAAATGAGTGATGTGTGCATTACGCACGCAGGGAGTGATGTGGGCATTACGCACGCAGTGAGTGATGTGGGCATTACGCACGAAATGAGTGATGTGTGCATTACGCACGAAATGAGTGATGTGTGCATTACGCACGAAATGAGTGATGTGGGCATTACGCACGCAATGAGTGATGTGTGCATTACGCACGAAATGAGTGATGTGGGCATTACGCACGCAGTGAGTGATGTGGGCATTACGCACGCAGTGAGTGATGTGGGCATTACGCACGCATTGAGTGATGTGGGCATTACGCACGAAATGAGTGATGTGGGCATTACGCACGAAATGAGTGATGTGGGCATTACGCACGCATTGAGTGATGTGGGCATTACGCACGAAATGAGTGATCTGAGCATTACGCACGCAGTGAGTGATGTGGGCTTTAAGCAGGCAATGATTCATGTGGGCTATACGCACGCAATGAGTGATGTGGGCATTACGCATGCAGTTAGCGATGTGGGCATTACGCACGCAATGATTGATGTGGGCATTACGCACGCAATCAGTGATGTGTGCATTACGCTTGTAATGAGTTATGTGGGCATTACGCACGCATTGAGTGATGTGGGCTTTAAGCACACAATGAGTAGTGTGGGCATTACGCACGCATTGAGTGATGTGGGCATTACGCACGCATTGAGTAGTGTGGGCATTACGCACGCATTGAGTGATGTGGGCATTACGCACGCAATGAGTGATGTGGGCATTACGCACGCAGTGAGCGATGTGGGCATTACGCACGCAGTGAGTGATGTGGGCATTACGCACGCAATGAGTGATGTGTGCATTACGCACGAAATGAGTGATGTGGGCATTACGCACGCAGTGAGTGATGTGGGCATTACGCACGCAGTGAGTGATGTGGGCATTACGCACGCAGTGAGTGATGTGGGCATTACGCACGCATTGAGTGATGTGGGCATTACGCACGAAATGAGTGATGTGGGCATTACGTACGCAATGAGTGATGTGGGCATTACGCACGCAATGAGTGATGCGGGCATTACGCACGTACTCAGTCATGTGGGCATTACGCACGTAATCAGTGATGTGGGCATTACGCACGTAATCAGTGATGTGGGCATTACGCACGCAATGAGTGATGTGTGCATTACGCACGCATTGAGTGATGTGGGCATTACACATCGGGTAGACAGACAGACACATCCACACAGCGTGTAGACAGACAAACACATCCACACAGCGGGTAGACAGACAGACACATCCACACAGCGGGTAGATAGACAGACACATCCACACAGCGGGTAGACAGACAAACACATCCACACAGCGGGTAGACAGACAGACACATCCAGATATCGTGTAGACAGACAAACACATCTACACATCGGGTAGACAGACAGACACAGCCACACAGCGGGTAGACAGACAAACACATCCACACAGCGGGTAGACAGACAAACACATCCACACAGCGGTTAGACAGACAGACACATTCACACATCGGGTAGACAGGCAGACACATCCACACAGCGGGTAAACAGACAGACACATCCACACAGCGGGTAGACAGACAACTACATCCACACAGCGGGTAGACAGACAGACACATTCACACAGCGGGTAGACAGACACATGCACACATCGGGTAGACAGACACATCCACACAGCGGGTAAACAGACAAACACATCCACACAGCGGGTAGACAGACAGACACATCCACACAGCGGGTAAACAGACAGACACATCCACACAGCGGGTAGACAGACAAACACATCCACACAGCGGGTAGACAGACAGACACATTCACACAGCGGGTAGACAGACACATCCACACAGCGGGTAGACAGACAAACACATCCCCACAGCGGGTAGACAGACAGCCACACAGCGGGTAGACAGACAAACACATCCACACATCGGGTAGATAGACAGACACATTCACACAGCGGGTAGACAGACACATGCACACAGCGGGTAGACAGACACATCCACACAGCGGGTAGACAGACAAACACATCCATACAGCGGGTAGACAGACAAACACACCAAGACAACGGGTAGATAGACACATCCACACAGCAGGTAGACAGACAGACACATCCACACAGCGGGTAGACAGACAGACACATCCACACAGCGGGTAGACAGACACATCCACACATCGAGTAGACAGACAGACACACCCACACAGCGGGTAGACAGAGAGACACATCCACATATCGGGTAGACAGACAAACACATCCACACAGCGGGTAGACAGACAGACACATCCACACAGCGGGTAGACAGACAGACACATCCACACAGCGGGTAGACAGACAGACACATCCACACATCGGGTAGATAGACAGACACATCCACACAGCGGGTAGAGAGACACATCCACACAGCGGGTAGACAGACAGACACATCCACACATCGGGTAGATAGATACACCTACACAGCGAGTAGACAGACAGACACATCCACACAGCGGATAGGCAGACAGACACATCCACACATCGGGTAGATAGATACACCCACACAGCGAGTAGACAGACAGACACATCCACACAGCGGGTAGATAGACAGACACATCCACACATCGGGTAGACAGACAGACACACCCACACAGCGGGTAGACAGACAGACACATCCACACAGCGGGTAGACAGACAGACACATCCACACATCGGATAGATAGATACACCCACACAGCGGGTAGACAGACAGACACATCCACACAGCGGGTAGACAGACACATCCACACAGCGGGTAGACAGACAGACACATCCACAAATCGGGTAGACAGACAGACACATCCACACATCGGGTAGACAGACAGACACATCCACACATCGGGTAGACAGATAGACACACCCACACAGCGGGTAGACAGACAGACAAATCCACACAGCGGGTAGACAGACAGACACATCCACACAGCGGGTAGACAGACAGACACATCCACACAGCGGGTAGACAGACAAACACATCCACACAGCGGGTAGACAAACAGAGACATCCACACAGCGGGTAGACAGACAAACACATCCACACAGCGGGTAGACAGACAAACACACCAAGACAACGGGTAGATAGACACATCCACACAGCAGGTAGACAGACAGACACATCCACACAGCGGATAGGCAGACAGACACATCCACATATCGGGTAGACAGACAAACACATCCACACAGCGGGTAGACAGACAAACACATCCACACAGCGGATAGACAGACATACACATCCACACAGCGGGTAGACAGACAGACACACCCACACAGCGGGTAGACAGACAGACACATCCACACAGCGGGTAGACAGACAGACACATCCACACAGCGGGTAGACAGACAGACACATCCACACAGCGGGTAGACAGACAGACACATCCACACATCGGGTAGATAGATACACCCACACAGCGGGTAAACAGACAGACACATCCACACAGCGGGTAGACAGACAGACACATCCACACATCGGGTAGATAGATACACCCACACAGCGGGTAGACAGACAGACACATCCACACATCGGGTAGACAGACATCCACATCCACACAGCGGGTAGACAGACAGACACATCCACACATCGGGTAGACAGACAGACACATCCACACAGCGGGTAGACAGACAGACACATCCACACAGCGGGTAGACAGACAAACACATCCACACAGCGGGTAGACAAACAGAGACATCCACACAGCGGGTAGACAGACAAACACATCCACACAGCGGGTAGACAGACAAACACACCAAGACAACGGGTAGATAGACACATCCACACAGCAGGTAGACAGACAGACACATCCACACAGCGGATAGGCAGACAGACACATCCACATATCGGGTAGACAGACAAACACATCCACACAGCGGGTAGACAGACAAACACATCCACACAGCGGATAGACAGACATACACATCCACACAGCGGGTAGACAGACAGACACACCCACACAGCGGGTAGACAGACAGACACATCCACACAGCGGGTAGACAGACAGACACATCCACACAGCGGGTAGACAGACAGACACATCCACACAGCGGGTAGACAGACAGACACATCCACACATCGGGTAGATAGATACACCCACACAGCGGGTAAACAGACAGACACATCCACACAGCGGGTAGACAGACAGACACATCCACACATCGGGTAGATAGATACACCCACACAGCGGGTAGACAGACAGACACATCCACACATCGGGTAGACAGACATCCACATCCACACAGCGGGTAGACAGACAGACACATCCACACATCGGGTAGACAGACAGACACATCCACACAGCGGGTAGACAGACAGACACATCCACACAGCGGGTAGACAGACACATCCACGCAGCGGGTAGACAGACAGACACATCCACACATCGGATAGATAGATACACCCACACAGCGGGTAGACAGACAGACACATCGACACAGCGGGTAGACAGACAGACACATCCACACAGCGGGTAGACAGACAGATACATCCACAAATCGGGTAGACAGACAGACACATCCACACATCGGGTAGACAGACCGACACATCCACACAGCGGGTAGACAGACAGACACATCTACACATCGGGTAGACAGACAGACACACCCACACAGCGGGTAGACAGACAGACAAATCCATACATCGGGTAGACAGACAGACACATCCACTCAGCGGGTAGACAGACAGACACATCCACACAGCGGGTAGACAGACAAACACATCCACACAGCGGGTAGACAAACAGACACATCCACACAGCGGGTAGACAGACAGACACATCCACACAGCGGGTAGACAGACAAACACATCCACACAGCGGGTAGACAGACAGACACACCCACACAGCGGGTAGACAGACACACCCACACAGCGGGTAGACAGACAGACACATCCACACAGCGGGTAGACAGACAGACACACCCACACAGCGGGTAGACAGACAGACACATCCACACATCGGGTAGAGAGACAAACACATGCACACAGCGGGTAGACAGACAAACACATCCACACAGCGGGTAGACAGACAGACACATCCAAACATCGGGTAGACAGACACATCCACACAGTGGGTAGACAGACAGACACATCCACACATCGGGTAGACAGACAGACACATCCAAACATCGGGTAGACAGACACATCCACACAGTGGGTAGACAGACAGACACATCCACATATCGGGTAGACAGACACACCCACACAGCGGGTAGACAGACAGACACACCCACACAGCGGGTAGACAGACACACCCACACAGCGGGTAGATAGACAGACACATCCACACATCGGGTAGACAGACAGACACACCCACACAGCGGGTAGATAGACAGACACATCCACACAGCGGGTAGACAGACAGACACATCCACACATCGGGTAGACAGACAGACACATCCACACAGCGGGTAGATAGACAGACACATCCACACAGCGGGTAGATAGACAGACACATCCACAAAGCGGGTAGATAGACAGACACATCCACACAGCGGGTAGACAGACAGACACATCCACACATCGGGTAGACAGACAGACACATCCACACAGCGGTAGATAGACAGACACATCCACACAGCGGGTAGATAGACAGACACATCCACAAAGCGGGTAGATAGACAAACACATCCACACAGCGGGTAGATAGACAGACACACCCACACAGCGGGTAGACAGACAGACACACCCACACAGCGGGTAGACACACAGTACACCTACTAAGCCTATCGGATATATTTAGTTAATTAGCACCATATATTTGACTATAACATTAGATTAGAAGATCTATATCGAAGCCCCTACCAAGGCTACCCATACAAGCGACGAGACTGTCATAGCTTATCAGTAGTTTTTTTTTGTCAATTGGAGGGCCCTTGCAATTATCTTTAAGTTACGAAGATTTGCAGCGCAGCACTCATGACAGCGAACGATATGAATGCTTGCCGGTTATGTACCTTTATAAAGCGGTGTCTAGATATGGGGCAAACCGCTAATATGAGTATGATACCTGGTGTACGTCCCGCCGGTTGCTCACATCTGCTTCGTGAAGAGTACTCAATCGGTCAATCGACGGTCTTATCATATTCGGAATCCTCCTTTAATGCCACCCAGTGAGCCAATAAAATACACACCATTATCATGGAAAACTTCTCCGTCTGTTCCAGCAAGGAAAAGGCGAGAAAATTCGAGAAAATGATGTGCACCTGTTATTTTGCGCCAAGAGGTCTGTAGATAGAAGTTGTTATAATAGACACTATTTGTAGGCCGTAAAGAAGAATAAAGAAGAAATGGGTTTCAGCTGTTCGCTTGTGATAATGGGCCAAAAACGTTGTTTTCACGTTTATTAGTTTTAGTATTTAATTCAAAACAATGGAGCCATTGGTTTCGGGCGCCTGTTCGTAAGGTTTCGGTGAAACCCATGTTTCATTGTATTTCCCATGACACTGTTGAATGAAACAACGGGAATAATACTAATTAACTTTGGCGGATTGAGACGCGGCTCGGGGGGGGGGGGGGGCAGGGTGGAGCAGGGGCGGCGCTCTCTTTGTTGGGCGTGGCGCCTCTATTTCAAGGCAATTGTGCACCCACCTTCTTTTTGGACTTTTTGGGCAAACGCCATCAGACCCCCCCCCCCCCCTCCCCCACCCTCCCGGTCGAAGGAGTTCATTCCACCCTAAGTGCCCCGGCCTCCGCCCCCCATCCCAAAGTGAAAATCAACATTCTGGATCCACCTATACCAGGCCTGTCTCTAAGATCACTGGGCGCCGGCAAACATTCTGCTTAGAGTCAGGCCTCAAGGTAAGGTCCTCCCATGCTATAATATTCGTGTAAGCATCAGGCATGGGGTGATTACATTGTAAATGTAATCGATTACGATTACAATTACTTGGAAATTTCATGATTACGATTACATGAAATATGAAAGTAAGACGACTATCCAATTCATATCCTTACTAAGGATATAAATTGGATATTCTTCGCTAAATTAGTGTAACACTTTGGCAACACCAGAACAGGACTAGTCATAGAGTATTCGTGCATGGTACAGTCGAGGCAGACATTAGGAATGCGTGCACATGTTCATGTTGCGTAATGATACGCATGGTTGCGTTATGACACAGGAAGTTACATTTTTCGTTGGACTAGAGAGTAAACTTTTTTGTTTTTAGTTACCATTAGGCATACCACATTCTTATTACATGCTTTTTTCGTAGGACTGAAGAGTAAACTTTTGGGTTTTTAGTTACCATTAGGCATAACACATTCTTATTACAAATATATCCCACCGATATTAACGCATCCAACATTCCATCTACTATAAGAGGACGAAAAGGAAACTGACCCGAGATCCAGCCTGGCCAACTGTTGAGCGCATATGTTTGTGGATATAATGATGCAATACATATATAATAAAATGCCCCCCTTTTTCGCATAGTACAACGGTATCAGTTTGAACAGTTAATTATGTTTTACCATAAATGTATCATAAAATACATACCAATACATACAAACAGTTGAACCTGCTAGTTAAATCTACAGACTGCCTAAACTAAATAAGTGCGGTGCGGAAAATCTGCCAACAGAATAGATATATCCCTGTGATGAACTCACCTCAAGCCTTACTGACCTCAGCATCCACTGCTATCAACATGTACCCCAATCATGCGGCATCCATTTAGTCTCAATCCTGACAATCCCGAGAGTCCAGATCCAGATCCCTGGATGTAGAGCCAGAGACGTAGACTATGCAGTGCCCAGATCCACTGACAACTTGTAGCCTCCGATAAACACACAAACACGTCGCTTCATCTACTTTTCTCCCCCTCTCTCTCCCCCTCATTCTCCCTCCCTCACCCTCTCTCCTTCCTCCCGCTCTCCTTCGTTCTTTCCCGACCCTTCCTCCCGCTCGATGAGTGTCCGTCTGGGGCCATCAACGCCAGCTAGCCTACTACTCTCAGCCTAAACACCCCCTCCCCCCCTTTCCTGCCTGGGTGCGTGAAACTTCTTCCAGCGCATGCGGAAACTGCTTGCGGAAATCTGGCACGCGGTGAGTGGGCCACCGGATCAACTCCTAGCGCCCCGCCCCCCCACCGCCTCCCGCCATCTCCTGGAGCTGGCTGGCTGGCGCTTAAAACAGCTCTTTTGTGCTATTTCCGAGTCGTGGGCCCCTGCAGTGGCCTGGATTATGTGCCTGTGTTTTTTCCCCTCGCGATGCTGCTAATACAAACAGTGGCGTCATGAACTGTTCATTCACCATTCACCCACGCCTGACAAGGAGCCGAGCTATTACCACGAGGCTGCTCGGCCAATCCAGCCACAGCCTGCCCCACGCTAGCCACAGACAGGCCGACCGGCTACCTCGGCAGGGAGGGGTGGGGGTGGGGGGAGGGCTTTACCTGTAGCTAGGTAGACACATATGTGCCGCCCAAATAACCCCTTTTTTCTCTCAATCTCCGGAGCAGAAATATACAATTTCTTTCGATGTGACCATCCGAGATTAAAATGTGTTCAAAATTGGAGCTCTTGACCGTACATTCTTACTAGTTGATATCGAAAGAGTTCAAAATAAAATTGCACCTCTGACTATATATTTCAGTTAAATATCGAAAGTGCTCTAATAATGAACCTCCTTATACGTAGCCATGACAGTCAGAGTTTATTTTTGATGCCTTTTCAACAACATTTCTCTCTCAATGACCACAAAATCTCACTTTTCTCTTGCACTCCATATCCCCTCTATGGTATGGGAACACCCCCACCCTGCAGTAATGTTGTGCCCCCCCCCCCACTAATTACAACCAATATTACTTAAGACCTAGGTTGTAATTATGTAATAGGTTGCTGTCATAACCACCAGCTTCGGGATATGTAAGGCTGGCGAGGGATGTGGCAACTTTGTATTGACCTTCACCTTAATAGGAAGCGGAGCGATAGTAAAGGCATCTACGCATAAACGGTGTATTTGCGAAGCTTAGCAACGCAGTTGTCAACTGTTGGTGACATGTCGATTTAAAGTGAGTGGTTGGTTATTTAGGATGACGATAAATGTCAAGGCAGTCAAGTTTTGGACAAGTGTCAATATAACGCGACGGCACTTTGACGCTAAACAGCAATGGCGTCAAGTATTGGACAAGTGTCAATATAACCAAAGATTGTGTAGAGTCTTTAGACAATCTTTGATATAACGCGACGGCACTTTGACGCTAAACAGCAATGACGTCAAGTATTGGACAAGTGTCAATATAACGCGACGGCACTTTGACGCTAAACAGCAATGACGTCAAGTATTGGACAAGTGTTAATATACAGTGGCGGCACTTTGACGCTAAACGCCGAACCAAGAAGCTGTGACAATGATATCAAACAGCTGGTCGCGACACGGATGAGGTTGGAACCCACGACCTGTTGGTCTGCAGTCACGTTCGCAAGCCCCGCACGTTGGCGCTACGAAAATCTCCGTTTTTACCGTTGCTGTAGGCCGGGGGCAAATTTGACGATTCTTGAAAAACGATCAAATCAGCTGTAATTTCTTACAACATTATAATTCTTAATAATAAAACATAAAAATAACGAGCTCTGTGTATTTAATACAGCCAAATACATGTTGTATCATTTTAGAAAAGTTATAATTGTGACTGAACTCTTTCTTTTCATCACCTGATACCGTGTGTTATTAGGCTTAGGCTGGGTCCCCGGCACTAAATTGTAGAAATGCGCGGCGCATTTTTCCTATCAATTTGCGCAGCGCCGCCCTGGCGAGCCAGTGTGGAAATGCACCGAGGAAATAGACGACAACAGAGATATAATGGAGCCCTAGCGGAGTGAGCTTAACAGGGCGGCTCCCTACATATCAGTAATTAGTTGTTCTGTGTGTCGTGACGACACCCATAAACTGTCGGCAGTGTGTCGTTGGCGAGTCTATGGGACTCGCCAATACCCCAGACGTCATAACGTGATGGATGACTCGTTGGATCGACCCCTTGCCTGCGGCTACAGGAGACGATCCTAGTCAACATGGCGACCGTTCTGTCATTACCTCCTGTCACTCCACAATAATTGTCATTTAATGGTGTGAATAGCGGAATTAGGCGCCAAAGCCCTTTTCATTATTCTTCCTTTATCCGGGTCATTGACGTACTGGTTACCGATCAGAACCGCCCTGTCACGAGTTAATCAGGCTGAATACCGTAACTCTTCATGAGCCGTTCAGCATCGATTGGGATGAAACATGATGGCAATCATCCATACCCGTCCGTCTGTATTCGTTCCTATCAGGACCCGCTGTCAGTTTCTGTATGGCTTTTCCGGATCTAAACTATTGAGGAATGGTATGGGATGTGGGCCACTTATTTTGCACACCACTGGCCAGCAATTCGTCATCAATATAAAAAAAAATCCATAATTGTTCATCTTCATTAGAGCTTGGATAATTGAACGTTGGTAGAAAGTAATAAGAGAATGATATCCTTTACATTCCCTTGCTTGAGGGACGTGGGTTTAACGTCCCCCACCACCCCCTCTGGAAAGCACAAAAGTGAAAACGACCACAAACGTAACAACGCATCTGTCACAAACGTGAAAAAATCAGAACGTAAAAATTATTCGCTCACAAACGCCAAGAAATGCCTGACCACAAACACACACAAATTCTCACAAAAGTAAAAAAATTTACCTACATCACAAACGTAAAAAATATGCACTTACATCACAAAACGCAAAAACGTTTCTGCCACAAACATAAAAATTGAAGATAAGGAAATATTTACAAAACACTCCGTTGTGATGCAATAATCAGTTCTTTGATCAAGCGGGTCAGTGATTAGGGCGGTGGGTCTGGGCGGCCCTGGGTATATATTATAGGCAGAGACCCGCCAAAGAAAATGCCTGCCGGATGGGTGGGCAGTTTCAATTTTTGGCGGGGGGATTTTCAGTTTGGCGGGCAGTCAGGGTCGACGTGCTGTTTGCCTGTTTTGGTTAGGAGGTTTAGAAGAAAATCATAGCGCTCACAATTTTATATGAACACCTTTGGCTGGCAAAAAAAAATCTGGCTAATACCCTGATTGGGCCAATGTAGTTTTGTCCAGACCAATGTTGGTACACCGTCGGCATGGCCACCAGCGGTGGACCAGCATTGGCCCAACTTTGGCAAACAGCATACACCCGTTATCGGTACACCGTCACAATTGACCGACGCATCTGACCACTGAATGTAAATAATAAATGAATACACATTTTAGATTTAGCACTTATAACAATTATTAAACAAAATACACCGGATCACTCAGATTCTTGATGACTAACTCTAAGCAAGCATTATTAGTAGACATTCAGACCACCCCCCTTTCTGTGGAGAGGGGGGGGGGGGCAAGGGGTATTTTTGTTCATCTTGGCCTGTGTGAGTACTGTGGCCGTGTCAGCTGTGCCTAGCTGTGGTAACCAGGCCTGGCTCACTCCAAGGAGAGTGAACCAGGCCTGGTGTTACCAGGCCTACTTCCACTACGTTGCGACAACGTAGTGGAGATAGGCCTTTTAAGATAAGGTTATGCTTGAGGCGTGGCTGAGAAGGGGAGATCAAAAGCATCAATGGAGCTGTTATCCTTTGATTAAGGCAGATTAAACTTCAGAAGATATGTTTTCCGATGCAGTCGATCATTATGTAACGTCTGACATGATTTATTATTTCAAATGAACTTACCGTTGTTGAAAAAGGAGTGAAAATATGCCGATATAGCTAGAAACTCCGAAAATGAGGCATACGAAGTGGACCACGTATTGGAAGACCATCTCGAGGGATCACTCATCTTTGTTTAGCAATTCACGCAACAGTTATACATAAGGTATGTACCAATTCTATATTTCTCTTGCCTTAAAGAGATCACCTTGCAAACATGGCAGTGTTTTGTATAGGAATGCTTAACTCAGACATAAAAGGGTTAAAGGGACTACATCTTTCCATCACAAAATGGCTATCTCAGAATACAAAGTCAGCCATTTGTTTTTGATAGGCCTATAGGAAGTCTTAAATTAAGGCACTGCAGTTCAAGCATTTACAATTTAAGCCCCCCTTGACGCGAGAAGATGGTTACATTTATGTAAAGGTAAGGATTTAAAACTTATAATGTTCACTCCAACACTCTTTTAAGCCTAGACAACTACCATTATACACATTGACATAAATAGGTTTAAAATTGCTTAAATGATTCCATTTCAATAATTGTTAGCATCAGCAGTGACCAGGGATAATATAAACTACCTTTATTAAAGTCACACTCACAGAAAAGAGGACTGGGAGCAGATGGAGCAACGCGCAGTGAAAAAAAAACCTTCCTTACAGCATCGAGCCACCGCTGGGCCATCGTTGGCAAGCCACCCGCAACCGTGCCGGCGTTGGGCCAACATGGTTAAGCTATCTGGGAGGTGATGAGCCCCATGCTGGACTGGGACAACCCTGTCACCCCCCCCCCCCCCCACCCCCACCACCACCATATATTGTATTTGTGTTGTGTTGGTAGGCAATGTTTTTTTCGGGGGAACAGACGCATATTTGGATACTGGAATTGTTTACTTTATATCCCCGGCCACGACACGCGCGTCTGGGTCTGGGTCAGTCGGTGTCCCGCTGCACACAGAGAGCCGAGAGTCCTATAGTCACGTACGCCTCAGTGTATATAGCTTTAGGTATTTAATGGATTGGTTATGGCGATTTAATAATAAATGAACGAACAACAACACCGTGTCCGTGGGTTGATTAGTCGTCAAAGTCTACACCCACAACATTTGTGTCATGAATCTGTAATGTAGTTGTATCACGACGTCGCGCAACGTATAGTCATTGCAACGGGGTCTGCGAATTATATTTTCTTCAGCACTAAACAAAATGACATTGAGGTTGCAATTATTTCGCGATGACACATATTGTGACAAAACTGCTTGCGGTCAAATGACGCACTTTTAATCATAATGCGCTCCTCGTCTGTCATTGCACTTTTATCATGTGCAGCTCAAACGAGATTTTCCCATTTCGCGTAGCTCTGACGTCGGCCTGCATCACACACAAAACATGGTCGCAATATATATATAACATTAGAAGGTAGCTAGATCACGGTTAATGTGTGCCAGTTATCCCGTTGCGTGCCATTTATAACCGTCCAAATTATCTTGCCACCAAAGGAAACACGGCACCGATATATTTTTATACATTCAGCTTTCAGCGACAGATGATTACCGGTCCTGTGGGGTTTAACCGCGGCTACCAATGTGGATCTGGAATCAATCTAAATTATGCTACATGAATATATAGAATATGTACAGTTGGTGTATACACCATATGGTTCATTATTATAACAGAATCGTAGTATACAACAGAATAGGTCAATTAATAGGGCAATATATTAATATTGCCTTATTAATTACCTATATATATGCTTATATATATATATAGACCGGGCTTGCGGATTAGTGCC
Organism: Arenicola marina; assembly: GCA_964019135.1. NCBI lineage: Eukaryota > Metazoa > Annelida > Polychaeta > Arenicolidae > Arenicola > Arenicola marina. Next base: position 15,376,647 of record OZ025255.1, read on the forward strand.
CCTTACTATAGATAAGTATATATACGCGGTGCCGATTATGATGAATATTATTATGACTATGTCACTTGGTACTCTGAAGCAACACGTCTAGGGAATAAATTAAAGCAGGACCAACAGAAGAACTTCAGCATGTCCAAATTCAGTCTATTCGGTCAGTCTGAAAAATCAGCAAGCTTATATAAGTTAGTTGCTACGACAACGGGATCATATCAATATATATATGTAGGCCTACGTGTTAGGTATAACACAAAGTTAGGCGAGGGCATTTTAATCCTTGCGCCGTAAGCTTACGTCAACAAGGGCCTTTAATAGTGCGATTTGGTGGGCAACTTATACGACTATTTCTTCTGACACCGTAAAAAGCTGCTCGAACTTGTAATTAAATAACATAAATGACGTGTTGGCAAGTTTACTGTAACAGACCTATGAGCTCTTCACTGTACCGAAATGGAGGGCAAAAAGATATTTCCGGCTGAATAAATCCCATAATGCACCAAAAACAAGTTGACGTAAGGTTTCGAAAAAACCAGCTGACTTATTTGCGAATTATGTGATAAATTGTGCAACAATGTTAAGCGTGATTCATGACGATGATAGATTAGTTCCCGCAGTTGAAATCCTCGAGTTATCTGTCTTCCGAAGTGGCCAGATACTCCGTAAAGTGCCTTTATTGAAGTGACGTCACACCAAAACAGAGACGAACTTTCCTTCTTGACAGTCGTGCGAATGCGACAACCTACTCCAACAAAACATTGCAGCTTGGACAGGAAAAGCACGAAATTGTAGTTTGATATCACCATACCCGTCTAGTGATCGGGTAGATCGCAAACAAAATGGATTCAGAAGACGACCTTTTGTACAACGATGACTCTGGTAATGAGGGTATGGACGATGACGATGACTTTGTAGACATCGGGGACCCTGAGCCAAGTTCTGCTCAACAAAAACAAGAGGAAGAGGAATTCGTCTATGATAGGTTAACAACAGATGAAATAGTACAGCATATGGTGGATTGTATCAAAGAAGTTAATACAGTTGTTCAGGTAAGGCCATAAGATATTTGTCATTTTGCTTTCTGAAAAATAATATATCTGCTTTACTTTTTCTTTGATTAGGGCTATTCCTTAACTAGTTGAACAGAGCAAGAACAAGAACAAATAGCAATATCACTTGTAGACCACTAAGCTTACCACTTTCTGTTTCATTTGACAATTCATTAGAATAATTTATTGCATGATATTATTTTATTTTTAAATAAAGAAGATATATATAATAATAATAAATAAATTTAGGTAATATCTTTATAAATTACTTAATAAGCTTATTCTTTAATATAGATAGTTATTATTCTATTGTATAATAATATAATAACTATTTATAAGTGAAGTTATCGGACTTCACATTACTTACCTGTTTACAAGAGTTATGCCAAAAGGCTGGTATGGGTAAACTACGAAATAGATTCCAAGAGCAAGAATATGCAAACAGAATGGTTAGTGGCTGTTATAGTGGTATTGGTAATGCGAAGTTGTAAACTATGAAGTATTACATGTTATCCAATTGTATAACATATATATCTATTAAGGAAGGGGGGAACCCAAATATTTCGTAGCTGTAATGTCTTTCACCCATAGAACCCATCCACTATCTTGTTTGTTGATAGATGTATATCAGCTTTGTCTGACTGAATGCTGATGCTATTATGTATAAGTGTGGAAATAGAGCCAGAGTTGCATGAAAGACTCCAAGAAAGCTTTATTCTAGTGTTATTTGAGTGTGTAATGATACTTGAGTGAAAATTGGGGCATCCCTCTATTATATAACTCCCTCCATTATACAGTCTTTTCGGGTTGGCAGAACAGAGGTTCTATAATGCAGGGACCACTGTACACGTGTAGTGGTGGGGTATTGCTCGGGAAGCGGCAGTCAGCCGTAACTTGATACAGCTGCTGTCTTAGACTAATATGGGCTCGACCGGGCAATGGAACCACGCCAGATATGGACTTCTTGGCTTCTTCAGCTGGATGGGATTATGATAAGCTGGGACAGTGCAACAGTGACTTCCGATATCCCGGCTGGCCAAGTTGTTCGGGGAGGAGGGGTGGGGGGGTCTCCGAGAGACAAACTTTGACCGGGCAATGGAACCACGCCAGATATGGACTTCTTGGCCTCTTCAGCTGGATGGGATTATGATAAGCTGGGACAGTGCAACAGTGACTTCCGATATCCCGGCTGGCCAAGTTGTTCGGGGAGGAGGGGTGGGGGGTCTCCGAGAGACAAACTTTGACTTGCACCATATATAAGTCACACCCCTCAGCCACGAGGAAAAAAGGTGCAACTTATACACTGGAAAATACGGTAATCATCTGACAACATGCAACTTCTGGAATGCAATGAATTATAATATATGAATAATAGTCTATGAATTATGGTTCATGAATTATAGTTTATGAATAATGGTTTATGAATTATTATTTATGACATGGTTTCATGGTGTTATAAACCTTTTATGACATGGTTTCCTGTCATGAGCATCTGTATCATGTCTGACCCAACCACAATTCATTGTTTCTGGAGGCTTTATAGCATAACTTACACAAAAAGTGGCCTGAAATAACAGTATTTCATTTCATGTTTCTGCTCTTGATGACTAACACCTTATCAAGTGCAAACCTTACTCGCATTCCTTTTACATTTGATGCAAGTGGTCAATTATTACCTTTTATCACGGTGCACAGAACACTTTTGCATGGTCAGAGTTGCTTTATTATGCACCTCTCTCACTAATGCAAGTTACCACCGACATTTCGGCTCATTATACGACCAGCAAATAAAATAGAATAAGGCAGGGACCACTATTAAAACTAGCTTATAACTGAAATCATGTTCGTTTTTGTTTTAGATTCCTGCTACAACAACCAGAATTTTGCTAACACATTTCAGATGGGATAAAGAAAAGCTGATGGAATGGTAAGATACCAGTGATATTCTTTGCTCAGGGACTGATAAACTTCTATGGCATAGTGGATTAAGTATTTGTCGTTCAAATTAGTACAATAACTTCTACATCATCTAAATAAGTAATTGTAGATTGATAAGACTCGCTACCTGGTAAGCTTGGGAATTTATCTCACCTCTCTCACTAATGTGGGTTCTGTGCTATTAATGATGTATATATTTATGTCCCACTTCAGTTTTTATGATGGTGACCAAGACAAGCTGTTTGATGAAGCACATGTTGTTAGTCCATTCAAGAAAACATTGGGACCTAGCGTCAGAAAAGTGAGCAAATTGGTGGAAAAATACTTTTTGAAAAATTTTCAGCTATTCGATGTTAATGATATGTTGAGATGCCAACCTTAGGTTTTTTGTGAAGAAGAGCTTTAAGCTATGTTTCATAGAGCAATTCACTTCGGAAATGTTCAACCTGTACACAGTTTTGTATAATCGGTATTAAAACCTTTGCCTACAAGTGTACTTGACCAGTATCTGTGGTTAGAAGGTTCTGTATGCATATGAGGTATCATTGAAACAGGTCATTAAATGCTACTTGAATTAAATACATGTAATTCAATGAACTCTAAATGTTGACTTCCAGCCGAGGGTCACAAGATCGTCATCGGCATCTGGATCCTGTGAAGTTGTGTGTGAAATCTGCTACCTGAACCTTCCAGCAAATGTAAGTATAAATCTGATGTCTTCTGTGGTTGGTGCTCGGAATTTGCAGTGAATTATATACAGACAGAAATATGTCTGATTAAAAGCTGCTGTTCATTTATGGCAAGTGTAGAGCGTCCTGTTGACATGCAGTAACTATGGAAGACTTGTGCATGACTTTAAAGCAATATGTTTTTTGGCATAATGGATCTGAATATGTGCTATTTACCTGTATAAGTCATGGCTTATTTTACCTGTGAATATGATGGTTTACAGTATTTACTGTGGAAATGACTAGGCAATGGTAAAATAAATGAATTCATCAGTCGCAGTCCCATAGCTGCCAATAGCTCGGGGAGGTGCATTCCGTTGCTCATGCAGTAACTTTTAGATACCGGTTTTACCAGATACAGGTTTGAAACATTGCGTAATTAATATCCTTTAGTGCTAAAAAAAGAAGATCATGGCTGTTGTTATGGAAACACTAGGGCAGATTATTAGGATATTTTTTTTTTTGGTATGTATAGTGCCATTGAATTTTGATGATTCATAGTAGAACTGTTTTCAGTGCATTTGCTCTAGATAGTATTATGTAGGTTGGTTTAAACATAATTTCTTTTCTGAGATTTGCAACGACGAATTCGCGTGTAAATGCTCACCTCGGTAGGTTATGTAGGTTATAGCATTGTTGCTTGATCAGGCTTAAGCGATAAAATTGTCATTGTTCTAGTGTTTATGCTTTATTTCTCTTTACTTATAGATGATGACTGGCTTGGAGTGTGGCCACAAGTTCTGCACAGAATGTTGGACTCAGTATTTGACCACAAAGATCATGGATGAAGGCATGGGACAGGTAAGGCATGGGGAATGGCTAGTTATGGGTCAGGTAAAGAACGAGGATGCAGCATGAGACAGGGATGGTATGAACCCGATGAGCTGGTGAACAGATATGACATATGCCAGATGAGCTGGTGAACAGATATGACAAAGGCCAGATGTGCTGGTGGTCAAATAGGAGGATATAGTCATTTTTCCACAGTCAGATTCATTCATAATATAGCGACATCCTCGTTATGAGAAAATAAGCATATAAATACGGATTTTAACGGAAAACCTTTCTTTGAAAAAGCGACAAAATATGAACTTTTAGTCCATGTATGGAAATAACTATAGGTGGATATAACATTTTTCAATTGGTAAACCTATCACAGTAAATATTGGATTTTTGGCTGAGGACGGAACTGAACCATGATCTATACATGTTGTCGCTGTTTCAGAATTGCCACACCAAATGTTTTGGTATGATTGGTGTGTGTTGTTGGAACCATGACGTATAAGCCAATGTCACGCCGTTCATTTCAGACCATTTCTTGCGCTGCTCATGGGTGTGAAATTCTAGTGGATGATCAAACTGTCATGTAAGTCGAGGACCTAAACTACTTTGATATTATCGACTTATGGAGACGTTGCTAAATAGTTATTTGAAGATTACTGGAGGATAATCTCCATAAGCTATGATATATAAGGTGAACAATGCCGGTAATTGTGCTATATCCCTGTTTTACACTCTAAATGTTCATCTAACCGATAAATACAAAATGGTATGTCCATAAAATGGTGATGATCATTGCAATGTACTCCCGTGTCCTGCAAGTTGTGTGCTACAACTAGGAGACTTTGGATCATAGGTTGTGGGCACCCCTGTCTGGACTTGTATTGAAGTCTTTATCTACTCTTCTAATGTTGTATTTGGTTGCCGGTGGCCGAGTTTGTCTTGAAGTCTTTGATTGTCATTTTCTTCAGGAATCTAGTTACGGATGCCAAGGTCAAGTTAAAATATCAACAATTAATCACAAATAGCTTTGTAGAGGTAAGTATTCTACTGATCCCTGCCGGTAATATAGCATAGAAATAGTGTGACATGTTGGTGTTATCGTTGGTGATATAACCGTGTACGAATGCATTAAATCGGAATAACTCAAGACTGATTCTTTGTCTGTTTAAGTTCATATCTATCAGTTTCTTTGTATGTCTATCAAAAGCACCGATTCTCTGTTTTTACGTCGATAACAAAGTTACTATTGATTGTATCCTTAATATTATATTGCTGTTATTATTATTATTAACGAGTAGCTGAAGTGACCGGGTTTATTTTGCTGATCTAGCGTACCAATAAGCAGGCTCAGTTGCAGACCAACAGGTCGTGGGTTCGAACCCTGGTACCTGCATTTGGGGCACGTTTCATCCAACCCCATTTCACTGTCTCGGGCGGTTTCTTGCCCCCATTTAGCCTTCGTGTTCACAAAAGCGGCCTAAAACACCAATCGTATCATTCATGTTATTTTTTCAGTGTAATAGAATGTTACGGTGGTGTCCGGCGCCTGACTGTGGTCACGTGATCCGGGTTCACTACGTGGATAGTAAGCCTGTGACGTGCGCCTGTGGACACACCTTCTGGTGAGTAAAATGTACCTCTCAACACACCTTCTGGTGAGTAAAATGTACCTCTCAACACTCCTTCTGGTGAGTAAAATGTACCTCTCAGCACCTTCTCGTGAGTAAAATGTTCCCCCCAACACACCTTCTGGTGAGTAAAATTTACCTCTCAACACTCCTTCTGGTCAGTAAAATGTACCTTTCAACACCTTTTCGTGAGTAAAATGTACCTCCCCCCAAGACACCTTCTTGTGAGTAAAATGTGCCCCACAACAACCTTTTGGTGAGTAAAATGTACCTCTCAACACCTTCTAGTGAGTAAAGTGTACCTCTCAACACACCTTCTGGTGAGTAAAATGTACCTCTCAACACCTTCTGGTGAGTAAAATGTACCTCCCCCCAACACACCTTCTTGTGAGTAAAATGTACCCCACAACAACCTTTTGGTGAGTAAAATGTACCCCAACACACCTCCGGTGAGTAAAGTATACCTTCCAAGACCTTCTGATGAGTAAAATGTACCTCCCAAGACATCTCCTGGTGAGTAAAATGTATATGTAAATAGCTTAGTTAATTGGCCAGAATATTGGTATTTGTTGGGATAATAGCTAATTCTATCTGTGTTCGTGAATAGTTTTTGTTTCAAATGTTTATGCCACAAATTATACCACAATATCATGTCCATGCCATGAGGATATTTATGAGCCAGTTGTGTTGTTTCAGTTTTGGATGTGGTGAGAACTGGCATGATCCAGTCAGGTGTAAATGGCTCAGGAAGTGGATTAAGAAATGTGATGATGACAGTGAAACGTCCAATTGGATAGCTGCCAATACAAAGGTAACGTTTTACATATTGATGATTACAATATTACTGAGCTGAGCTGTAAGGATCAGACAGTCCTACTATTTATTGTACATAGTTATATTTTAAAAAGAACCCGTTGAGGTTTGAGCTACAGTATGTACAGTATGAATGGGTTGGATGCAACCTATTATTGGGTTGGATGCAACCTATTATTGGGTTGTAAGCAACCTATTATTGGGTTGGATGCAACCTATTATTGGGTTGTAAGCAACCTATTATTGGGTTGGATGCAACCTATTATTGGGTTGTAAGCAACCTATTATTGGGTTGGATGCAACCTATCATTGCGTTGGATGCAACCTATAATTGGGTTGTAAGCAACCTATTATTGGGTTGTAAGCAACCTATTATTGGGTTGTAAGCAACCTATAATTGGGTTGTAAGCAACCTATTATTGGGTTGGATGCAACCTATCATTGCGTTGGATGCAACCTATAATTAGGTTGTAAGCAACCTATTATTGGGTTGTAAGCAACCTATTATTGGGTTGTAAGCAACCTATTATTGGGTTGTAAGCAACCTATTATTGGGTTGGATGCAACCTATTATTGGGTTGGATGCAACCTATTATTGGGTTGTAAGCAACCTATTATTGGGTTGTAAGCAACCTATTATTGGGTTGGATGCAACCTATTATTGGGTTGGATGCAACCTATTATTGGGTTGTAAGCAACCTATTATTGGGTTGGATGCAACCTATCATTGCGTTGGATGCAACCTATAATTGCGTTGTATACAACCTATTATTGGGTTGGATGATACACATTGCTATGCCTTCAGTTGGTCTCTGGTGGTTCATTCGTCCACTGTAGCCTGCCTTCCTGTGCACACAAGTGGCCAATTAAAGGAAACTTTGCACCCTGCTTTTTATGCCATTCACAGGAGTGTCCCAAGTGCCACGCTACCATAGAGAAAGATGGAGGCTGCAATCACATGGTCTGCAAACGGTGCAAGTTTGACTTCTGCTGGGTCTGTCTAGGGCCCTGGGAGCCACACGGCTCTTCCTGGTGAGTAGGCCGCCGTCAGCTCACTGACCTTCAAACCAACAGACCTGCATCCCACGGACCTTCAAACAAACGGACCCGCGTTCCACTGACCTTGGAACCAACAGACCCGCGTTCCACAATTCTTGTAGCTTCGTGGGCGTTTTTCCATGTTAGAGCGAACCATTATGTTAACATAGCTCACATATGACTCACGCCTACCATTTACTATAATGATCAATTTTGTGGGCTCCAACTTAGAAGTACTAGTTAAAGAACGAGCTGGAGTGCATTCGCCAAAATAAAGCACGAGACACGACAGCGTCGAGGGGTTTATTTGGGGAATGCACGACAGCGAGTTCTTTAACGTACTTATAAAATTGTTATAACAAGGCATGACATATGCTCACGTTTGGCCACAGGAATTGACTATTGTGTCAATTGCACTGCCCGACGAATACATGAGGCACATTGTGGAAACAACGGTTCGTCATTGTGAAGCCCCAGGGGGGAGGGGAGGGCGGGGGGTGGGAAGGCGTGGATGAAGTAGACATGTTGGAAGTCATTGCTTCTTAGTTTCGTGAAACCATCGCCCCCTCAAAAGCGATATCACGGATATAATGAGAAATGTATGCAATCGATAACTGTGGAATTTCCATATATTTTGAGATTTTTGATCTAACCCCGCCCCTTTGGTGCTTAACATTGACTTATGCATTCCATTGTTTGTCTTGAAATTGGCAAGTTCTGTCAACACCAGCCAACGCGGCCCGCTCAGCTCAGCTCGACTGATTATACCGTGACACTTGACGAGTCAATATTAACAACTGTTCTTTATCTAGATAATGCACAGTTTTTTCGTTCATTATTAAAATAAAGCACTGTTTTACCGTTCTTTATTTGGATAACGCACACTTACGTTAACACAACACGGCTGGGTCTGTTTTTCGATCCATTCTTCAAGATAATGAACACTTAAGACAAAGGCGTGACGTCACACAATTTTTTAATTTAGAAGATAGCCCAGTTTCGTTGATGACATACTGGAAGCTTGTTAGACTCTTTCGTATTTGTACAACATTGTCTCGTGTAAATCAGATTGTTTTTACACACTTCCCTGGTAGCGTTATTTCGATCTTTCCCCATGCTATGCTGTGTGGCTTTGACTGAGGCCGTTTTGTTTTTTACAGGTACAATTGTAACAGATTTGATGAGGATCAAGCGAAGAAGGCGCGGGATGAGCACGAGGTGAGGGGGGGGGGGTGAGGGGGGGTTGACACGAGGTGAGAGGGGTGAGTGGATACGCACGAGGTGAGGGGTGGGTGTACACACGAGGTGAGAGGGGGGTGGGTTGACAAGGGGTGAGAGGGGTGGGTTGACACGGGGTGAGAGGGGTGGGTTGACAAGGGGCGAGCGGGGGTAGGTTGACACAGGGTAAGAGGGGAGGGGGGTGTAAACACGAGGTGAGAGGGGGGTTGATACGGGGTTCGGGGGTGAGATGAGAGGTGTGGGCAGACAGTGGATAGATGGTTAACATGGAAATCGACAGTTCCGTTTTCTTATATTTTGATAGCTATTTTGCTATCTGGCACCCGACGTTTGCTTGAATATATAAACATGTTCTTGGTAAATAAAGTATTTAAAGTTGAGTTTGGGTTGAATCTTTGCGTTGTTATCTTCACGGATGTTTTTTCTTTTTTGGTTCCAGAGATCGCGAGCCATGCTACAACGTTATCTATTCTATTGCAATCGCTACATGAACCACATGCAGAGTCTAAAGTTTGAACACAAGGTAAACTATTTCTTGATCCTGAGGCAGGGTCTAACGTTTGAACATAAGCTAAACTATTTCTTGAACCATATGGGGGCGGCGCGATAGCTCAGTAGGCTAGAGCGCTCGCATTGAGTGCTCTGGCCACCTCGGGGGTTCGAGCCTGCTGTGGCCATGTCTGTGTGGCCGCAGGTTAAAGATCCCATGTCTTTCTTCGTAAAGAGTAGGGGGTTACCCCCGAGGACATGGCTCCACTCTCCCTTCCTTCTCCCATTGACGCGATATGACCAAAAGTATTTCTCGGCTTTTCTTGTGATCCAGAGAATTGTATGGAGTATTTCTCGGCTTGTCTGGTGATCCAGAGATTTGTATGGAGTATTTCTCGGCTTGTCTGGTGATCCAGAGATTTGTAAGGAGTATATTTCGGCTTGTCCTGTGATCCAGAGATTTGCAAGGATTATTTCTCGGCTTGTCTTGTGATCCAGTTGTACGCCACGGTGAAGTTGAAGATGGAGGACATGCAGCGCCACAATATGTCCTGGATTGAGGTCCAGTTCCTGAAGAAGGCTGTGGACATCCTGTGCCAATGTCGCCAGACGCTCATGTTCACTTACGTGTTCGCCTTCTACTTGAGGAAGAACAACCAGTCGATCATCTTCGAGGTGAGGGTCGTCTATTGTTTTAACATAGCTCACGTATGACTCACGCCTGACATTTACTATTATAATCCATGTCGTGGGCTCCAACATGGAATATGACCCAGGTGAATACCCGTGCCCTGCACTTGACCATGTGTGTGACATATCACTCCCTCAAAGTATTGTTTTTTATGGAGTTTACCAAATAATATGAGTAACTGAGGAGCTATTTTTTTCTATCTGCTGCTGCCATTGTTTGGACTTTACCATGTATGTGACCTGTCCCTAACACCCCCCCCCCCCCCCCCCCAAAGAAAAAAAAAATGTGGCCTATTTCACGTACATAGATCAGCTGGCTACGGGGCGCAGTCGGCTAAAGGCGCCCACCATTTACATGGTAACTTTAGCCGACTAAGCCCCGTAGTTGGCTAAACTGCGTTCGTGAAATCCGCCACTGATAGTAGGGTTGTGCGTTCAATTCTCATGGTACATGTAGTTTGTTATTTGTGAAGACAATCCTCGATCGTGACCAGTAATTGCAGGGCAGACCGGAATGGATATAGTCTCTTGTTTACATTTTGTTGAAGTAGTAACTTGTAAATAATATGGACGGCTGTGGTGTGTTTTGCAGGACAACCAGAAGGACCTGGAGAATGCCACTGAGCAGCTCTCAGAGTACCTGGAGCGAGACATCACGGACGACATGTTGGTCGACATCAAACAGAAGGTGCAGGACAAGTATAGGTGAGTGACGCCATCAGGGTGAGTGACACCATCAGGTTGAGTGACACGTTGGTCGACATCAAACAGAAGGTGCAGGACAAGTATAGGTGAGTGACGCCATCAGGGTGAGTGACACCATCAGGTTGAGTGACACGTTGGTCGACATCAAACAGAAGGTGCAGGACAAGTATAGGTGAGTGACGCCATCAGGGTGAGTGACACCATCAGGTTGAGTGACACGTTGGTCGACATCAAACAGAAGGTGCAGGACAAGTATAGGTGAGTGACGCCATCAGGGTGAGTGACACCATCAGGTTGAGTGACACGTTGGTCGACATCAAACAGAAGGTGCAGGACAAGTATAGGTGAGTGACGCCATCAGGGTGAGTGACACCATCAGGTTGAGTGACACGTTGGTCGACATCAAACAGAAGGTGCAGGACAAGTGTAGGTGAGTGACGCCATCAGGGTGAGTGACACCATCAGGTTGAGTGACACGTTGGTCGACATCAAACAGAAGGTGCAGGACAAGTATAGGTGAGTGACGCCATCAGGGTGAGTGACACCATCAGGTTTAGTGACACGTTGGTCGACATCAAACAAGCTGCAGGACAAGTATAGGTGAGTGACGCCATCAGGGTGAGTGACACCATCAGGGTGAGTGACACGTTGGTCGACATCAACCAGAAGGGGCAAGAAAAAGACACCATCATATGCCACATACCAATCAGATATATATTTTTTGCCCAATATCATTGTCCTGGCAAGACTTTTAGTGGCCATGCATGTACGTATGTCTGCAGACCTGGCCTAAAACAGGAAGATCTGTATATACTATAGACTTATTACCATGGAGATATGCCCCTCACTCTGCCTGTCTCTCTCCCTCCCTGTAGGTACTGTGAAAGCAGGAGGAAGGTGCTGTTGGATCACGTACACGAGGGGTACGAGCGGGAGCTCTGGGAGTACCAAGACCTGTAGCCGCCCCGCCCCGCCCCGCTCAGCTCAGCTCACCCTCCACCACCGCCACCCCCGGGCACCTCCCTGACCCAGCCGACCCCCGACCCTCGAAGCAAGCCGCCACCCTTCCTACTGAGCAGCCTACCTCTCTAGCACGGTGCTAGACGGCCGCACCGGATGTCGGGAAACGCTGGCGTCGACGGTCCAAGTGTAACGATTAACCTGGCCGCCAGGGGGCGGGTCAACATCACACGGTCGTTGCTATGGATACTAGCTTGGTAACACGCGGTGCTCTCGTTATTGGCACCCTTCCCTGACCCCCACCCCTCCACTCACCCCCGCAGTGCTGAGGTGATATTATCGAAGCGGTATGTTAAAGTTGAGAAAGGCATGTCTGGATACTGTTTGTCCTGCCGAGGTCCGCTCAAGGGATGTAATGTACAACCTTCCCTGGGATGTAATGTACAACCTTCCCTGGGATGTAATGTACAACCTTCCCTGGGATGTAATGTACAACCTTCCCTGGGATGTAATGTACAACCTCCCTTGGGATGTAATGTACAACCTCCCCTGCGATGTAATGTACAACCTTCTCTGGGATGTATTGTGCAATGTTCCCTAGTATGAAATGTACAACCTTCCCTAGTATGTAATGTACAACCTTCTCTGGTATAAAATGTATCACTTTCCTTGGGAAGTAATGTACACTCTATTCATTAAGGATGCAACGTACAACTCTTTGATGAGATAAAATTAATCTACAACCTTTCTTTGACTTGTAATGTACAACCCTTCTGTGAATTGGGATGTATGTACAAACCATCCTTGGGTTTCAATGACAAAGAAATGCAACATTTCTTTCTCAACTATCGCTTGTAGGCGTAGAATAAAAACATGGCCGCCTGTATCTGTCCTGAACAAACTTTGCTTCTTTTTCTGCTGGTTCTTGGTTGTTTTGACAGCATTATGGAGTGACGTCATAGGCAGGCCGGTCTCATTGCTATGACGTCATTACCTCGGTTAATGGAGGTTGATGATTGAATGACGTTAGCCATTGAGAAGGCACTGAGGCTGCGACCCTCTGCTTTCCAAAAATATTGCCACGTGATATTGTAACAGTTGATTTCGCACGCACAGGATGTCCATTCGGCCACATGCCCACTCCCCGACACCACTGATCCATGCAGGTTTTATGTATGTGTGACTGTATGATTAGGTTTCGGTTTCGAGATACCTAGCTCGTAAGGTTGTGGTGATATCCCGAATGATATCCCTCTGGATAATACAAGTGCAGTCGTTTTTGTTTTGTTCTGTGCCCGATGATTTACCGATTGAAAGCGATCTGGTGTGTCCAAACCGTGGATCCTACCACTGAAGTACAACGTCAAGCGCTTTAATTCTGTTATCTCCAAATCGTGGTTATCCAGCGTGGCTCGTAACTTTTAGCCTTTGAATCCTCCAACGCCATGCAAGAGATCACGAAATCCATTATTTATGGTAATGATCTCGATGTAGACGTAACAGTTATAATAGAGCAATAGTCCTTGTCAGGGCTTGCTGTAAATTATACAATGAACCGATTTATGATGTAACGTCAAGTTCTCCATACTCCAGATCCACAACGGCTTTAATAAGTGTATAATTACATTGCGAAGGCTGAGAGAACAGTTCTGGATCATTTGTGCGTATTTATAATTATAATTATGGAATGAATCTGCTGGTATTTTGAAAGCAAGCTTATGAAATTGAAGCCTCTGTATATTAAGATGTCTGGCCGCGTTGCTTTTGGAGCTTCTTCTAATTGGTCATGGGTCCGCATATAGTATCCTTATGACGTCACAGGGGTTGCTACGGTCTCTGGTCCACCTTGGGACGTCACATTGTTGGTATGGACCTGGGTCTGAAACAAATATGATGTCACATATGTTGCTATGGGCCTGCTTCTGTCTCGTGTTGCTATGGACTTCGGTCCGCGATAGCTGTGACGTCACGTGTGTCTCTATGGGTCTGGGTCCGAAACAATATGTATGACGTGACATGTGTTGCTATGGTATTGGGTCCGAAATATCACCACTATAACGTCACATGTGTCACAGATCTTGAACTGACTTATGACCCCCCACCAGCTCAGAGTATGTGCACACCTTGACTGTGACTACATCACGCTGTCAATTTATCATTAATTCACTTTATAAAGTAAAGTTTTTTCTTGCGAGGATTGTGATATTAAGGTAGTGATTGCCGCAAGTGTATGTACGCACGCCAGTGTTGTTTACCACCAGCTTACCATTCCTCTTCGCATGATTGTCGACAATGACCTTGTAGTAAGGACAACAGAAGCTTGGAGCTTCTAATCTAAAGTAACTCACAACAGCGACAAAGGAGAAATATTCCATCTGATCTGCCCTTTAAGTCCTGGATACGGGATATCTCTACTATAGTTAATTTTGCTGTAAAATGCCTGGATTCAAATCCGTGTTCGAGATTTACCCCGACAAGTGTTATAGTTGATCGAATCTGGTGCGCGTGGAGCACTCTTGCCAACGTTGGAGAAGCTGTATCTCTTTCATTAGATTTGCCACGAGTTAGCCTGCGCTATATATGGTAAATCTGTCCGCCTATCTCTTTCATTTGATTTGACACGAGTAATCCTGCGCTATATATAGTAAATCAATCCCATACCCCAGGCAGTTGTTTACCTGGCTGTGTGTTAACCTCGAGGTCCCTGTGTTTGTGGTGGGTCTTTACTCGGTGTGACCTGGTCGTGCTGTGAAGCCAAAGAAGACTTGTTTGATAAGAAAATCACAGAGTGAATTAAGGTGCCGTCCCTTTCAGTGACCGCGTGCGTGACCCTGTCTCTGACGTCACTAAAATGATCATAACGTCACGATGATTGGTCGCCTTCAGTTAACCTTTGTTTTGATCTGTCCGCCATCTTGTTAAAGCCACACGGAAGGGTGACCACGTGGAACGAATGATCAGTGATCCGAGAGTGTGCGATGGCCGTTTGTAGTATGCGTATTATCCAATATTGCTGTGTGAATGCCGTCTGGTCGAGAAGTCACTTGAATGAGTGAAGAAACTACATTCTTTCTGTATGTGGCTTCAGAGCTGCTTAATACATTTTTTGTTGCTTTCAGTGAGGTAGCTTTCCAGTAGAAGTGGGTTTATTATAACTGCCACCCACTCAAAACCTAGATAAGTATCGGTTGTTGTGTTTTTTTCAACGACAATTCCGTCTTGACTGGAACTCGGGTCAGGCTTACTTCATGTTCCTTCCGTGGAGAATGCTGTAGTAGACACTTTGGACCGCGCAACATTGTAAATATGAGAGTGTGTGTGTGTCAATATCCAACACCGAGAAGTGGGACCTATTTTAATTTATTCAGCCCCGGAAGGATGCTTGGATGCATGTTTGCAGGGAACACTGACATGGCTGAGTACCTGTTCGAGTCTCGTTATTTCTTATCTCTGAGGGTTGTTTGCTACCCCAGATATGCCGTCTGGTCTGGCCCTTAATAAATTGTTGACAGCGTAGTCTACCGACAAATTTCAGTTAACGTTTTATGTTTCTCGATCGATCGTTTCCAGTCGTAGATTTTAGTTTTTTGGCTGATGGAAGCGCAGCTTGTTCCTGATTGGTCTGTTAGTGACACGTGCTCACCACGTGGGTGAGCGTGGCCGTTGCAAGTCTTTGTTTATAATAATCCGGGCGCCGCGCCGTTGTATATGTTATAACAATGGAAGACGACTTTGAATTGTGTAATAAAATTATTTCATACGAAGAGATGGATTTGTTATTACGCACATGTGAACTACACGCTGTTATACATGTATCTACCTTGAAATTCGTCTCTAGCAGCCCGCGAAGCGTTGACATGCGGCGGAGTATGTGAAGTGAAAGGTTGAAGATAATCTCCAGATTACAGATGCCCGGTTGAAGACCTGTAAATGAATATCTATTGGGTTTCGATTTTAATGGCGGTTTAGAATACTTTCAAACCGTAGGGTTATATCGCGTTAATGGCTGTTGGGAATGCAATTTGATTCGATATCCCCTGGTACGCTTCGAGTCTATTGGGTGCCTGGTGGGGGTCAAGATAGGAGGGCGGGGGGGGGGGGGGGTGGGGTGCAGTTTGCTTCAGCCACCCGGTACATTGGTAAAGAAAAACAGCATACACACCCAGACCATTATTATTAGGTATTTATTCACTAAAGGCATTAGATAAATGAATCAAAAAGGATTAAATATTGAAGACACATCAATATTACTAGTCAAAATACTGCAGTTAAAACCAATAATGTCGTTTAGATATAGATATCGATATGCTCTTTAAAACTGCATAAGATGACCAGACCGATCACGTTGCTGTCTGAGAAAACCATAGTGCGTTGGTTTCACAGGGGGGTACGTGCGTTTACTCACTGTATCTCCTTAAATAGAGGATTTATCACTATCACTCACTCCGAAAAAAGTCAATTTAGTCACCTGGATCCACCACATCTCTAACCCAGGCCTGCGATCCGGCCCTGACACGGACCATTTATAGCGCGTCAACGTGAGCGTCGTGACGCCGCATCTGTCCGAATAGACAAGAACGAAATATCCAGTTCTATATGCAGCTAAAGGTGTGCTCCATCGTGCCTTATATATCGGCATGTTAAAAAGCAAAACGATGCTGTAGGGTTTAACGTAACTATCAGAGGAACGAACAAAACTACAATAACATCCTTAATTTTAGGATAGAATACTGTTAATATAGGTCTAGGTTATGTAATAGTGAATATTACTACAGCGTACCTTTTTATTGGTAGAATTTTTTTTAAACAACCCCTGTTTATGTGTCAACTACGGTCAGTGTCGAGACAAAAAACAGTGTTACAAGTGACGATGAGGGACGCTTTTCCGATGGAAAAATTAAGCCCTGACACACGTTTCTCCCATTTTAGATAAGGTAAATCTCGAGGGTTTTTTTTCCCCATCAGATCATTCCAGGAGACAATATGTGTGACCTAAATAGGTCACACATGACACATGACCTATTTAGAGATCGAAAGGCAAATTGCCATAACGGGGAAATCAGAATCAATTGAACTTCTCTGTGGAATGTGTAACGTCAATTAATTCAATCGACATTGTACGCGTACTTCGCTAGAAATCTGCTTTATATATTAATCTCCACTCAACGGACTCTGTATATCTACGCACAAGCTAGCTTATTGCGCGTGAGTTTGAACGTACCCCCTGTGCATAAAGATATAAGAAGTGTTAAAATAAAAGCAAGCTACTATCGCCTTATTATGCAATTATTATGCAGTTCGAGATGAAGAAGCCTGCTAGCATAGCTCATCTGTATGATATCGTTCAAGTGACGTACACGTGTATCACAGGGAGCGAGCGATATTTAAAGCGAAGATCATACTTATAGGGTATCGTTCCCGTGTAGTACGTGTTATGCACAGAGATTCCTAAGATAATAGTGCATGGCGAAAACTGAGCAAAAACACTTAGTAGAAAAATATCTGCTTCTATACCTCACTTCTACAATATATTTACAAAATCGGGTAGGTTTTATTTAATATGCCGGCCACTGAGCCGCAATACCTTGTTCCGACGTTCAATGGCTAAAGCTCAAAGTATCAACCCAATGTCTCAACACACGTCCCAAACAACCAACTCAAAGGAGTATACTGACTACACAACACAGCCTCCCAACCTGGAGTCTTAAACCAGAGACGCGCAGGTGTGAGAAGCACATTTATAATAGCTTCTGATAAATTTGCATATGAATAGGTTAAACAAAACTCCTTCACTTTGTATTCCCAGAGGGCGACCTTCTGGTACGGATGTCCTCGTGGGCTCGATGTTCAGATTGACCGTCGTTTACAGTTTCGGAATTAACCGACTCTGTTCAGTGTTCATCGTTCAATATTGGCCGTTCAGTGTCGGCTGTTCAGTGTCGGCCGTTCAGTGTTCACCGTTCAATTTTGGCCGTTCAGTGTTCACCGTTCAGTGTCAGCCGTTTAGTATCGGCCGCTCAATGTCGGCCGTTCAGTGTTCGCCGTTCAGTGACCATCGTTCAGTGTCCGGCTTTCATTGCGCGCCGTTCAGTGACGGCCGTTCAGTGACGGCCGTTCAGTGACCGCATTACACTCGGACAAACCATGCCCGCCTATCGCCGCCAGATTCACTTGGTGACTTTGGGGTTGTTATCTTCATCAAGTACCACTTGAGATCCTGCGATATACAAATATAGTTTAGGTGCTACAAGATACCACCACAGATACCATCACTCTTGAGATGATCATATACAATAAAGTAAAACCTTACATAAATATTTTATTGAAATTTGCCTTGGACTGGCTATTGGAGATTCGAGGTACTGGTGAAGAGAACGTTTAAGATGGGATCTGATTAATTAACTAGCCTTCGCTGTTGGAGCAACAGGGACACTCATACAACATGCTGATAAGTTTCTCCCGCAAGGATGCTTTAAAATGGGTGAATGCAAGACAAGGGAAAAGTTGTTGCGCCCTCTAACGGAATATTTATTCATGCGGGGTGTGTCAGTGCGCTGACGTCGCTGCACATATTTGTGCGTCCTCGCTCGTTCAACGTTTACTTTTTCTCGAAACAGTAACGTTAAATTGTATAAAATACTCAAAACGATATGAATAATATTGGGCATAGATATTTAGAGCATTTAATATGCACACAAACACTTACCAAAATAGCTTCGACTTCCATATTATTTAAGTTTAAGTTTAATATGTTATATTATGTTATTTTAATATTATGACGTGGAAATATCGGTGTTTAGAACAATAATGTAACCGCAAAGTTACATCATTTCCGGTTTTCCAGTAACGTCGTACCGGATCGCGACCGCTCGCGATATGGTACGCACGCAGCCCAGGGAATCATTTCACTAAATCTACCACCTCGCAAACCGTGACCTCGGTCAGCTTTTACATGCTAATTTAACGATTGATTGTAGGTATACGAGCAACGAAAAAAAAACAAGGGTTACATAACGAGTCTACATAAGTGCACAGCCCTAAGTGCACAGCCCTGAGTGCACAGCAACCAGGAGCGCTTAACTTATTCGTTTATGATTAGTCCCCACGCGGTCATCTGCACTAAGCAGATCTCATAGTTGTATATATAGCAACTAACTTATATAGATATGACTATGAGAGGTGGGGCTTAGTGCAGATGACCGTGACAGCAACCTCGTAGACATATTGACAGCAACCATCGTGGAATTTATTTTTCAGCCCATATATATATTTTTAAATGTTTACAATATATTTGCATAACATAATACATTTGCATAATATATATTACATTTGCATAATATAATATATTTACCTGATATAATAGAATTCAATAGAATCAATCATACCGCAAACAACTGTTTTTGTAGGCTAATAATATTGGCTGAAAAAAGCCAAACTTGATGAAATGGACCCTCTGCCAGGTCGCGGGTGGGTGGAAGAGATTGCTGAGAGACAGGCAACAAGGCAGGCAGGGAGGGAGGTACATATATATGTATATATACCATGCTGGCCATTTACTTACCCCGGGAGGCGTCCCCCTTGCTGGGGGACGGGAACTTCAGTGAGGCGTACACTATGAAGAAGACGCTGGTGAGCAGGGTGAAGCTGGCCACCGCGATCCCCCCCAGCGACCCGGCGTCGGGAGGAATGGCGTCTGCAAATAAAACACGTGGTCAGAGGGCGGAGGAGGGGTGGGGGGGGGGGGGGGGTGCGGGGGGAAGGAACACAGGACGGGTGACAACCAGGGGCGGCGGCAGGATTTCGAAAAGAAGTGTGAGGGGAGACGGTGGGGGGTGGGGGGGGGGAGTACTTGGGAAACTATTAAGACCGGGGGAGGGGTCCACTTCTGGTGGGTTCACAAAATCCTACAACAGCAGTGTGGGGACGGGGGGTGGCGGGCGAAACAGGGAGGGAGCTCACAAAATATATGGGGGAGGGGTCCACTACTTAAAAAGGGGGGGTGGGATCTAACATAGTGCATAGGTTGCGAGATTAGAGAGATGCATGCATGATGGCGAACACCATACACTATAGATACGAGAGAAGCGGATCTTTACAGTAACAATGCGTTTACAGTAACAATGCTAGGTGTTGCTGGATGATGGATGATGGGCACTCACCAAAGCACGTCCTCTGGATGGCCGACCAGCGACCATCGGGCTGGCAAGTGGTGGTCACCACCCCATAGCCGCCCTTGTCGCGGTCACAGCTGTAGACGATGATGTCCCCAGGGGAGTACAGGCTCCGGACGGTATCGGGTTCGGTCACCACCGTCGAGGTGTCGTTGTTGACAAACAGGGCGTCGGGGATGGTTGGGGGCGAGCATGCGCAGTGGGCCGCTGCGGAGAACAAAAATAAAACATTTTTACGTACCGGTGTTTTTTTGTGTGTGTTTTATATTGTTTTTGTAACGGATAATGTAATGATTGCATTGTCCTTGGTGTAAATACTGTATTATAATGTACATCGAGCACATTCCGGCTTTTGATGTGATGTGATTGCAGGCGGCGTCCGAAACTGAAAAGTCACAATGTGAACTTGAGTATTTCAATTAGGACCTGTAACATTGATAATCGGCTTTTTTTTAGTGTAAACGCCGGCATGTACAGCACAGGCCGGTAAATTATGTTATCTTCGGGAAATCTGCCACTGAAACGTCATATTGTGAAAATATACATCGGTCAACAGAGCATTTTGCGACTGACCGATGCATTGTCAGACATCAGTGAAACGTGTTTAGGCCGCTTTTTGAGATTGGATTTGTTTCCTGGGCCAAGGAACCACCTCCCGGGGCGACGAAAGATGAATGGATGAAATGTGCCCAGGAGAGATTCGAACACAGGACCTATTGATCTCTGGTCTGGAGTGTTAACCACTACACCAGTGAAAGTCCCGTAGACGTCAGTAGGCGCAAACAAAAGCTCATAGAGAGATAGATTACGTATATTTATTGCTTTTGACTCATATCGCGCATGAAGTGCAAAAAGTCTGTCTACGAGCTAATTTAAGCTTACGTATTATCCAAAATCCAAATCCAAATACGAGGTATCAGATACGATGAAACGTCACGTTTAATATTAATGAATAGCGCACATGGATCCGAAATGATCAAGTACAGAGCTCAACCCACGACCTGGAGCAAACCGTTACTCCAGCCAGAACATGATGATCTTTTATCGGGCAGATAAAATACTGGACCATTCATGCAACAAATAAACATTTACCTCCACGGAGTTTCCGGTGTAAGTTACTATGACCGCCAAAATGACAACTCGTATGAGAAGTCTTGTATAGAGGGTTCGCATTGAGTGCTCTGGCCACCTGAGAGCCTAACGGCACGTGGATCGCTGGTTCGAGCCCTGCTGCGGCCATGTCTGTGAGGTCGCAGTATAAAGATCCCATGTCTTTCTTCGTAAAGAATAGGGGGTTACCCCCGGGGACATAGCTCCACTCTCCCTCCCTCCTCCCATTCACACGATATGACCAAAAGTGGTTAAAGCGTCCTGAATAACCAACCAATGCTAATGTGTTATGGTACAAACCATATTATTTATGTACTTACATTGCACAAACCATAGTACTTACGCAGTTATATTGTACTGCACAGTACCCAAGGTACTAAATACGCCCATATGTGTTCGTACCGTAGACCCGTGCAAAGCCGCCTGGGCCGGCCATCGCGTCATAAGCATTAGCTCCTGTAAGTATTTCCTGGCACGCCATAGAGGATGATTAGACCATAAAAGATTATCCTGCACGGGCCATACTGTCACGTCTGATTAGACGTGGAGGGGTATTTCGAGGCGACCCGGGCAACCACAAAGGCTTCTCGTTTAATTACGCCCCTCAGCTATATGTATAGGGGAGGGTGGGTGGGGGGGGGTTTAAGCCCACACCCCCACCATTACCGCATCCTAGCCCTCCCCCCCTCGTTCCCCCACCAACACCACATCCCAGCCCCCCCCCGCCACCCCCCTCGCATCCCAACCAATACCCGCTGCCCTTCGAGGTCAATGGGTAAGCATGCTTCTTTTTAGTCCCGCTATGTGGCTAAACCATGCTTTATCGATCTTAAACCTACATCGCACCCTCTCTCAGAGATGACTTGGGGTGGTGGAGAGGGTGGCGGCGAATGCACTGGAAGCGGGAGGGGCCGGGGGCCGGGGGCCGGATGCGGGGAGGGGTGGGGGTGCCGGGGATGGGGAATCGCGTGATACAGCAGGAGATCTTTTCTCCTACCCCTTGAGACGGTCATTTGCCCATAGTGATGTCGAGGAGCTTTGGCCCAATTACTCAGATTGGGGATTGGGGAATCGATGTATTCCTGTATTGGTGTTACTCGTGACGTCGGTCACATCCGGGTAACATAATGTTTATGAAGAAGGCAATATGTCTATGCGGAAGGCAATATGTCTATGGGGAAGGCAATGTCTACGAGGAAGGCAAGGGGTCTATGGGGACAGCAATATGTCTATGACGAAGGAAATATGTCCCCGAAAAAGGCGATATGTCCCCGAAAAAGGCGATATGTGTATAAGGAAGGTCACGTGCCTACGAAGAGGGTCATGTCTACGAGGAAGGCGCTATGTCTACGAGGAAGGCAATAAGTCTACACGGAAAGCAATATGCCTATAAAGAAAGCAATATGTCTAAAAAGAAGGCAATATGTCTACGAAGAAAGCAATATGTATAGACTAAGGCAACGTATCTACAGTAAGGCAATATGTCTACGAAGAAGGCAATATGTCTATACTAAGGCAACATGTGTACAGGAAGGCAATATGTCTACGAGGAAGGCAATAGGTTTACAGGAAGGCTATATGTCTACAGGAAGGCAATATGTCTATAAGGAAGGCAATATGTCTATAAGGAAGGCAATATGTATATAAGGAAGGCAATATGTCTACAGGAAGGCAACAGGTCTACAGGAAGGCAATATGTCTACAGGAAGGCAACAGGTCTACAGGAAGGCAATAGGTTTACAGAAAGGCTATATGTCTACAGGAAGGCAAAATGTCTATAAGGAAGGCTATATGTCTACAGGAAGGCAATGTGTCTATAAGGAAGGCAATATGTCTATAAGGAGGGCAATATGTCTATAAGGAAGGCAATATGTCTACAGGAAGGCAACAGCTCTACAGGAAGGCAATAGGTTTACAGGAAGGCTATATATCTACAGGAAGGCAATATGTCTATAAGGAAGGCAATATGTCTATACTAAGGCAACATGTGTGCAGGAAGGCAATATGTCTACGAGGAAGGCAATATGTCTACAGGAAGGCAACAGGTCTACAGGAAGGCAATAGGTTTACAGGAAGGCTATATATCTACAGGAAGGCAATATGTCTATAAGGAAGGCAATATGTTTATAAGAAAGGCAATGTGTCTATAAGGAAGGCACTATATCTATAAGGAAGGCAAGATGTCTATAAGAAAGGCAAAATGTCAATACGGAAGGCCATAGATTGATGCGGAAGATCAAATGTCTACGAGGAACGCAATATGTCTATGAAGAAGGTGATAGGCTTATGGGGAAGGCCAAAGAGTGCCTTTCGTTTTGACCTATAGGTCAAAAGGGAAGGCAATCTCTATAATGAAGGCGATAGGTCTATAAGCAAAGGCAATATGTCTACTGGAAGGCAATATGTCTATGAGGAAGGCAATATGTCAATACGGAAGGCCATAGATTGATGCGAAAGATCAAATGTCTACGAGGAATGCAATATGTCTATGAAGAAGGTGATAGGCTTATGGGGAAGGCAAATGATTGCCTTCCGTTTTGACCTATAGGTCAAAAGGGAAGGCAATCTCTATAATGAAGGCGATAGGTCTATAAGCAAAGGCAATAGGTCTACTGGAAGGCAATATGTCTATGAGGAAGGCAATATGTCTACAGGAAGGCAACAGGTCTACAGGAAGGCAATATGTCTATAAGGAAGGCAATATGTCTATGAGGAAAGCAATATGTCTATAAGAAAGGCATTATGTCTATAAGGAAGGCAACATGCTTATAAGGAAGGCAATATGTCTATAAGGAAGGCAATATATCTATAAGGAAGGCAATATGCCTATAAGGAAGGCAATATGTCTATAAGGAAGGCAATATGTCTATAAGGAAGGCAATATGCCTATAAGGAAGGAAATATGCCTATAAGGAAGGCAATGTCTATAAAGAAGGCAATATGTCTATGAGGAAGGCAATATGTCTATAAGGAAGGCATTATGTCTATAAGGAAGGCGATGTCTATGAGCAAAGCAATGTGTCTATAAGGAAGGCAATATGTCTATAATGAAGGTAACATGTCTATCAGGAAGGCAATATGTCTATAAGGAAGGCGATAGGTCTATGAGCAAAGGAATATGTCTATAAGGAAGGCAATATGTCTATAAGAAAGGCAATATGTCTATCAAGAAGGCAATATGTCTATCAGGAAGGCAATATGTCTATAAGGATAGCGATAGGTCTATGAGCAAAGGAATATGTCTATAAGGAAGGCAATATGTCTATGAGCAAAGGAATATGTCTATAAGGAAGGCAATATGTCTATGAGGAAGGCAATATGTCTATGAGGAAGCCAAAAATGTCTATCAGGAAGGCAATATGTCTATGAGCAAAGCAATATGTCTATAAGGAAGGCAATATGTCTATGAGGAAGGAAAGAGGTCTGAATGAGGCAATATGCTTGCAGTAGGTCTGAATGAGGCAATATGCTTGCAGTAGGTCTGAATGAGGCAATATGCATGCATGAAGCAATATGTCTATGAGAAAAGCCATATGTCCTATAAGGAAGTAATATGTCTATGAGAAAAGTCATATGTCCTATAAGGAAGCAATATGTCTATAAGGAAGCAATATGCCTATAAGGAAGTAAATATGTGTGAATGCGGCAATATGTCTAGAATATGCCTATGAGGACCTCAATAGCTTTATCAATAAAGCAATAGTGAGGATGTCCATATATATATATACATGTATAAGTATATGACAAGCGATTAATGCCACGTGGGGGTTCTATGAACAATAACAAGGGTACATATCATCTGAATCATCATCCGAATCACCTCTGCATCAAGGGAAAATGTATGAAATTACTATTATACATAACCAAAGATAAAAATGGCCACGCGCATTATATTCTCACCGATAACAATGGTTGCCAAGAGCAACACGACCTTGGAGGCTGCAGTCAGCGCTTCCATGGCGGGATGACCGCTGTAGCGTGTGCGCTCGAGGTGAAATGTCGTCTGATCAAACAGGACTACCTCTCCACATGGTCGTAATCAATCAGTCCACACCCGAAATCGACTGTTTATCCTCAATCGGTCAATACATATACGTCATATCCCGGACCAGAGGTGTTTTCTCCAGCCATGGCCGCTTGTCTTCAGCACTCAGCCCGCCGTCTCAGTGCCTATAACGCCGATGAATATATTACAGGCCAGTCGCTGCTCGGTTTTGGACGTCGACCCTGTTTGTAATGTTAGTAACTCAGGGGAGAAATTCGACGAACGAGGCTGATTTCTGCCTGTTTGTCTCACGAATCGTTCCCTCGGTCACCCTTGATTCCTTGCCCTCTCCGCTCTCCCCGCTGTCTCCCTGCGCCGCCGATATCTGTGGTAGTGTCACGGGGTGGGTGGGTGGATTGGTTGGTATATGGTTGCCAGTGGCAGTGGTGTCGCTGGTGGCGCAGCGAGGTGGCGTCAGAGGGCGGTGTACCGTGTGTGTGTGTGTGTGGCGGATGGGATGGACGGGTACCTGTTAGCCAGTCGGTGGTATATATACAGGGCCGAGCGGGCGAGCGACCCGTCCGTGTAGTGGATAGTATTGTGTACAGACACAGTCGGGGCGGTTCAGTGAGACAGCGGCACCCGGCGCGGTGACTGGCGGTCTCGCTGGCTTGGCTGGCTGGCTCCCCGATGGTTCCGTCGGCGGCAGGCGTCTTGCATTGCAGGAAGGCGTCTGTGCAGAGCATAGTGGCCGGCTCGCCCCTCTCGCCACCCCCCCCCCCCCCCTCCCTGAAGGCGTCGGTGCAGACCATGGTCGCCTGTTCGCCTGTTCGCCCCTGACCACCTCCCCCATCCCCCCTCCCCCCTCCAGGCGTTTGTGCAGACCATGGTCGCCTGTTCGCCTGTTCGCCCCTGACCACCTCCCCCATCCCCCCTCCCCCCTCCAGGCGTTTGTGCAGACCATGGTGGCCCGCTCGCCCCTCTCTACCCCCCCTCCCCTCCTCTCCGTGTGGACCCGGTCAGTGAGGTGGATAGGATAGGGGAGGGGAGGGGAGGGGAATGGGTGCAGATTAAAAGGGGTTCTGGCCAGTCTGGCTGTCCGCTGCCACTCTCACTGCTTGGCATGGAACCCGAGCACTGGGTTTGCTAAGCGGATCAATAATAAACGCCGAGCGATCGCGCCCACCCAGACGACCCATCCACCACACAACCCTCGCGTTGCCATGGCAGATAGGACATCCGCAAATCGTTAAAACCACTGAATACAGATTCGGTAGGATTACGTGGTCTCTCCGCGCTTTTATTCGCTAAACAAAAAATTAGGTGGCGCCTCGACGGTCCATGATCTGGGTTACGGCCCGCAATTTTTTCTTTATTTTTTATAATGCTACGTGTGAGTAATACGTGAGGTATACTGATTGTTTCAGCGCTAGCGGTGTAACTCCTGCATTCACATCGTTGAGATAATAAAACAAAGGTGAAATAGATTTGCATTAAGGTCCTGTCAAGATTTTTTTCTAACCACATGATTAATTAATTAATTAATTATGCCCAAAATATTGTTCACAGGCGAATGGACGCATCTGTCTTAAGGTTGGGAGTCCCTTGTTCCTCCCTGGAATGTCCATCATAGACTGAACATTTCTCTATATCATCAAGAAAAGAAAATATTCCATAGTTTCCTCGCGAATTCCCTTGATTCCCGTGACAGGAGATCGCAACCAGCTGGCCCCTACGTACTAGGTACAGAACGAGGTGTGTCGAGTGCTTTATTTGGGGAATGCACGACCATGAAACTCCCCCCGAAAAGAATTATTAGTGAATCAACGCTTTTACTTTAAAATGGATCATCCATTTATGTCGGATCTATATATATATTTGTGGCACTTTTAGTAGGAGTGGCATGACCAATGTCAAACGGTCCCCCGTTCATAAGCGGCACCGGATATATATGCCATCGAAAATTGTCAAATTTCCATATATTTGTTCTGATCTAATGCACACCCCCCCCCCCCCACCCCGCACACACACCCCGGAGCTTAACGGTGACATTTCATTGTCTTGAAATTTGCAAGTTCTGACAAGATCAGACCAGCTAGCTCGGCTCAGCTCAGCTCGGCTCGATTGATTACACCGTGACACTTAGCGGAGTCAATATTAACAAAAAAATGCCCCCCCCCCCCCTAGATCCTCCATTGCTTTATTTAAATAAAGAACACTTACGTTAATAAAACACGCCTAGGTCTTTCTTCTGGGTCATTCTTCCAGATAGTGAACATTTAACACAAAGGCGTGACGTCACCCAATTTTTAAACCCTGTATAATGTGCTTGTATGCCATTTTTCACCAAAATATTTTCCCCCGATGACAACAAATCGCGTACGTTTCTCGCACTGTCAATATGCCCTGTATGACGTGGGCGGAACACCAACACCTCTGCCGTAAGGTAGTGCCCCTTCCCACTGCCCCCCTCCCCCCGGGTGTCTATACAGTTATCCACTTCCCCGATGTCCCGGTCCCGGCTAAAGTAACGCTGGGAATGAACCACAACGCCGCAGTTTTCCCATTTCACAGAGCTAAACGGTCACGTACAGTTGGATGGAGTTTGAAACTATTTGTTAGGCCAGGTCTTTACCCCCTGTGGTGTATTTCACGAACGCTGTTAAGCCGACTACGGGGCTTAGTCGGCCATGTAATTATGGGCGATTTTAATCAACTAAGCCCCGAAGCCGGCTAAACTATGTACGTGAAATAGGCCCCAGGGTGGTCGTACCAAAACCTGCACACATAGGAAAGCGTATGGCAAGCCAGTTGTTTCATATTTCTCTAAAACTTTCTCTAAATATGGCATGCCATTTTAAACAATTTGTAAAGCCTAGCTGGTAGCAGCGGTGTTTGCGAATCGCCACCATGCAGTCGAGTTGTTAAATATCCAAAACGGAATTATGGATATCTAAGAAGAATTATGGCTATCTAAAATTGAATTGAACTAAAGATATCCAAAATTGAATTAACGATGTCTAAAATAGAATTAAAGATAATTGTAATAAGGATATGTGGAATTGCATTAAAGATAATTGTAGTTAATAAGGATATGTGGAATTGCATTAAAGATAAGCGTAAGTGATGATTTTTTTTATTAAAACGGCTTGCGACAGAAAAGCGTAAAGACCATGCTGACGCAACAAGCCGACAACTGCGACAGATTCTCCCCATTGACAGTGTGAGTATGTAAGTTTCTTGATGGCACTGCTTCAATTTATAATTTGCTGATATAACAGCCTAGTCATCTGACACTTTTAAGCGGTATACTTGTAAGAAGGTCATACGAAAATGGTGGAAGGCAATAGGGCTATAAAGTATCGTTCGCCAAGACTTCCGGTTTACTTATTTTGGAGACAAACAAACGAAGCACGTGTTCGGAACTAGTTTAGAATCTCTGCGCACGCTGGTATCCTGACTACCTGTGACGCAGAAGTGCGCAAAAACAGAGACAGGGAACCAGACTACATGGGCAAGAACCAGGCGCCGAGGGGTGGGCCCATTGCGGAAGGCCTAACGATATGATAGCGATAAGAATATTTCAGAAATAAAGGTGCACAAAACTGACGACATATTTTTCATTCATTGGCGCTATCACAATGAAGAATATTTGTTACGATGGGACAACAGGGCTGAGAAACTAACGTGTTTTTTTGCATTTCCTGTTACACGGATTCTCCCCGGTGACAAGGTTGGCGCAACGCTTTAAAAAGAAACTTACAAAGAATGAAAAAACTTTGTCCTTTCTTGATCCAAAAGTGATACGAAAATATCCAACTGGTCTGATTTTACCTGTACAATGTGGTTTAATGACGCATCCGTGTGTTGTTACTCCATACACTGCACATTTTGACAGCGGAATGGTTAAGTCGACCACTTGCTCTCGCCATTTTTGTTATCGCGGAAGGACGTGAAACTCTGTGACGTCACTCTCTGTTTGGGGAACTCGCTAAAGCCCGGGTGCAGGGCTAAATTTAGAACGCTATTTTTAGCTTTCGAGTGTTTTGAAGACGGATTTTTCTTGTATACTCCGAAAGTTCTTCGCTTCATCGCCTCCAAATAGTTTAGCCTATACCTCCCATAGCCATGTTTAATGAAATGGGACTCCTAGGTTTTAGAACAAACCTGGAAAGAGAATTGACTTATAGCTGCCTATGCTTCAACATGGAACACGTGTGTTTGTTTGTCCCCAAAACTGAAGTCTCGTGGCCCGATCGCGAGAACTGTATAGCCCTATACGTCTGTTCAGCCAGGGCTGAGGGCCAAGAGTGGCCCAACGCCTCCATATCCATTATGCGATGATGTAGCAATGATAACAATATGTTGTATACTTTTAGATCCTACTGCGTTTGTGACAGTCGACCGGGCAACACGGGATGAGCTGGCCTGTAAGTAACACGCAGTCATGGTGAGAAGTGTGTTTTTATTAAGGGAGATAGATCTGCTCAGCCGGGGCTGAGGACCAAAAGTTGCCCAACGCCTCCATATCGATTACGCGAGGATGTCGCAACGATTACAATATGTTGTATAGTTTCAGATCCTGACAATAGTATATAATATCCTATATAGGAATCATATTTTTTATTATTACACACCGCGGTCCTGTTAAGATATAGGATATAGGATATAGGGAGTAGGTGTGTTTAGCTCAGCTGGGACAGAGAAATTACACTTACCGTATTTGTTGCAACTATGATATCATTAAATCAATTTATTGTTTGAGCATCGCGGTCACGGTGAGAAGTACATATTTCCCAATCGGGGCAATCATGTATCATAAAATAGGGTCACGTGGTCTGTCCACGTTTATTGGCGAGGCGTTCCGCCAATTACTCCCGAAGTGTTCCGCCAATTACTGGCGAAGTGTTCCGTCAATTACTCGCGAAGTGTTCCGCCAGTTAGTGGCGAAGTGTCCCGCCAGCTAGTGGCGAAGTGTCCCGCCAATTCAGTCCTTCTGACTCGGCAATGAATTAGCCCTTTCCGATTCCATACACTGTGTTCTGCCTTATTGCCAGGGAATGAGCTGCGGGCAAGCCAGCTGGTCATTATGAATTCGTAGCGAGATATATAAAGGGCACATTGTTGAAGCGGACTAGGATAGTATTGATACAATGCCCATCAAAGCGACCGTTGAATCCCGCTTAAGATCATTTCAGTGTCGTATTATTACCAGAAAACTACCAACCAACAATTGTTTCTTTGCCTGTGTAAAGTAGTTGATACGGATTTGTGTAGCAGCAGAGGTAGAAATTGTCGAACATGTCTTTTGGCAATGCGAGGAAGTGAAACAATTTTGGGATCACGTACTGGGGTGGCTTGGAAGAACTTTACATATAAAAACAAACGTCGTACTTAATTCTTAAGTTGTGCTTTTTTTTGTACTTAAATTGTAGGATTTAAGGAGAATGAATATTCCTCGTTAATAAACCATATTCTGTTGATCAAAGAAATCAAAGATATATACATGTTAGCGTTTGAAAACACCGCTATCAATATCGGCATTGGTGATCGTAATCAATAAATATTATCAGATAGAAACGTATGTTTTTTTCAGGTAATTTCATAAGATATGATTAAACAATCTGAAGTGAAACACTTCTAAACCAGATGCTCAATAATATAAGTCCTATATGTCACCGCGGGACTTATTGTTGTTCTCCTCTTTGGGTCTGGGCTCCAGCCTGTATTTCCCACGGGGAGCGAAATATCACATTTTCATATAGTTTTATTCTTTAGCAATCAAATTCTTACAAACAATCAAGAAGCTTTCTCACTTGTATCCGTGTTTGCAAGACGTCTGAGGGGACATCCACGATCCCCCAGCTTTCTATCCGTGAATTCCACGTGACAAAGGGCGCTGGTGTTGTCCTGAACTTCAAGGGTGAGTTCAGGTATGCTAGCGGAGTAGTCGGACACCGCGGAGTGCATAACCGAACGCAGATATTGTGTTCCGATAGCGCGGTCACGTGGTACATTTTACTCTCGAACTTTACTCCCCACCCAGAAGAAGGATCACGAGGATTTCCAACATGGCGTCCAGGCCCAACAATACGTAAAATGTTTATAAAGTAGTGTTTCAACCTGCAAAACATCTGTAAATAATATTATAACAATTAGAATAAAATAATGAAATCAACACGTATCCGTTGATTTATTTTATGGTACAGTTTAACAATATTCATGATTCAGCCAGTGCAGCATTCACGCCGGCCGCGGATTTTGCGTTCGGTTTATCTTGATCCGCTCATGAGCGGAAAGTATGAGCGGAGAGTGCGCATGCTCCAAATATCTGCGCTGATTACTCCGGTTGCATACCCGAACTCAACCCAAAGTGCGCGAGTGACAGCGCCCACTAGCGGGAAGTCGTTGGCGAAAGGACCAGAGGAACCAAGT
The DNA here is from genome assembly GCA_964019135.1 of Arenicola marina. NCBI lineage: Eukaryota > Metazoa > Annelida > Polychaeta > Arenicolidae > Arenicola > Arenicola marina. The sequence goes on from OZ025255.1 coordinate 15,408,402, forward strand.
TGCATTGCCAGGTACCAGTATATTACTTACGAGCAATGTCATTATATGCACTTACAGTTGATTAGAAAATATAACAAGGAATACGCTCTAATGTTCTAAAGTTCATGACTTGCATTTGGTTAAAAGTCGTAAAATAGAATACGTTTAATATCTTTACAAAATCATTTATAAAGCATTTATAATATGGAAAAGATTTTGTAATCTTACAAACAGCAGTATTAAACTTATTATTGTCTTATTAAACATTCTAATATGGGATATATAATTTCTAAATTTACAATCAATGGCATTTCATATATTTGATTAAAGCATGTAACATGAAATACATTTCAAATCTCACACACAATGTCACTCATATATGGTTAACAATTATTTTTTGCAATGTTAAAATGTCGATCATTAATTCTATTATTATAACTGATTAAACATTCTAATATGGGATATATAGTTTCTCATTTTACAATCAATGATATTACATATATTTGATTAAAACATGTAATATTGAATACGTTTCAAATCTCACACACAATGTCACTACTCATATATGGTTAGCAATTATTTTTTTAATCTTACAATGTCGATCATTAATTTTATTATTATAACTGTGTGTACCGGACGGGGTCTACATTTATTCAGATCTTCTGAGCCAGCGGCTGAATCTGCCATCCACGGAGCAAGCCAGGACGGTGTCAGTGAATCGCCTCTGGGAGAGAGTGTTAATCAACGGGTTGAAGAGGGAGTTGATGGGAAGTGCGACCAGGACGCACCACTCCTGGGGGGTGTGGGGGATGGGGAGGCCGGCGTGGCGCAGGGTCGGCGGCCCCGTCATCAGGAGCCAGGTCGCCAGGTTTGGGGCGCCGATGAGAGCTCCTCGCAGCAGGACCTGTCGCCAGAGGGCGCGCGTCTCCTGCCCGACGCGGCGGATGGGGCGGCGGTAGAGCTGGGCGGTCATCAGGCCGTAGAGGACGGCCGTGGCGGCTCCACAGGCCAGGTGGCTGACCAGGGCCACCCAGGTTATGAGGCGGCCGGCCTCACGCGTCAGCGGGTACTGCGCCAGGCAGAGTGACGTCAGCGCCTCCACGCGGCGACCCCCGATCCGGAACTGACCCTCGTAGTAGAACTCGGCCACGGCCCACAGCCCGCCGCTGAAGGACGCCACCACCAGCGTGACCCAGACGGCGTACCGCTTGAGCATCCGGCGCTTGGTTAAGGCCTTCGTGATCCCGGAAAAGCGCTCCTTGGCCACCAGGAGCAACAGAAACGATGGCAACTGCTGCGACAGAAAGGACAACAGACCGAGCGCGCCGCACGCGCTGCTCCGTCGCCATGACAACATGGACACTGTGGTTGCCATGACGGTGGGCTGGAGGAGGGTCAGGATGAAGAGGTGGACGCCCATGTAGGCGTCGGACACGCTGAGCAGCAGCACCAGCAGGTTAAACGCCGCCGATCGCGCGCGGAGAGTGGACATCCGGTACGCGGCGGCCACCGCGTTCAACCCAAACGAGGCCATCGCCAGGACCCACGTGGTGTACCGGAATACCCGAGTGCCGACGACGGTGTCGCAATAACTCGGGAAGTCCGCCAGTCGCGGTGCGCACGCCGCCAAGTCACGTGCTATGCAGCAGGCGCGAAGGGACCCGCTGACCAGATTCAGACTCCGGCTCAGATCCAGGAAAGCGCTCGGGTGTATCTCCACAAGCGGATTCCGACTCAAGTCCAGGTATTTCAGGGAGCTCACGCCGGCAAAGGCATCTTCACTCAAGCGCTCGATATAGTTGTTGTATAAAAGTAAGGTTCGCAAGTTGGACAATCCCGCGAAGGCGAAATTGTCTATGGTGACTATATGTTGTCGGCTCACGTCCAGATGCAGTAAGCGGGGCAAGCGGCTGAACGCGTACCTGCCGAGAGCGCTTAGCTTGTTACCGTGGAGGTCAAGCACGACCAATGAGACGAGGCCGTTAAAGGTGTCGCTTTTAACGTCGGCGATGGAATTCATGGACAGGTTCAGGCGCCGTAGCCATGTCTGTCCTCGGAACGCGTCGTACCCAAGATCGTGGAGTTCATTCTGCGAGATGTCGAAGAGGAGGAGAGTGGTCAGTGCCACCAATCGGGGAGGGATCCTGGTTAAGGCGTTGGCGCGGAGGTCGAGGGCACGCGCCGTGGTTTCCACGGCGGGGATGGAGGTCAGGTTTGCGTCACGGCACTGGTAAACCCTGACCAGACAGCGACAGCCGTCGGGGCAGGCCGCCAGGGGGCAGTGTCGCTCGTCGTCGCCCCCGGCGTCCGGGCAGTCCTGGCGGCCGTCGCAGACACTACGCGGGTGGACGCACTGGCCGGAGACGCCGCAGCGAAGCATGCCTGGCCTGCAGGCGTCGCTGCAGTCGCGTTCGTCCTCGCCGCCGGGGCAGTCGAGGACGCCGTCGCAGCGCCGCTGGTTGGAAACGCAGTAGGATCTGTGACAGCGCACATCGCCCGGACACATCTGGTAGTCGCACAGCGCCAAGTGGGCGCCGTTCCGGCAGTGCTTTACGTGGCCCAGGCTGTCGCGGTCGTACATGCAGAGGGCGTCCCGGGGGAAGCAGCGCTCGTAGAAGCCGGGGACGCACGGGGTGGAGTCTGGGTCCTCGCACGAGGTCCTGCGCGGCTCCCGCATGACGTCACCCAGGGGCGGGGGGTACTCTCTCCACTGGGTGTCGCCCGTGTCGTATGGGAAGCCCAGAATGTCGTGCACGGTGCGCCGAGAGAGGAAGTTGAGGAAGGAAGACTCGTCTTCGGCGTCCATGCCGAGGCAGTCGGCGTGGAAGTCATCCACCAGGTCGAGCGGGATCTGGCGGCCGTCGGCGCACGCAAAGGTTGGGGGGTTGGCGGAGGTGTCCTGGTTCCCGCCACACAGGGTCTCGTCCCAAGCCTCCCCGTCTGGGCAGTCCGGCTGGCCGTCGCACGCCTTGGAGACGCGCACGCAGCCTCCGCCCGGGCACTGGAGGTAGAGGTCGGAGCAGGTGCAGTTGTGGGAGGCGCAAGCGGTGGTGTGGCACAGCGGCGGCAGCAGCGGCGGCGGCGGGGGCGGGGTGGACCCCATAGCGCCGGCCGCCCCCGCCCCCGCTCCCGTGCCCGCTCCCTGGCCCGCCCCCATCGCCCACACACATACCGAGCCGCAGCCGCTTTCATCCCCGCCGTCGGGGCAGTGCCACACCCCGTCGCAGACATGATCCGGGAGGATACAGCTGCCGTCCGAGCAGCGATTCTCTCCCTCGCGACACCCAGCTGACGTCATTTCTCGCGGCCGATTACAGAGCAAGTAGTGGAACGGCGCGTCCGACTCTCCGCGGCAGAGGTTCACCGTGCTACCGATCCTTCCCGCGTGAATGTTCATGTACATGCAGTCGCTGAGGTTGTCCAGCAGCACCTTGCCCCGGTCCCGGTCGATCCAGCGGTTGACGATGTACCGCAGGGTCTCGACCACACCGGGTATCGCCGAAACCCGGTGCCCCGACGATACCGGGCCGCAGTCCGCACGCAGCGCCACAGACCAGGGCTGGGGTGGTTTCAGCTCCTGCAATCTCAGACAAGTCCCAAACATGTCGGACCACCCGGCCCCGCAGTCCAGGTAGTGATCCTTAGAGGCCACACCGCGCACCTGTTCCGCGAAACGCGGCAGCTCGCACGCCACCTTGGGGATCGTCATGTTGACATCACAGGGCACGTGGTGAAGGCCGCCCTGCACCTGCGAGTTGGACAGGAAGCCCAGCGCGGTGCACGTGTCTTGCGCGCGCCGGCGGGCAGGCTGCAGCCGCGGGGAACCCCTGGCGAAGGCTTCGTAACCATGGGGATCGCCGGGTCGGCACTGGTCGGGTTGCCAGGACGGGCAGATCAGCAGGTTTGGGAGTGCGAAGACAGGGGTGGCAGACCGTGGGGGCGTCAGCCACAATTGCATCCCCAGACTGCTGCCGTCCTCCCAGCGTAAACCCCATGCGCCCTTCTGCAACAGAAACAGACACCCACTGACACCTGTTGCCATCAGTTAACATTATTTATGCAGATATTCACTGCCAATTATGAACACATATGAAGACATATAGTATGCTGCAATGACAGATTATGATTTACATTAAACAGGAATTTAAAATTTGCTTCCCTCTTATAGAATGGTAACGGTTACAAATAAAGGATCATTTTGCTCGACAGCTGATCGTTAGTGAGAAGTTGATTGCGTACTACGTTACGGATTTGTTTGTAGTCTACTATTTCATTGCGCAGCTTCTTGTATACTTTGCCATGGCTACAGGCAATGACGTTTCCATGCTTGACCTAATCAGTCTATGACGGTGAATAGAAAAAGTCTCTGGTACAAGTTGATAAAAACTGGAATTGATTGTAACCTTCTCACAGTTATTAGAAATATGTATGTCAGGGGTGGATCTAGGAATTTGCCAGGGGGGTGGGGGTTGCCCGAGGGGGCTGTTGCTCTCTGAAAACTTGCAACCGGCGGTGGGGGGGGCGGCAGGGGCTCTGAAAACTTGCGACCGGGGGGGGCGGCTTAGAGAACTCGACTCGACTTTAATAGTGTATGTTCAGGTTCCCAAGGTTCCCTCCCCCCTAACCCCCCCCCCCCTAGACCCGCCACTGTATGTCCATGTTAAATCTAAGGTGCTAACTTCAGACGGTTTAGTTTGTCAGAGTTTCGACTGTGCACTAGGTGTAAGGCAAGGTGAAAGTTCACTACCGTGGCTCTTCTCTCTTTAAGTGAACGATACGCAGGACTACATATCAACACATGGAGTCCACGGTCGTTGTCAACACGAAGGCCTTGGGCGTATTGTTGTTTTTCTAAATAAATAAATGCTTCAAATCATTTATTTTAAGGGTGGATCATATCCAATGACCCATTTGTGCACAACCGATCAACACATCAATCCATTGATCGCTTGACAAGTGAATATTCCCTGACAATAGACCGCTCCAGGGGAAAATCTGCTAGGCGCTTGTTTCGGGTGAACTCTAGCTCGCTCTGCGCTGCATAGCATGCAAAAGGCGGGTATTGACTTATAGCCGCATCATTTTCAACAGTTTGCCATAGGTTAACAGGTGTTTTCTAAAATAAAAAAACACTTTGTACAGATAAATATCTTGACGATCAAAATAATGCCATTTTAAGACAAGACGGAGGCATATATAAGCCTAGCCCTGATACATGCCTCTCTGACCACGCCCGTAAACGGAACAAGGGTGGGAGCCATGCCGCTCACCAGGCCTAAAATTAGAAATCGCTCCGACCAAAGAAATAACTGTCCGACGAAAGTCATAAAAGCTTCAGGAACATAGTGGAGCACATTGACGGGTAGGCACTGCACATTTATTCTGTTAGGCCCTTCAACTTGAGCCACCGGTCCGCGATTTCAAATTTTAGGCCTCCTGGCGCTCACCCTTGCTCCGTTTACGGGCGTGGTCAGAGAGGCATGTACCAGGGCTAGGCTGGAGCCAGACGAAGCGACATCAACATAAGGTAAAAGAGAGGGTACTCACCCTGAGGCCGACGTATGTGTAGGTGGGCTGGAGCCAGACGTAGTGACATCAACAAAAGGTAACAGAGAGGGTACTCACCTTGAGGCCGACGTATGTGTAGGTGGGCTGGAGCCAGACGTATAGTGACATCAACAAAAGGTAAAAGAGAGGGTACTCACCCTGAGGCCGACGTATGTGTAGGTGGGCTGGAGCCAGACGCAGTGACATCAACAAAAGGTAACAGAGAGGGTACTCACCCTGAGGCCGACGTATGTGTAGGTGGGCTGGAGCCAGACGTAGTGACATCAACAAAAAGTAAAAGAGAGGGTACTCACCTTGAGGCCGACGTATGTGTAGGTTGGCTGGAGCCAGACGTAGTGACATCAACATAAGGTAAAAGAGAGGGTACTCACCCTGAGGCCGACGTATGTGTAGGTGGACTGGAGCCAGACGTAGTGACATCAACATAAGGTAAAAGAGAGGGTACTCACCTTGAGGCCGACGTATGTGTAGGTGGGCTGGAGCCAGACGTAGTGACATCAACAAAAAGTAAAAGAGAGGGTACTCACCTTGAGGCCGACGTATGTGTAGGTGGGCTGGAGCCAGACGTAGTGACATCAACAAAAGGTAAAAGAGAGGGTACTCACCTTGAGGCCGACGTATGTGTAGGTGGGCTGGAGCCAGACGTATAGTGACATCAACAAAAGGTAAAAGAGAGGGTACTCACCTTGAGGCCGACGTATGTGTAGGTGGGCTGGAGCCAGACGTACAGTGACATCAACAAATGGTAAAAGAGAGGGTACTCACCCTGAGGCCGACGTTTGTGTAGGTGGGCTGGAGCCAGACGTAGTGACATCAACAAAAGGTAAAAGAGAGGAGGGTACTCACCCTGAGGCCGACGTATGTGTAGGTGGGCTGGAGCCAGACGTAGTGACATCAACAAAAGGTAAAAGAGAGGGTACTCACCCTGAAGCCGACGTATGTGTAGGTGGGCTGGAGCCAGACGTATAGTGACATCAACATAAGGTGAAAGAGAGGGTACTCACCCTGAGGCCGACGTATGTGTAGGTGGGCTGGAGCCAGACGTATAGTGACATCAACAAAAGGTAAAAGAGAGGGTACTCACCCTGAGGCCGACGTATGTGTAGGTGGGCTGGAGCCAGACGTATAGTGACATCAACAAAAGGTAAAAGAGAGGGTACTCACCCTGAGGCCGACGTATGTGTAGGTGGGCTGGAGCCAGACGTATAGTGACATCAACAAAAGGTAAAAGAGAGAGTACTCACCCTGAGGCCGACGTATGTGTAGGTGGGCTGGAGCCAGACGTAGTGACATCAACAAAAGGTAAAAGAGAGGGTACTCACCTTGAGGCCGACGTATGTGTAGGTGGGCTGGAGCCAGACGTAGTGACATCAACAAAAGGTAAAAGAGAGGGTACTCACCCTGAGGCCGACGTATGTGTTGGTGGGCTTCAGCCAGACGTAGTGACATCAACAAAAGGTAAAAGAGAGGGTACTCACCCTGAGGCCGACGTATGTGTAGGTGGGCTGGAGCCAGACGTAGTGACATCAACATAAGGTAAAAGAGAGGGTACTCACCCTGAGGCCGACGTATGTGTTGGTGGGCTTCAGCCAGACGTAGTGACATCAACAAAAGGTAACAGAGAGGGTACTCACCCTGAGGCCGACGTATGTGTAGGTGGGCTGGAGCCAGACGTAGTGACATCAACATAAGGTAAAAGAGAGGGTACTCACCCTGAGGCCGACGTATGTGTTGGTGGGCTTCAGCCAGACGTAGTGACATCAACAAAAGGTAACAGAGAGGGTATTCACCCTGAGGCCGACGTATGTGTTGGTGGGCTTCAGCCAGACGTAGTGACATCAACATAAGGTAAAAGAGAGGGTACTCACCCTGAGGCCGACGTATGTGTTGGTGGGCTTCAGCCAGACGTAGTGACATCAACATAAGGTAAAAGAGAGGGTACTCACCCTGAGGCCGACGTATGTGTTGGTGGGCTTCAGCCAGACGTAGTGACATCAACATAAGGTAAAAGAGAGGGTACTCACCCTGAGGCCGACGTATGTGTTGGTGGGCTTCAGCCAGACGTAGTGACATCAACATAAGGTAAAAGAGAGGGTACTCACCCTGAGGCCGAAGTATGTGTAGGTGGGCTGGAGCCAGACGTATAATGACATCAACAAATGGTAAAAGAGAGGGTACTCACCTTGAGGCCGACGTATGTGTAGGTGGGCTGGAGCCAGACGTAGTGACATCAACAAAAGGTAAAAGAGAGGGTACTCACCCTGAGGCCGACGTATGTGTTGGTGGGCTTCAGCCAGACGTAGTGACATCAACAAAAGGTAAAAGAGAGGGTACTCACCCTGAGGCCGACGTATGTGTAGGTGGGCTGGAGCCAGACGTAGTGACATCAACATAAGGTAAAAGAGAGGGTACTCACCCTGAGGCCGACGTATGTGTTGGTGGGCTTCAGCCAGACGTAGTGACATCAACAAAAGGTAACAGAGAGGGTATTCACCCTGAGGCCGACGTATGTGTAGGTGGGCTGGAGCCAGACGTATAGTGACATCAACAAATGGTAAAAGAGAGGGTACTCACCCTGAGGCCGACGTATGTGTAGGTGGGCTGGAGCCAGACGTATAGTGACATCAACAAATGGTAAAAGAGAGGGTACTCACCCTGAGGCCGACGTATGTGTAGGTGGGCTGGAGCCAGACGTAGTGACATCAACAAAAGGTAAAAGAGAGGGTACTCACCTTGAGGCCGATGTATGTGTAGGTGGGCTTCAGCCAGACGTAGTGACATCAACAAATGGTAAAAGAGAGGGTAATCAACTTGAGGCCGACGTATGTGTAGGTGGGCTTCAGCCAGACGTAGTGACATCAACAAAAGGTAAAAGAGAGGGTACTCACCCTGAGGCCGACGTATGTGTTGGTGGGCTTCAGCCAGACGTAGTGACATCAACAAAAGGTAAAAGAGAGGGTACTCACCCTGAGGCCGACGTATGTGTAGGTGGGCTGGAGCCAGACGTAGTGACATCAACATAAGGTAAAAGAGAGGGTACTCACCCTGAGGCCGACGTATGTGTTGGTGGGCTTCAGCCAGACGTAGTGACATCAACAAAAGGTAACAGAGAGGGTATTCACCCTGAGGCCGACGTATGTGTAGGTGGGCCTCAGCCAGACGAAGCGACATCAACATAAGGTAAAAGAGAGGGTACTCACCCTGAGGCCGACGTATGTGTAGGTGGGCTGGAGCCAGACGTATAGTGACATCAACAAATGGTAAAAGAGAGGGTACTCACCCTGAGGCCGACGTATGTGTAGGTGGGCTGGAGCCAGACGTAGTGACATCAACAAAAGGTAAAAGAGAGGGTACTCACCCTGAGGCCGACGTATGTGTAGGTGGGCTGGAGCCAGACGTATAGTGACATCAACAAAAGGTAAAAGAGAGGGTACTCACCCTGAGGCCGACGTATGTGTAGGTGGGCTGGAGCCAGACGTATAGTGACATCAACAAAAGGTAAAAGAGAGGGTACTCACCCTGAGGCCGACGTATGTGTAGGTGGGCTGGAGCCAGACGTAGTGACATCAACAAAAGGTAAAAGAGAGGGTACTCACCTTGAGGCCGACGTATGTGTAGGTGGGCTGGAGCCAGACGAAGGGTTGCCTTTTCGAGAACGCCTTGTGCCCCTTCAGCTGGTACGTGACCCATACGGTCTCATCTAAGTAGTTTAACGACACCAGATGGCCTCCCTGTCGCCTGCACAGCGCTGTCGCCCCATCCCAGGAGAGCGGTTCCTCGGGCGTCAGCACCTTGTATAGGGACGGCAGGTTGTCTTGCAGATCCAACCAGCCTCTCTCTGTGGCGTTGTCCTGCCACTGGCGCTCGGCTCGTGTCAGCTTGCTAACAGGATTAATAACAGAAGTATATTTGTATATGTCTCGGTTCGCTTCGGTATCCAGTCTATAGTGGACGCGGATGTGACACGTGGGTTTCTGTAGGGGTGGTGGCGGTGATCGCGACTGCGTGGCGTTGCTTCCGGTGCCGGAACGCGAACCGGAAGCAGCGGAGGAGGAGCCGCTGCGAGGGGCGAGAGCGGAGAGTGGCGGACGGATCAAAAAGAGGAGGTTCCTTTGCGACGTCTTCTTCTGGAGGTTGTAGTAGCAGGCGTCCCGATAGAGGCTGACGTTGGCCTCCAGGTGGGTATCCCAGGCGACGGAGATCATGGGCGCTTTTTCGAGCAGGACTACTCGCTGCAGAGGAGACGTCCTTCTGTCCGTGCAGGACGCCAGGAGCAAGATGCGCAGGATGTCTTGACTCTGTCTTGACCCTGTCGAAGTGGTCGTCGCAGGGTTCCCGAACTGCAGGACGTCCACCCGGGACGATTCAACGACGGCGACGATAGCCACGTCCCCGCAGTGTCCGGGAACGAAGTGAGTCCGGGTTCCATTGTCTCCCGGCTCCTGGATCGCGGTCCGGTCCTCTCCCGTGGTGGCGCACACATCCTGGGAAGTAACCTCGACGATCCGGAGGACGAGAACCCAACCGAGCCAGAGGCAGTCGAAGGGTAGACGGACGGAGAGGGACCACATGGCGGACTCCGGGATGTCCCCTCGCCTCCGGGTGGGCACTCTAAATGTGACTTGAGAGGCACCCCATATCTCCCGTATAGCGGGGGCCTCGCACACCCCGGGGAGGAGGCTGGCCGCCCCCCCGGGGTCGGGTGGCGCCATCCCCACCAGGTTGAAGCTTACGTTGCTGGCGGATTCAAGCAATGAACCAATCTGGCAGTAGAGGTCGCCACTGGATACGTTGCGGACGAAAACCCCGGCGTCGTCCGGCAGATGGCGCCACTCCGTGCATGAGAAGAGAGCAGGGGCGGCCCGTCGACTGTACCAGACGTTGTCGGACTGGGTAAAGAGAATGTAGGCCGGGTGGATGTCGACGTAATGGGTGAGGTAGCAGAGGTTGGCGAAGCCGAAGCAATCCAGGTCGAAGGCCAGCGACCCGCGGGCCGTTACAACCGGGAGGTTGTAGAGTGCGTACTGCTTGGCGACCAGGTACAGGTAGGAGACGCTGAGCAGGATGCCCGAGCGGGAGAGCGCCACGGCCAGCTGTGCCGACACCTGGGTGCACATGGAGGAGAGGAGGAGGGTGCGCTTGGTGGGAAACACGATGTGGGGGCTCCAAGCCAGGTCGGCAGAAGGAATGACGATGTGGAACCCGCCGTACATGCAATAACCCGAGGTGACGGCGCTCACTGTCAGGGACTCGATATGGAGACGGGAGGAGACCGCGATCGGGGAAGGGATCCCCACTATAGCTAGCTGCGTGTCCGGACCCGGGTGAAGCGCCCAGGATCGGTTGGTCCTGTCGTCCCGCCTGTCGTCGTACAGCTGCTGCGAGCAGCGCGGCGGGTCGCACACCAGCATGGTGGCGGCGTAGCGCACGTTCAGCGCCAGAGAAGAACTTAGGGGAGACTTCAACGCGATGGTGACGTCGCCGGCGTGGCCGACCACCCGGTGGCTGGCCCTGGTGAGGGGGCGCACGCCCTGGGGGGTCCCCAGCGGCCAGGGCGGGGTGCCGTAGCCCAGCAGCTGGCACGCCTCGTCGCACAGCGGCTTGGGTTTCAACACGACCGTGACTGTCTGGAGCAGCGGGGCGTGCAGGTGCCACGTGGTGTGCTCGTGATGGCAGTGCCGCTCTCGGAGGAAGACCGGAAGCAGGAAAAGACTGACGTAATCAAACCTCAATTCCGGTTCCGGAAATCCGGCGTGGTACCCGGCGGGCCGGAAGTTCTTTTAGTTGTAACCCTTGGGGGTCGTCCAGAATCCTTCCTCGTAGACGCTAAAGGAGGCCTCCCTTTCCTGGCGGTTGACGTACGTGTAAGGATGCGTCTGGATCAGCATGGCGAAGCGGACGTCCGCCGCAACGTCGCTGCGCACACGGATCCAGAGACGGTTGACGCTGGTGTACACCACGTGGTTGTTCCAGACGCCGCACATCCGGGTCTCAGACGGGCCGCTGGACACCGAGAGGCCGAGATGCCGACATCCGGGATCTTGGTAGGACGTGTTCAGGCTCAGCGTTGTCACGTTAAATATAAGTCCGGGCGAAACACGCATGCGCAGGTCTACCATGGATCTGTTGGTCTGGAGCGGTGGGATTGAGACCTGGAGGCAGAGGGCGGCGCATGCCACGCCCGGGGTCGGGTAGCCCACGATATCTACGGCCCACTCGGAGGGGGGCGTGCCCGATCTGCCCTCAGCCTGGACGGGCGACCTACCCATGTATTCCCCACCCAGGGCGAAGGACCACCCCGTGCCGTGACCACCCTGGGCGGGCGACTCTCCCATGGCGTCCCCGGCCGGACAGGGCGCCCTACAGCCCCGGCGGATCCGGGCCACGCCAGCTATGAGGGCGGACAACACGTCTCGGAGATTGGTGAGGCCGGACCCATCGCGCCCCCAGTGGTCAGCCAAGGTCTTCAGCTGGACCAACACCACGTGACGCTCGATGACGTAGGCCGGGTAGGAGAGGGGCTGGTGGGGTGGGAAGTGGTTACACTCCGCCACACCCGCCGTCTCCCTCAACACCGCCAATGATAGCAACGCCGGAATCAGTGACGTCATCGTCATAACAGTTACCGTATAATTTTGTTGGGTGGCTCTAGCGCCAGCGACCTTTAAGGTCTCAGTTGGAGTCTCCCGGCCAAGTCGACACTATTTGTCTCACTTCTCGTTTGTATTTACGTCATACTTGGTCAAATAAACGAATCTTGAATCTTGAATCTTGAATCTTGAATCTTACCCTGCAATCAATGGCGTCACTCCCACACTCAATCAATGGCGCCACTCCCACACTCAATCAATGACGTCACCAATGGCTGATATAGCAGAAACAGTAGGACGTCGCCAATCGCTGATATAGCAGAAACAGTAGGACGTCATCAATGGCTGATTAGCAGAACCAGTAGGACGTCACCAATGGCTGATATATCAGAAACAGTAGGACGTCGCCAATGGCTGATATAGCAGAAACAGTAGGACGTCACCAATGGCTGATATAGCAGAAACAGTAGGACGTCGCCAATGGCTGATATAGCAGAAACAGTAGGACGTCACCAATGGCTGATTAGCAGAAACAGTAGGGCGTCACCAATGGCTGATATAGCAGAAACAGTAGGACGTCACCAATGGCTGATATAGCAGAAACAGTAGGACGTCGCCAATGGCTGATATAGCAGAAACAGTAGGACGTCACCAATGGCTGATTAGCAGAAACAGTAGGGCGTCACCAATGGCTGATATAGCAGAAACAGTAGGACGTCACCAATGGCTGATATAGCAGAAACAGTAGGACGTCACCAATGGCTGATATAGCAGAAACAGTAGGACGTCACCAATGGCTGATATAGCAGAAACAGTAGGACGTCACCAATGGTTGATATAGCAGAAACAGTAGGACGTCACCAATGGCTGATATAGCAGAAACAGTAGGACGTCACCAATGGCTGATTAGCAGAAACAGTAGGGCGTCACCAATGGCTGATATAGCAGAAACAGTAGGACGTCACCAATGGCTGATATAGCAGAAACAGTAGGACGTCACCAATGGCTGATATAGCAGAAACAGTAGGACGTCACCAATGGCTGATATAGCAGAAACAGTAGGACGTCACCAATGGTTGATATAGCAGAAACAGTAGGACGTCACCAATGGCTGATATAGCAGAAACAGTAGGACGTCGCCAATGGCTGATATAGCGGAAACAGTAGGACGTCACCAATGGCTGATTAGCAGAAACAGTAGGGCGTCACCAATGGCTGATATAGCAGATACAGTAGGACGTCACCAATGGCTGATATAGCAGAAACAGTAGGACGTCGCCAATGGCTGATATAGCAGAAACAGTAGGACGTCACCAATGGCTGATTAGCAGAAACAGTAGGGCGTCACCAATGGCTGATATAGCAGAAACAGTAGGACGTCACCAATGGCTGATATAGCAGAAACAGTAGGACGTCACCAATGGCTGATATAGCAGAAACAGTAGGACGTCACCAATGGCTGATATAGCAGAAACAGTAGCACGTCACCAATGGCTGATATAGCAGAAACAGTAGGACGTCACCAATGGCTGATTAGCAGAAACAGTAGCACGTCACCAATGCATACGTTCATCAGTCACTAACATCATCCTAATCTAAGCCACGCTGCAATGTGTGACGCCGCCATAGCGGCATTCAGTGACGTCATAAAGGGATAAGACCTAACCTATCGATCAATAACTGCGCCAATCTTGGTTAATCGGAACATAAATCTCTGCTTTGGCTGCAGTGAAGATGCCATGGATGTTGGCTGTAACGACCTGACACGCGCGGCAGGAATAGAATGTGGGTACGACCTCAGCCAGGCCCGACAGTCTGTGGTACCCCCACCCCCTCCCCCCTAGTGGTAGTTATATATATTGACCACGTCACCAAGAAATCTCAGTTTCTTTACATCACTGTAATTGATTTACTTCACGTAAACACGCGCTCTCAAATTACGTATTACCTAATTAAAATTGATGAGAAAAGCTCATATTTCAGTTTTTTTATCAGATATTTGATTAATGAACTTGTTTATTTGTTCCTATCGTATATTGAAGGTATAATTGTATCCGTACATTTTCCATACATCTGTGTTACTTGTGCGCAAAAGCATACAACCGTTGGATTAATTCGCTCTTTTTCTTTAATAACATATATAAAAAGCTAATTCTATTAATTTAAAACCCAATATTGAATTCTTCGCGAAATACATTTTGTTAAAGCTACTTTTTTGGCTCATTCAGGTAATGGATAATTGATAAATATGCTTAGTACAATATAATGACAACGTTTTGCTGCTGGGTATCACTGTCACAATGCCAGAATTGTTCCCGATAAGTCACTTGATTAATCATTTGCGTGAATAATGCCGTCACGTGAAACTTTTTATATAATTAACTTGTATTTCTTATTTTGCTTGGAAATTACAATTACTACAGCACCAATAATTAGTCAGTTAATGTCTATGATTGAGTAAAGGAACTATAAAGCTTCATCTCAGCTGCCCTGAGATCCTTGCAATGATTGGAACGTGATGGGAGGGGTGGTGATGGGAGGGGTGGTGATGGGAGGGGTGGTGATGGGAGGGGTGGTGATGGGAGGGGTGGTGATGGGAAGGGTGGTGATGGGAGGGGTGGTGATGGGAAGGGTGGTGATGGGAGGGGGTGATGGGAGGGGTGGGGATGGGATGGGAAGGGTGGTGATGGGAGGGGGCGATGGGAGGGGTGGGGATGGGAGGGGTGGGGATAGGAGGGGTGGTGATGGGAAGGGTGGTGATGGGAGGGGGTGATGGGAGGGATGGTGATGGGATGGGGTGGGGATGGGAGGGGTGGTGATGGGAGGGGATGGTGATGGGAGGGTGGTGATGGGAGGGTGGTGATGGGAGGGGTGGTGATGGGAAGGGTGGTGATGGGAGGGTGGTGATGAGAGGGTGGTGATGGGAGGGTGGTGATGGGAAGGGTGGTGATGGGAAGGGGTGATGGGAGGGATGGTGATGGGATGGGATGGTGATGGGAAGGGTGGTGATGGGAGGGGTGGTGATGGGAGGGGTGGGGATGGGAGGGGTGGTGAGGGGAGGGGTGGTGATGGGAAGGGTGGTGATGGGAGGGGTGGGGATGGGAGGGGTGGTGATGGGAGGGGATGGTGATGGGAGGGTGGGGATGGTGATGGAGGGTGGTGATGGGAGGGGTGGTGATGGGAAGGGTGGGGATGGGAGGGGTGGGGATGGGAGGGGTGGTGATGGGAGGGGTGGGGATGGGAAGGGTGGTGATGGGAAGGGTGGTGATGGGAAGGGTGGTGATGGGAGGGATGGTGATGGGAGGGGTGGTGATGGGAGGGGTGGTGATGGGAGGGGTGGGGATGGGAAGGGGTGGTTATGGGAAGGGTGGTGATGGGAGGGGTGGTGATGGGAAGGGGCGGTAATGAGAGGGGTGGTGATGGGAAGGGTGGTGATGGGAGGGATGGTGATGGGAGGGGTGGTGATAGGAGGGGTGGTGATGGGAGGGGTGGGGATGGGAAGGGGTGGTGATGGGAAGGGTGGTGATGGGAGGGGTGGTGATGGGAGGGATGGTGATGGGAGGGGTGGTGATAGGAGGGGTGGTGATGGGAGGGGTGGGGATGGGAAGGGGTGGTGATGGGAGGGGTGGTGATGGGAGGGGTGGTGATGGGAGGGGTGGTGATGGGAGGGGTGGGGATGGGAAGGGGTGGTGATGGGAAGGGTGGTGATGGGAGGGGTGGTGATGGGAAGGGTGGTGATGGGAGGGGTGGTGATGGGAGGGGTGGTGATGGGAGGGATGGTGATGGGAGGGGTGGGGATGGGAGGGATGGTGATGGGAGGGGTGGTGATGGGAAAGGTGGTGATGGGAGGGATGGTGATGGGAGGGATGGTGATGGGAGGGGTGGTGATGGGAGGGGTGGTGATGGGAGGGGTGGGGATGGGAGGGGTGGTGATGGGAGGGGTGGGGATGGGAGGGGTGGTGATGGGAGGGGTGGTGATGGGAGGGGGTGGTGATGGGAGGGGTGGGGATGGGAGGGGTGGTGATGGGAGGGGTGGTGATGGGAGGAGTGGTGATGGGAGGGGTGGTGATGGGAAGGGTGGGGATGGGAGGGGTGGTGATGGGAGGGGTGGGGATGGGAGGGGTGGTGATGGGAGGGGGTGGTGATGGGAGGGATGGTGATGGGAGGGGTGGGGATGGGAGGGGTGGTGATGGGAGGGGTGGGGATGAGAAGGGTGGTGATGGGAAGGGTGGTGATGGGAGGGGTGGTGATGGGAGGGGTGGTGATGGGAGGGGTGGTGAGGGGAGGGGTGGTGATGGGAGGGGTGGTGATGGGAGGGGTGGTGATGGGAGGGGTGGTGATGGGAGGGATGGTGATGGGAGGGGTGGTGATGGGAGGGATGGTGATGAGAGGGGTGGGGATGGGAGGGGTGGTGATGGGAGGGGTGGGGATGGGAAGGGGTGGTGATGGGAAGGGTGGTGATGGGAGGGGTGGTGATGGGAAGGGGCGGTAATGAGAGGGGTGGTGATGGGAAGGGTGGTGATGGGAGGGGGTGATGGGAAGGGTGGGGATGGGGGGGTGGTGATGGGAGGGATGGTGATGGGAGGGGTGGTGATGGGAAGGGTGGGGATGGGAGGGGTGGGGATGGGAGGGGTGGGGATGGGAGGGGTGGGGATGGGAGGGGTGGTGATGGGAAGGGTGGTGATGGGAGGGGGTGATGGGAGGGATGGTGATGGGAAGGGTGGTGATGGCAGGGGGTGATGGGAGGGGTGGTGATGGGAAGGGTGGTGATGGGAGGGGGTGATGGGAGGGATGGTGATGGGATGGGATGGTGATGGGAGGGTGGGGATGGGAGGGGTGGTGATGGGAGGGGTGGGGATGGGAAGGGTGGTGATGGGAGGGGATGGTGATGGGAGGGGTGGGGATGGGAGGGGTGGTGATGGGAGGGGTGGTGATGGGAGGGTGGGGATGGGAGGGGTGGGGATGGGAGGGATGGTGATGGGAGGGGTGGGGATGGGAGGGGTGGGGATGGGAGGGGTGGTGATGGGAGGGGTGGTGATGGGAGGGGTGGGGATGGGAAGGGGTGGTGATGGGAAGGGTGGTGATGGGAGGGGGTGATGGGAGGGATGGTGATGGGAGGGGATGGTGATGGGAAGGGTGGTGATGGGAGGGGTGGTGATGGGAGGGGTGGGGATGGGAGGGATGGTGATGGGATGGGATGGGGTGGGGATGGGAGAGGGCGGTGATAGCAGCGAGCGGTAATGACAGGGGATGACGATGGGAGGGGTGGTGATGGGAGGGGGTGGTGATGGGAGGGGTGGTGATGGGAGGGGTGGTGATGGGAGGGATGGTGATGGGAGGGATGGTGATGGGAGGGGTGGGGATGGGAAGGGTGGTGATGGGAAGGGTGGTGATGGGAGGGGTGGGGATGGGAAGGGTGGTGATGGGAAGGGTGGTGATGGGAGGGGTGGGGATGGGAAGGGGTGGTGATGGGAGGGATGGTGATGGGAGGGGTGGTGATGGGAGGGGTGGTGATGGGAAGGGTGGTGATGGGAAGGGTGGTGATGGGAGGGGTGGTGATGGGAAGGGTGGTGATGGGAGGGATGGTGATGGGAAGGGTGGTGATGGGAAGGGTGGTGATGGGAGGGGTGGGGATGGGAGGGATGGTGATGGGATGGGGTGGTGATGGGAAGGGTGGGGATGGGAGGGGTGGGGATGGGAGGGGTGGGGATGGGAGCGGTGGTGATGGGAGGGGTGGTGATGGGAGAGGTGGTGATGGGAGGGGTGGGGATGGGAGGGGTGGGGATGGGAAGGGTGGTGATGGGAGGGGTGGGGATGGGAGGGATGGTGATGGGAGGGATGGTGATGGGAGGGGTGGTGATGGGAGGGATGGTGATGGGATGGGTGGGGATGGGAGGGGTGGGGATGGGAGGGGTGGTGATGGGAGGGGTGGGGATGGGAGGGTGGTGATGGGAGGGGTGGGGATAAGAGGGGTGGTGATGGGAGGGGTGGTGATGGGAGGGGTGGTGATGGGAGGGGTGGTGATGGGAGGGATGGTGATGGGAGGGGTGCGGATGGGAGGGGTGGTGATGGGAGGGGTGGTGATGGGAGGAGTGGTGATGGGAGGGATGGTGATGGGAGGGGTGGTGATGGGAGGGGTGGTGATGGGAAGGGTGGTGATGGGAAGGGTGGTGATGGGAGGGGTGGTGATGGGATGGGATGGGGTGGTGATGGGAGGGGTGGTGAGGGGAGGGGTGGTGAGGGGAGGGGAGGGGTGGTGATGGGAGGGGCTTCTGAAGGGATGGGGTGGTGATGGGAGGGGGTGATGGGAGGTGGAGATGGGAGGAGGTGGTGATGGAAGGAGCTTCTGAAGGGATGGGGTGGTGATGGGAGGGGGTGATGGGATCGGGTGCTGATGGGAGGGGGTGGTGATGAGAGGGGGTGATGGGAGGGGGTGGTGATGAGAAGGCAGTGATTGGAGGTGGTGATGGGAGGGTGGGATGGGAGAGGGTGGTGATGTAATACATACATACATACACCGCCACATTTCACAACACAGATTTGTCATTAACTCAACTATAGGTTATACATTAGTGTTCTTAAACTGTTCCATTTCTCATCTTGACTTTTCCTTGCGGCTGCATCAGTTTCCAGTAAGTAGACGCGTTTTAGTGTTCGCAGCCTGGACTTAATATTTAACTTCCCGTTGTGACATGTATTTGCGTATATATACTCACAGAACTAACATTTCTCACTTTCAGAAATCCCACACCTTTAAAAAAAATGTACAGGCGGGATACGTTGAAGCAATCTTTATTAAAAGCTTCTACATTTCGGTATTAAAAAAAAATGCTCACACGTCTTTGTCCAGTTGTATATTTAATATTTCCTCCCATTTTATTACTTTCGTATATACAATTTCACCGTTTCTGGTTAACTCCCAATAGACAAAATTCAATAAACAATATTACAACATCGGGTTGACTCCAATATATCTGCTAAACGGCGTTCCCTTTGATCCTCTACCGGTATTTTTGGGTATATCCTATTAGTGAACCAGGAACTGGTCAAGAATTTCTGGTTCTTAATCCATGGTTCTTAATCGATAAAAATCCACGAAATTTAAGTTCACCTTATATTTAGTATTGAAGTTCTCATGAGATAGCGGTGTCCCTTGGTCATCAAACAAATCCATCATTTGATAAAAATCTTTTAATAAAAGCTATTCTTTATACCTTAATATATTATAACAATAGCGAGAGGTTCGCGAAGCGTTAGACAATTTTATTGGCTTGGCATCAAGCTGTAGCAGCCCGCCAATTTTCATTATCCGAAGAATGAAAATGAAGGGCTAGCTGCTACAGGTTGATGAAGGGCCAATACAATGTCTTACGCCCCGCAAATCTGGCGCTTTTACTATTATTATGAGTTGAATTGAAGTTCTAGTTTACCTCATATATATGTGCTGGGCTTTAACATGTGTCCTTGCTTCTTTGGTTTAATTCGCATACAGCTTTCGAAGCTTTCCCATATCTTGTGAGCTAGTTGCGTTTTGGGAATCTTGGGTTTTTTACCGTCCCACATTAAGTTGTCAATGAGTTTTTGCAAGCGGCCAATTAATACAGATTGAGAAGGAATAATTGACAGAACAGGGACTTTAGTCTGTATCACAGTTGCTTTCCCTATTAGGGATTAACACTTCGAGTGTTTTGTTTATGTCTATGAGCTCCGCTTCCATATTCGTTTGGAGCATGTCGTTAAGGGAAGGGGGGGGGGGCAAGCTGGGGTGGTGGAATGATTGAGTTGATTGCTATGAAACTAATGTGCATGGTAAGGATGTAGAAACTGAATGTAGACCGAAACTGAATAAACGGGCAGTTTGGTTTTAGCTGTCTACCGAGTGGAATCGTTGAGCCTGGGGGCGAAGCTAAAGAGTGACTTTTACTTTTAAGATGGGGCTAACAATTGAGAGGATGCTCACTATAGCGGCAGTTTTGGAGCGGCCGGATCTGAGGGGTCAATATGGATCTGAGGTATCAAATACGGATCAAACCCATCGGAAGCGGGCTGGGGGAATTTGTCCCCTCCCCCCACAATGTATTTGTGTCAGTCCCCTAAAAATGAATGGCTGCACGTAAATACGTCACTGGCGGCAAGAGTTCACCCCCACACCCCCAGGTCACAATTTTGAGCTGCGTCAGCCCCAACACTTTCCCTCTGACAAAGAAAATCATTCCCGAGTGTGTCTATTGTAAGTAAGTCACGCCCCCAAAGGCCTGAAACAAATAATACTTTCTCAGCCTCATCGGAAAACATAACCCAGGGATAAATAAGCCCTACAAGTTATGATGAAATACCATAATGCACTCTACCTGAGAGCATAGATAAAGCACTGGCTACGCAAATAGCACATCAGTAAGCTGCAAAACGGTGCCAAAAGCCAAACACCGTTGGAAGAATTACCTCTTTGTGTACGATATCAGTGTTGTGCACGAAGACATGTATTCGCATCGAAAAGCCGATTGTATTATCATCCGCTAGAGGAGGGAGGAGGAGAAGCACGTGCTATATACAACGCTGAACTCACTAAATCAAATGAGAACAACAGTCACCAGATCTTTATGGTAAATGTCTTGTAGGGATTGTATTAAGCAATGTAGTCAAAAGTGTTAAAGTCTTCAAAATGTAATTGGGCCGTTGCTGGAAAATAAAGTTGTGGCTAGCTAACGCTGAAATACCGACCAAGCTGAACCGCCGAGACTCTCTTTAAAGATGTTTTTAATTTTAGGCATTCATATTTGTTTTAAATACCCAAGGTTTGACCTACATTCATACGTCAAAAACTGCAATTCAACTGTAAATACCAGTCGACTCCGCGTTGTTACCATAGGCTTCCGTTTCGTTACTGCTTAAAGGCCAGCTTCGGGGTATAACTGAAACATTTTGCCGGAGGATGTGACCCTTTATGTGGCACCGCCTTGCGCTAAAACTGAAAGTTATCTCGTGGAAGGCACTCTTCACACTGAAGGTAGCCTTCATGGGAAACGTGTGAAACGAGAGACAATGGCCGCCATTTGCGGATGAATCTGCGGTAGCCGTGCGGTAGATCATGATCTATGTGTTTCACGAAAAAATATTACTCAAACAAATTGATACATGTCTTGATTATAGTTAGAATCGCAGCTATATATATTTGCGATGATCACTCGCTCTTGTTTTGCTGTCACTGTACGCGTCACTTCCATTTTTAAAAATATTTGTTTGTGTGAAAATAACGGGTATCCTATGTTCATGGCGTAATATATTGGGATTATGATCTTGAAAGTGCCTTTGGAGCTAGGAGCTGGACGCTCCAGTTCTGTAACAAGTACATTAGAAAAGTTGGGATCTATATGGTTCATCATTAAATTTTATTATCTTGTCTATGTCGAGAGGCAAGGACACGATATTTGCCGGCATAATGTTATGATTGTCTATGGACCAATAAACAAACATTAAACTACACTAGGACATGAACGAATAACCACATTACATTACATAGCAAACAGTCCGTCAGCGTGTTTGTCCACGTGACTAGTGTGTATCAGAAATAATGATCCGAAACATAATATCCAATGAAAGTAAATATGGCAGAACGGATCGTAGAAAAACGACTGCGTGATCGATATAACTTGCGAAACATAAGCAATTGACTTCAGTTCGGGATAACAGGAGCTATCCTGGCTAATACCTATTGGTATATATAGCTTTAATGATTGTCATGTCTTTCTTCTGGGGACAACGCGGATAGAAAATGGATTCGGCTCCAAGATAAGTCCAAGCTGAAAGTTTCGTGGATCGGAAGACGATTTAGAGTCGCCCTCTGCCGGGAGGATTTCGAACTCTTGTAAAATGCACGCCGCATACAAGAAAAGTCGTTCTCGGGCCAGCGTTTCCCCGATACACATACGGCGACCGCCACTGAAGGGCAAGAGGCTGCAAAAAAGGATAAATCATGTGGTGATTTGACTTCATTGGGGTTTAACGGAATTATTTTGGTTCATCACACAATAGCGATCATTGCGTCTTAAGTGTGTCAGTCATAATGATGGTGCAACACTGTAGTAAATCATCCAGCAGTACTAATCCCAGAGAGTGGTGATCACGCGAGTACCCGTTATGAGAGAAATGACTTTAAGGTAGATGCATAGGTTACATTTTTTTCAGACAAACTTCTTGACATATTTTTAACTTATAGTAATGTGTATCCAAAACGATAAAATAACATAAAAAAGAATATGTCTTCTACCTACTTTTCTGTCAAAATGACGTTGAATAGGTAGGGGGTCACATCTAATTTTATAATGGCCGTCAATGGAGAATTTTGGAATTTCGACACGAAATATTCAACAGAAAAAAAACGGCTCAGACAAAGTTAATAAAAATTTGTCTGTAACAAGCTTGCTCCTTGTTTGTTCAAATAAGAGAAAAAAATATATGGGTCTTCCACCTCGTTTTTCGGTAAAATGACCCTGAACATGGAAATTGTGCCGGTAATTCTGAGGGTCGGAATGGGAAACACGCTGAACTAGAGACACAAGTGAATAAGATACTTGGTGTTATCAAATTTACATGAAACATTTAAGCAACCAAACGTGTAAGCATATAGGCCTACGATGATACGATGATGTGGGGGATCCCTACACTCCCCCCCGCCCCGCCTCCCCCATTGATTTACTGTGCCTGTGTTGTCAACGCTATGTAATTTGCCGGCTTGTTTCTAGTGCCAGTTCATTCAAAGATATATTTATACATCTCAAAAGGTTCTTTAGTTTGCTTGGACATGCGTTTGCCTATCACAGCGCATCAGTTTCACGACTTTGTTAAATAAACAAGAAATAAACGATGACGCGCTGCGGACAATAGAGCATTCGCCAGATTAGCCTGGTTCCGCGGCCCAACTTCGCTCGCTCGCTCACGGTGCTTACAAGTATGAGTATGAGCGGCGGTACCAGCTTATCGCCAGATCGCCTCGGCATAGTCCACCAGATGGCGCCACAGTGATGCCGGGACCCTCCTTAATATACTTTGAACCACTTCATCGATTAATCTTACTATCGAGACTGGTATTCTCGACAAAAGAAATTTAACGACAGCAAAAAAATTTAATTACTACTTGTCGGCAATAAACATAGATCTTGTAATATTTGTGATCTTTAATATATGTATGAGAAAGTCTTACTTTTTTCTCTGTTCGCTGTTTGGAGACAGTAAGTTGCCTAGTTCGTCAAGGAACCTCTCCGGACGGTACAACCACGGTTCGTCCCAGATGGTGACGTCGTGATGAAGCGACCACAGGTTCAACAGCACCTACAAAACACAATCTGCTGACGTCACGATGGAATCATCACATGTTTAACAGCACAACAAGACACAATCTGCTGACGTCACGATGGAACGACCACAGATTCAACAGCACCTACAAGACACAATCTGCTGACGTCACGATGGAACGACCGCAGATTCAACAGCACCTACAAGACACAATCTGCTGACGTCACGATGGAACGACCACAGATTCAACAGCACAAACCAGACACAATCCTTTGACGCCACAAGGTCAACCGAACTAATTATGCTGTTTACATCCTCTACAAAAGATTTGGTTAACGTCATGATGGAACAACGTTGCAACAATGTTCAATATGGAAACCAAAGACACGCAACCAATGGGACCGGTGATGACGCCAACGTGGAGCAGTCACAGACTAAGTAACAATAATATACGTCATTTACAACGTGAAACTGATGATGAAGACACCTTGTTCTGCCTGTTTTATTCTAGCACATCCAATGATATAATTATGTGAATCTGCAGCTTAATAAACCCAAAATGGCAATATATCTGGCATCATATTATAAAATTCGAGTTTTACTAAAAGGAAACAAATGTAAAACAAATGTGAAATATCTATATATACGCACCCTGATACAAAAGTTGCCAATATACCAAGTCATATATCTTCACATTTAATTTAATATGGAAAAATTTACTTCAGATCTTTACCGCGCTTTTTTACTTGATGTCTGATTCCTTTAGTACAGATATACTACTCATAATTTGCTAAGGATCTCCTCTATGCAGAGATATCTGAGTGTATAACAGGTGAGTGTGTAATTCTACTAAAATACAAAGACGTTTGCCTTTACCATGCATGGTGGCACATGAGTAACAGATTGGACACAGATTGGGGAAGGTTTATCTGTATTATAGTAGAATTACACAGTCAGCTGTTATACACTCAGATATCTCCGCATAGAGGTGATCCTTAGCAAATTGTGAGTAGTATATATACCGCACAACTAGTCTAGGTCTGCGTGTGATGTAGCTGACAAACACCATGTGGTAAAAACTAACAAGTGCCAATGGTTCAAGCAGCTGAGGAACAAAACCACAATTTTCTCTATTTGTTGCAGCAAAAACCAGAAAGGTAAAACAAAAACGCCGCCTTTATCTTGTCGACGTAGGGGCTTTGGGTCGTACCAGCTCCCATTGTTACGGCACCAGCCTGCGCAAGATAAACAGGCCGCTGGCAAACATATTGCTACGGGTGGGCCGTACCAAGCCCAAGCCGTAGCCCTACCAAGGGCTACGGTGTGTCGATATCCACTCCCCACCCCACCCCACCTGTTACCCACTCCCACCCACCTGAGTGTCTTTCTGGATGTGATAGCCGCCGAGGTCGGTGTCCGCCAGGGTGTAGTGGGGGAGGTTGAGGGGCACGTGCGAGATGTAGCGTAGCAACTCCAGGATAGCGGCCTCCATCCTGGGCATGCGCAGTCGGTCGGCGCCGCTGGGGAGTCGCTCGCAGCCGATGGCGTCCTCGATGTCCTGGGCCAGTCCGGCCTGCTCCTCGGGGTGGTGGGCCATCAGCAGGAAGAACGCGTTCAGCGCTATGGCCGTCGTCAAGGTGCCTGAGATGTGGATAATGGTGATTATTGCAATTCGATCATTAGCGAATCATGTTTAATGAAATGTTTTGTGCGTCCTCCCGGAAGGGGCGAGGGCAGTTTTCAAGCTTAAAAAAACTCGAATACTCTTTATGAACGATCGCTCTTAGGCCCGGCTGAACTGGGCCAAAGACCGTTTGAGACGATGATATGAACGGATGAAGCGGCCCCAAGTACAGGTAGGGTTCGAACCCCCGACCTGTCGGTCTGCGGTGCATGACACGCCTCGGCCACGTCGGCTCTCCAAATGCATTGTTAAGCTGCTCATACAGCAAATTTTCACATATATAATAAATGCTTCTTATTTCTGAAAAAATGTTCTGGGCGCATTATCTGATAAACATACGCGTTATCATGTCATATTATTTTTTCATCAATTCTGTGAATGATCAATAAAGTATTTTATGGGTAGCAAACTGCTACATGGGCAGCTTTAAATGTACGCGATGTGTCTTTCAGATTCTGCTGCCAAAATGTCCTTAACATTAACATGGCAAGATAATCATAGAACCAGACTTCCGGTCTATACGATAGCACTTCCGCCTTATCCGCAACTATCTTCATGACGCACGTGTTACTATGGCAACCAGTACGCGATATGGGAAGCTAACGCCTATAATACACCAAAGTGAAGGCGTTATACAACGCTATAATATACCAACAGTGCGTTATACAACGCTATAAAGTACCAACAGTGCTTCGGTGTGCTTATTTTAGTCTTCTTGGGCTGTCTGCCCTAGGTGATATCTTCCCGTAGTCTCTCTCACAGCATACCGCACTTAAGCATTTATTGTGCTACAGGTAGCGTTTTCGAGTTCATTCTTGGTTGAAATGCGTGAAGCGTTTTGAACTGAACTTTGGAACCGTGGTATTTTGAAACTTGTTTCGCTTAACTGTTCCATCGTGTTCGTACCACAACGGAATGTCTATATTATTCAAATTGTACATCGAAAATACAAAATGCAACCTAAACAACACTTTTCCGTCTTTAGTTACAGATGTCATACCTGACACAAGGATATCAATGAATATTGCTCGGACATCCTTCTCGCTTATACGTTCTGTGCTCGCTTCGTTGACTCCGAGATTCTCGCTTTCCCGCGAGATTTTCAGTAGGGCATCCAGGGAACAGCGGAGGTTGTCTGGATCGAAGCGCTCCTGGAGCGAGAAGAGTCGATGTTGTAGTTCCCCATGACACCCCGGGATTATACTCTGCGCATAAATAATAGACTAAATATACCGGGATTATTCTTTATTAATTCTAGAGCGCCATTGTCTTCACGGCCAAGTTATGTTTCCGACCATTGTGTGCTCACGAAGGCTGATCTGGGCAAAAGAGCCTCCCGGGACAAGGATGAAAGATGAAACTTGCTCCAGGTACCGCTGCCAAGGCATGAAGTCAACCCTGATCATCTGCAGTTCATCCTGCTTACCGTGTGCGCTGGTAATTTTGTCTTTACAATTGGAAATTACGATAATCTTATACAACAAAATTACGTGCAGTAGCTCCCCCACCCCCCCCTCCCCGTCCTTACCTGGCTGCCCCCATCCTACGGCTCTGATTCCATTAAGGAACTCTTACTTTGGTGTGAACCCCCCTATTTCGTGGGCGCGGAGTGTACATTTTATCGGAGAGCTCCCTCCACCCAAAATGGAACCGCCCCCACAGCGCACAAAACCCTCCCTTTACCGTCGATCTCAAAATCCTGGATTAGCCTTTGAAGACGAGGGATGGCGAACCAATTATCCTAATTACCCAACTGGTGTAGCAGCAGGGGGAGGGCGTGGGCCGTTTTAAGGTGTGGGGAGGGGGTGCCATTCTCTGGGTATCGCATTCCTATTGGTCTAGATCCCTCCATTACCTTGACGCCGTCAAGCTCACGGTCCACAAACTCATCCAGCATACTCCGAGATTGCGTCAACAGTGAGAACGTCTCATTGGGCAAGAAGCGTAACCATGGAAACATGTCGAGTTCCATTCCCTCCACCGCTGAGCAGGCGCGACTGAAGAGCCTCGTTGTGAGCTTGTATTGCGTCATTTCCGGCCCATCGTGTTGAAACGTCCGTCCTATGAGCTGTAAAGGGAGAGCAGAGCTATGAAGCAGTGTCCGTACATCCGGGAAACTGAAATATGATGCGAGACATACCGGGGGGACATGATCGCTTATTATAAGACACGCTTGACGTACAGTAGATCATCGTGATGTATGGTTAGGACATGTGTGACAGCATATAGTTGTACATGATGCCTGATATCATAGCCTCAAAGGTGATATTATACTCTTGCACCATGGCATCTAGCCCCAGTATTTAGCCCCAGTTCTTTGGCTCAAGGACAGTCCTCGGGGATATCGCATTTGGTAGCATGGCATCAGAGATGATAATAGACCTAATATCATGATATTAAAGTTGATATAATGCCTGTTAACAATGCATAATTAATATGTCTGGTAACATGACATCAAAGTTGATATTGTGCCACAATGGTAATATAGCATCGTAACATCTTTGATATCAATACAGCACATCTCCATTGGCGTCTGTCATGCCATTATGACATCAATAGTGCTGAAATGCTACTTACCGTAGCAGTGATCGCGTTAACGACGGCTGCCAAGGAGAGAAGTGTAGGGTCAAAGTTTGGCCCTTTCCTTTCCTGGAAATTCTCCACAAGTCTCTTCATCTCCATGGTGACGATGTCATCCACGTGCGCGTTGCCTACCGCGAACTGGCGCAGACTCTGAGTCGCCACCCGCTTCATTATCGCCCACTTGTCTCCCTGCGTCCCGAAGATGATGTCCGCGTTGTTGTGGAATCCGTACTGGATCCTGAAGAGACTGGGCCGCCCGGCGAAGGCGGCGTTGACGAGGGCGCTCCGGATGAGCGCCGGGCCGCTGACCACCACAACATCCTGGTTCAGCAAGCGGAACCGGAAGATCGGGCCGTACTTCCGGCCCCACTCGGTCAAGGTCACGTGAGGCTGCTTCCGGTCAAATCCAACCACGTGACCGATGAAAGGTATCGCACCAGGAACTAGTGGCGGCAGGCGTAATGTTCCGGACTTTTTCTTCTTCCACAAGTAGCAGCACAGCGCCAGTGCCAGGGCAAGGGCAGCGCACCAAGTGCTGGGCGCCAAGCTTCCCGCCATCCTGATTCAATTGCCAAAACGCTTCAGGAATACGTTCCTCAACCTGTATGATGGATGGCACAAAGGAATCTAATTTTTAAACGGTCCGTCCCTAGCGACATTGCGTACACACAAAGCTTGGGATCCAGCGAAAACGTTGAACGCCAGCGTCATAACGTAGACGATGTGACCCGTATGGAAATCGGTACTGTTTCCGGGTGGTTTACTGGTACGCAATAGAATTTTCCTTGATTCCTATGCTTATTTTTCGGAAATCAATGTAAGCAAAATATAAACTATTTCTCATATTCTCTATGTATCACCCTTGATGAAAGCCCCCCCCCCCTTCTCCCCTCGCCACAAACACGAAGTGCACCATTTTCTGCGGGAGGATTGGGTGGCAAATGTGGTGAGACTAAAATGGCATTATCTTTGCCAGTATATAACACTCTTAATTAACATATCTACGTACATACACGTTCTATACTTATATATAGATATTACACGCTCTGTAATAGAATGATGACACAAATGAAATGAAAGAATGAGCCAAAGCCCTATCATCTGAGTAAGTATGCAAGTTTGTCGGCTTGATGAACCTACCTCTATAACATATGCATATGTCGACCAGTTCCGAGTCGTTTTGAGAGCTCTGCGTATAGCTGCGTGCGCCTGTGTAGTCACCAGACCACTATGAGCCGCTTGTTCCCGTGGCTGAAGCTTGTGATGACACTGAGTTGACATGTGTGGGGGTGGAGGGGGGGGGGGGGGGTAATGAGGCCCAACTGTAATTGACCAGAAGCCGATGCCACCTGCGGTTAGCCTGGTACCGAGGTGGTCATATATGCGACGCTGCATATATACGAGATTCCTAAACAAGTATATATTATGTCATCCTTATTCTGACTGAAATCCGCACGCACAACCGGCGTGGCGACGTGCAACTGGAAGGGCGCGAACTGTAGGTGCTAATTGTCGTCTGCTACTGGATTCATGCGTCTCGCCGATCTGGTGAATTAACGCCTATTAACGCGGTATTAAAGGTGGTGTTACACAGACGACAGTGCGATCCGAACTCAACCAAGCAATCACATATGCTGCTGTGATCGCGGCGACGTTGTTGGCAGCGGTGTAGGCCTTGTGCGATATACATACAGTATATATGTATATATTAATTAGGTGATTCACAACGGCTGCGTTGCCTCGCCCCCAAGCAGGGTCGGTCAAGCGTCATGTCTGCCGGCTGCCGACTGTTTGACGCCAGCACGAGCCATGCAAGCCATCGCAAGGCCACTTGACAATGCTTTCCCGAACCCATGAGAACCTTAATCAGTTACTCGTCGCCGCCCAATCGAGCCTTTAGCACTGCTCCCCGGGCGTTGTTGATGCAGTTCACCAAAAAAACGCCTAATTTGAGGTACACAACAAAGGTATTCCGCCGTTGTGATTTTTTTACGCGCTTACCCTGGCCGGGCTGAACACGGCCTGTGTTGGTAGGGTGTGTGTGTGGGGGTGAGGGGGGTGCTTCCGAAGATTGATTTAATTTATTGCTGGTGGTACCGTGGCTGAAGTTATCGGAAGTAAACCCCTGAAATTTAGCGACCCGCGGACAAACACACGGATCCCGGCTTTGTGGCACTCGAAGTGAGATGTTGGTACCGAAAAGACCGTAATGGAAAATCTCTAACTTACCCGGGCGCTCTGTGTGTATGGCGACTGTTGTGCTGGCCAGCTCGGTGCTGCAGATACCACCAATAAATAAGTCCCTTTTGGCAACAACAACCCCCGCCGATAGGGCTCAGAAAAATACGACCCCACCCTTTCACCCACACGTACCTCGTGACAGGGGCCCCAGAGTGTGGGGGAGGGCACCGGGGTTACTGAGCTCGAGGGGTAGAATAACACGGGGGTATATTGCCCTCTGTTCCTGAGCCAGCAGCTTGATTGGTAGGCCTAGGCCTATACCAGGGCCATAAGCCAATCGGACCGAGAAGCTACCTTTCAGTCTGACTATTGTGGTCACTTCGCTGTGGCCCATGCTGATATGGACCGCGCAGACATTCTATAGGTGTCCAATGCGTGGCGTTAACGGTCAGTGACGAGGGGCCTTCAAAGTCACTGGTTTGGAACCCCGATTTTGGTGACCGCTAGCTGGTTCAGGCAGCTTATTAATTTAAATTCTGCGGATTCCGCCCGCCTAATATTTCTTTCAGTGGAGCTGACGCCATCAAATAAGGACCGGAGGGTAAACAAACTATCATGCGTCGTTTGGGTCACCCAGCAAACCCATAACGTTCGCACGACGTTGGTTTTTGGTTGTAATCGCGTCATCTCAAAGTTACAACGTTTATCGCAAACATTGGACGAATATTGTCTAGCCTATGTTGCATTGCGTTTTCACAACATTAGGACCACGTTACCTGAAAATCAGACATAATGAAAACAATATGTAATTGATTGTCTTTGACAGTCATCCTTCTAATAAATTTATCATATACGCATTGGTTTCTCACAAACGGTTCAATTACAATACCTGACTGAATGTTTACTACAACGTGTCTGCCACGTTGTGTAACGTTTTTTCGAATTTTCCTGGTTCCCTGGCCCTGCTCCGTTATACGCAGCGGTACCCGCCTAATGAGCCGGTAAGGATAACGCCGCAGCGCCGTCTATTGGAGAATATTAATACCGATGCTTTGTTTTGAAATTTAGCTGCGTCACCGTCGGACCATTGACAGCTGCGTGCACATTAACAGTTACACATCGTTGCTTTAAATTTCAGTTAACTACATTAAATTTACATAAATCACACCTATTAAAACGAATCTTTCATAAATTGACCAACATTGAAATTGATGCAGCAAAGGGGCATGCAAGTCGCACCAATATTCGCTGAGATAAGACAACTGTCGCGCGCTGACACCATCTGAACAAAGTTAAAAATGCAAACGTACAGTTAGCGCGCAAATACCTCCAGAACGTACATACAAGGAGGGCACATATACCTCCAGAACGCGCATACAAGCAGTGCGCATATACTTCCAGAAGGCGCATACAATGAAGGCGGATATACCTTCATACACTCTCTGCCTTCGACTCACTCCGCTAGGGCTCCATTATATCTCTGTTATCGCCTACGTCCTCAATGCATTCTCACACTCGCTCGCCAGGCCAGGGGAAAAATGCGTCGCGCATTTCTACAAATTAGTGCTGGGACCCAGCCTAAGCCTAATAACACATGAAATCAGACGATGAAAAGAAAGAGTTCTGTCACAATTATAACTTTTTCGAAAGGGTACAAGATGTTTTTTGCCGTATTAAATAAACAAAGCCCATTATTTTTATGTTTTATTCTTAAAAGTTATAATGTTGCGAGAAATTACAGCTGATTTAAACGTTTTTCAAGAATCTTGAAATTTGCCCCCAGACGACAGCCGTGGTAAAAGCCATCTTGCGTAGCGCCACCGTGCGGGGAGCTTGACCTTCATAACGCACATACAAGGAGGGCGCATATACCTCCATAACGCACATACAAGGAGGGCGCATATACATCCAGAACGTACATACAAGGGGGGCGCATATACCTCTAGAAAGTACATACAAGGAGGGCGCATATACCTCTAAAAAGTACATACAAGGAGGGCGCATATACCTCCAGAACGTGCATACAAGGAGGGCGCATATACCTCTAGAAAGTACATACAAGGAGGGCGCATATACCTCCAGAACGCGCCTACAAAGAGGGCGCATATACCTCCAGAACGTACATACAAGGAGGGCGCATATACCTCCAGAACGTGCATACAAGGAGGGCGCATATACCTCCAGAACGTACATACAAGGAGGGCGCATATACCTCCAGAACGTACATACAAGGGGGGCGCATATACCTCCAGAACGTACATACAAGGGGGGCGCATATACCTCCAGAACGCGCATACGAGAAGGGCGCATATACCTCCAGAACGTACATACAAGGGGGGCGCATATACCTCCAGAACGTACATACAAGGGGGGCGCATAAACCTCCAGAACGCGCAAACAAGGAGGGCGCATATACCTCCAGAACGTACATACAAGGAGGGCGCATATACCTCCAGAACGTACATACAAGGAGGGCGCATATACCTCCAGAACGTACATACAAGGAGGGCGCATATACCTCCAGAACGTACATACAAGGGGGGCGCATATACCTCCAGAACGCGCATACAAGGAGGGTGCATATACCTCCAGAACGTGCATACAAGGAGGGCGCATATACCTACAGAACGTACATACAAGGGGGCGCATATACCTCCAGAACGCGCATACAAGGAGGGCGCATATACCTCTAGAACGTGCATACAAGGAGGGCGCATATACCTCCAGAACGTACATACAAGGAGGGCGCATATACTTCCATAACCCACATACAAGGAGGGCGCATATACCTCCAGAACGTACATACAAGGAGGGCGCATATGCATCCATAACGCACATACAAGGAGGGCGCATATACCTCCAGAGCGCGCCTACAAGGAGGGCGCATATACCTCCAGAACGTGCATACAAGGAGGGCGCATATACCTCCAGAACGTGCATACAAGGAGAGCGCATATACCTCCAGAACGTGCATACAAGGAGGGCGCATATACCTCCAGAACGTGCATACAAGGAGGGCGCATATACCTCCAGAACGTGCATACAAGGAGGGCGCATATACCTCCAGAACGTGCATACAAGGAGGGCGCATATACCTCCAGAACGTGCATACAAGGAGGGCGCATATACCTCCAGAACGTACATACAAGGAGGGCGCATATACATCCAGAACGCGCCTACACGGAGGGCGCATATACCTCCAGAACGTGCATACAAGGAGGGCGCATATACCTCCAGAACGTACATACAAGGAGGGCGCATATACCTCCAGAACATACATACAAGGAGGGCGCATATACCTCCAGAACGTACATACAAGGAGGGCGCATATACCTCCAAAATGCGCCTACAAGGAGGGCGCATATACCTCCAGAACGTGCATACAAGGAGGGCGCATATACCTCCAGAACGTACATACAAGGAGGGCGCATATACCTCCAGAACGTACATACAAGGAGGGCGCATATACCTCCAGAACGCGCCTACAAGGAGGGCGCATATACCTCCAGAACGTGCATACAAGGAGGGCGCATATACCTCCAGAACGTGCATACAAGGAGGGCGCATATACCTCCAGAACGTGCATACAAGGAGGGCGCATATACCTCCAGAACGTGCATACAAGGAGGGCGCATATACCTCCAGAACGTGCATACAAGGAGGGCGCATATACCTCCAGAACGCGCATATACCTCCAGAACATAAGGACGCGCATATTATACATCAAGAAAACGAACGTACAAGGAAAATGTAACATAATAACTGTGGTATGAATTGTTGATGTTGTGGGCTACTCCGAATATCACATTTCAAATGTGAATCCTATTTTGTGCGATATTTAAAAACGTAAATTATATGTGCCAGCTAAACTTTAAAACTAGCATGTTTAAGCCATGCTAGGTACCATTTTCTAGGTTGGGATTCACTTACATAAACCATATATGCAAACAAGGTCTGTGATAATGTACCAGTTGTTAACATATATATTGCTAACCCCGCGACTGAAACACCAGCCCAGACGCATATACCTCCAGAACGTGCATACAAGGAGGGCGCATATACCTCCAGAACGTGCATACAAGGAGGGCGCATATACCTCCTACAACACCAGTACCTAAGCTAATACAATAAAAGGAAACATACAACCTTTTATATATCCTTGTATTAGGTACCCGCCAAGGACGACCCCCGTGCTGGGCTGGTGTGTCAGGCGCCTGTGATTTAACCAAGTGAGCCGAAAACTCCTGTTAGGGTAACCAATCTATGTATGCTGCATAGAACTGCGTAATACAGGACGATATGCGGTGTTATATTAGCGATATACAAAACAGGACAGGCTGTATGTTTCCTTGTATTAGGTACTAGCCAAGGACGACCCCTCGCACCTCCCCCCCTCCCCGAGTGCGGGGCGGGTGTTTCATGCGCCTGTGGTTTAATCACTCCGTGAAACGACGCCCCGGGGGGTGGGGGGACGAGCAAAGCCGTAATTAGCCCACGGTACGACAGCTTAGGGGATCAGCCACGCCACCTCGCGTCTAGCTGTTGCCATGGCTACCTATAGTCTCGCTATAATCTGGTGGAGAAACAGTCCCCGGTGAGGATTGTAGCTGATGCGACCGCCAGGGTGGCTACAGGCACCGGACGAGCGGCGCAACGATATGGCTTTAATTGATTTGACGGATACGAAAGAGGCGTCCCAATGTCGAGAGACTAGCTTTACAATCATGTAGTATGGAAGGTACCCCCACCCACCCCCCCCAGAAACCCCCATGGGGTGGGTGCGTTTGTTGGGGGGTGTGGGGGGTGGTGGCATGCACCCGGGGTATGATCACAGCCGCCGTCACGCAAGTTGTAGGCACATTTCTGCATAATGCATGTATCCATAACATAAAAATGATGACGAAAGCACATAAGAAAAAGAAGATGTAGAAGCAGGTGTAATGAGAGACCCAATAGAGACTGAACGATTCAGATGTAGGCTGGTAGATATGGAAACGGGGGAACTCGCAAAAAGGCCATACGTGTTGCCGACTGGTGAAATGAAATGAAACGTGTCGGGGCACTACATTTTCGGTTCTGACGGAATAAAGTACTTTTTGCGCTTGCGAAAGCCAATCGGGCCAAAGAAAATCGCGGGACAACGAAATGGGGTTAGAGCCGACAACCTGTTGGATTACAGCTGAGTCTACATTGTAAGGATTAAATAATAACCACTGAATGAATTATGAAGCGAAAAAAAGGTGTGGCAAATATTATTTAAAGTTCAATACATTTATGTTTAAAGTTCAATACACCATTTATGTTTAAAGTTCAATACATTTATGTTTAGAGTTCAATACACCATTTATGTTTAAAGTTCAATACATTTATGTTTAAAGTTCAATACACCATTTATGTTTAAAGTTCAATACATTTATGTTTAGAGTTCAATACATTTATGTTTAGAGTTCAATACATTTATGTTTAAAGTTCAATACATTTATGTTTAGAGTTCAATACACCATTTATGTTTTAAGTTCAATACACCATTTATGTTTAAAGTTCAATACATTTATGTTTAAAGTTCAATACATTTATGTTTAGAGTTCAATACATTTATGTTCAAAGTTCAATACATTTATGTTTAGAGTTCAATACATTTATGTTTAAAGTTCAATACATTTATGTTTAAAGTTCAATACATTTATGTTTAGAGTTCAATACATTTATGTTCAAAGTTCAATACATTTATGTTTAGAGTTCAATACATTTATGTTTAAAGTTCAATACATTTATGTTTAGAGTACAATACATTTATGTTTAAAGTTCAATACATTTATGTTTAAAGTTCAATACACCATTTATGTTTAAAGTTCAATACATTTATGTTTAGAGTTCAATACATTTATGTTTAAAGTTCAATACACCATTTATGTTTAAAGTTCAATACACCATTTATGTTTAAAGTTCAATACACCATTTATGTTTAAAGTTCAATACACCATTTATGTTTAAAGTTCAATAAACTTATTTTAAAGTTCATTACGTTTCTGTTTAAAGTTCATATTTAAAGTTTATATTTAAAGTTAAAGTTATTTAAAGTTCAATACACGATTAATACACGATTAAGTTCAATACACGATTAATACACGATTAAGTTCAATACACGAGGTACAGGCAAAAAATATTAAAAAAACACGGAAGAATTGAAAAAAAGTTAACGTAAGACTATGATTTAATGAAGGGGGAAAAGTGGAATGGATTAAGCGCACATAAAATTTAAACTACAAATTTGACGTGCTCTAAATAAACTGGTTTCCTCACTGACATTTTCAGATAATCAGTTTTAATAATCTATTATTTCCAGCATAAATTTTTAAGACATCATTATGCGAGGTCTTAATTATAACTCAACGCGATTCCATATCTTCTGTTGGCGCCAAAGCAGAGGACAAATTTAACTGCATTTTACGCAAAGACTAAACTCCTGGTCCTGGCCCATTTTGGGTAGTAGCACGTTTTCGCATCCAACACAAATATGGACCACAAACTACTGTGTCTTCTTAAATCAATTTAAGAGGACACAATGGAGCCATGGTGCTACTTACAACTAAGTGACTAAGTGACTAACCGAAAAATGCCCGTATGAACACTTAAGACTGGATATGTTGTTCAATCAAAGATATACACTGGGGATCCGGATGGGGGGGGGGGGGCAGGGGGTGACCATCAACGTACCCTTGAAATTTAGGATGGTGGGCCGAATCATTATACTATGTCTTGTCCCCCCACCCCCGGAGACGAATTGGCGAAGCGTTACCCCCCGGCCCCGGTCACAATAATTTTAAACCCCATCCCCCACCTATGTCGCCAAAAAATATTCGATATGACCGCTCCCCGACCCACTGTTTTTTTCATACCGACGTCACCTCGCCCCCACCCCCCCACCCCCAACCCCACCCCGACCATAACGAAATCGGATCCTGCTGTTAATCGGTTGGCACCCAATGACATGGCGTCCTCATATGGCAAGCCGAAGTCGACTTTAATGGAGTATTTGCACATATGTCCAAATATTTGAAGATATCAGCAATTTATTTAGAGATATCTTTAAATGAATTACTGATATCTTTAATTCATTTAGAGATATCTTTAATTCATTTAGATATATCTTTAAATGAATTACTGATATCTTTAATTCATTTAGAGATATCTTTAATTCATTTAGATATATCTTTAAATTAATTTCTTTAAATTAATTATTGATATCTTTAATTCATTTAGAGATATCTGTAATTCGATGGCATTATACATATCTGTAACTGATTTAAACATATCTAAAAATGATTTAGAGATATCCCTAAATGAATTAAAAATATCAGTAATTAATTTAAAGATATCTCTAAATGAATTAAAGGTATCTCTAAATGAATTAAAGATATTTCTAAATGAATTAAAGATATTTCTAAATGAATTAAAGATAACAGTAATTGAATTACACATATCTAAAAATGAATTAAAGATAACAGTAATCCAATTGCACATATCTTCAAATGAATTAAAGATAACAGTAATTCATTTTAAAATATCTCTAAATGGATTAAAGATATCAGTAATTCGAATTCGAATTACAGATATCTCTAATTCAAATTACTGTTATCTTTATTTCATTTTAAGATAACTGTAATAAAATCGGACGCATGGAGTGAACAGAACCCGTATGTGCGCACATATGCGTATATACGAAGATATACAGCATCAAGCGTCGAGGACGCCATCAGGAAAGTCACTTGGTTAAGTGTAATTTACTTGAGGAAAGCAAGTCATGGAATAGCTGAAAATGCGGCCTATATGCCGGGGGAGGCAGTGCATAATAGGTTTGTTTATGGGTATGAAATAACTCCAAGCAGGCACAAAATCCTAAAACCGGGAACTATATATTCAAACCCGGTTGAAATCATTTACAGCACTTTTACATGCCAAAACCAGAAAATACTATATTCCACCTCCCTGCCTCGACTCCCCAACTCCACCCCATACAGCGACGCTTCGATCATATCCCTTTGACCCCCCCCCCCACCCCCCGCCACAATTCCCCACGTCGACCCCCACACCCCACCTAAACTCACGAACCCTCATCTCGAAACCCCACCTAGACTCACCACCTTGACGCCCCACCTGCAAGGGCAGATCCAGTGAGGGGGGGGGGGGGGTCCAGAGGTCCGCCCCCCCCTTTTTGAGAAAGAGTGCCGTTTTGCAATACAAAATTTAGACCGTCTGAGGCGCGCCTGCCCCCCCCCCCCCACCGTCGTCAAAAAATCATAATTTTGTTTAGAACCCCACCCCGTCGCAGATTCGGACCCCCCCCCTCCCTCTTTTCAAATTTCTGGATCCGCCCCTGCACCTCGAACCCTCACATAGAATCCAACCTCGACTCCCCAGCCCAATTGCCCACCTTGAACCCCCACCATGATTTGGTAATAGTTTTTCCATCGGGAGTACAAGTAAGTAGTATTTCAACTTTGTTTGAATATTTATTTCCCGGTGGGGGCATTTAAAGCCGTGTGGCTATTATTGCGGTGACGCGCCAAGCGTCCATACATCCGGGTACCGCTTCAATTACTGTTTAATTTCGATTTAGACATATCAGTATTCATTTAGAGATATTATTAATCGATTTACTGTTATCTACAATTGAATTAAAAATAACAGTAATGTATTTAAAGATATCGCTAAATGAATTAAAGATAACAGTAATTCATTTGAAGAGATCTCTAAATGAATTGAAACTAACAGTAATTCAATTTTACATATGTCCAAATAGGCATGATTTGGATATATCAGTAATTGAATTAGTGATACGTAAAATTGAATTACTGTTGTGTTTAATTCATTTAGAGATATGTGCAAAAGTTGAGCATAAGCACGGCGACTTAGAGATATCTTTGATTGAATTAAAAATATTTTTAAATAATTTAAAGATATCTTGAAATCTCTTTGTGCAAATATTTGGACATGTATGCAAATACTCAAGTCCACTTTGGCTTGTCATATCCCCAGCAGGCCATGGGACAGGCAGGTGCTGCAACACAGTGATATGGGGCCCTAATGACATTGTCAGAGGGTTAATGTGTAAGGACATTGGTATACTATGGTCAGAGGGTTCATCGCTCATACCGGCCACAGGATGGGCTGGCTGAAGCCATGGCGTTGTATCAGTGGAAGGCAATAGAGTGAGTGCATTTCTTTGGTAACCTGGCCCTAAGTATATCCCCAAGTGAACCGAATACGCACATTACGCATTGGTACACCGCCGGACACTTCTTTTCATCCGGGTCGGGAGTGCGTTTTGTCCCGTTTTGAAAGAGACACAATCGGCATTTGGAGGTGGAAAAGGCAGTAAAGTATTAAGTATTCGCCCCCCCTCCCCCCCACCCACAAAGTCTGCTCGCATGGGGTAATTCATCTCGAAAATGCGATCGGAAGGGGTATTTATTTTTGTTGAACCCGCTCTATGTCGCAGTTCCATGCAGACCTGCTCGGTTAACTCCTTTTTTCCCGGCAAACCTGCTCTGTAAACGAACAATCGCCCCCCCCCCCCAACGTCGCAAAGTTATCATGTCCGTTCTATAGAAGTATCTTCTTCATCACAAATGTTCGCTCTCTCAGGCATCAATGGGCACCCGCGACCCCCCCCCCCCCCACCAGATTTCTTTTACCGTGAAAACAAGAACACCGCCTCCTCATGTTTGAAATCAATTTATTTTGCAATCATGTCAAATTTGTCTCATGATACAATGTTAAAGTGTACGAGCAAAAATTGTTTAACTTCCGGTTGTTGAGTCAAACCGAATGGTTGTTGTTTGTATCACATGCTCCCTGTCAGTTTAAGTAAAGTTAGGAGTATTTGTTTTCTTTCGCTTCGACCAGATCTCAGCCCACGTTTACAGGAGAATCTCACCCTTACCACCTCACAGCCGCATTCACACCTCCCCCGGGGGGTTCCTCATCTGAGTGACCTCCAACGCACGAACAGTCGTTTGCTGCAGGAGACATTAAGTTATACAAAGTTCATATTGTCAAAAAGCACTTTCGGTGATCTACCAATTTGATTTCAGGCTACGCCATTGAGGGTCCGCCACAGAACATGATGA
Organism: Arenicola marina; assembly: GCA_964019135.1. Lineage (NCBI taxonomy): Eukaryota > Metazoa > Annelida > Polychaeta > Arenicolidae > Arenicola > Arenicola marina. Next base: position 15,448,412 of record OZ025255.1, read on the forward strand.
CGTTGTCCTGATACAATCGATAGGAAACATTATGGCCTCTAACCCTTCCACACATACAATCTCTCCTATCGACAGGGAATACAAGGATATGATATTTCATAGAGGAAAAGGACAATTTTTTATATTATTGAACAGTTCTTAATATCCAACTTTCCGCAAAAATTCCCTGAATATTCCATGCAGCAACTTTTCATTCGTTCTTCTTGATTTTTCTATTTACTCGAGAGGTTAAACGGATCAAATCAGTACCCTAAGTAAGCTAAATCAACCACTTGTAGAATGGTAATTTAAACGGGCAAACCCTACGAAACTCACTCGGTAAATAAAGAAAGGCTCGGCGGCTATCTACACGGTACACAGCCCAAACAAACTAATATCTGACGGATGCAAGCTGCCAATTGAAAACTCCTCAAGCCAGCCACCCGACCAATGCGACCATGACCCATGATACGGATTGGTTGGCTGCCTGTGCGGCCATGACCCAGACTAAGCGTTGGCTGGCTGGTTGTGCCACACTGTCCTCCGCGTCTACAGGAAGTCACGTGACCCGTTACTCAAACTTTATGCCCTGGGCGAGCGGGAGTTCCTTGCTGTAGTTGATGGTGCTGCAAAGTAAACAGGCCAAGTCAGCCAAAAGTGATCAATATACACATATACACGGCCTATTAATAATTAGAAAATAATTACCGTAAACATAAAGACATAAATTAAAAGAATAAAAATATTTAATTTCCGATTATGCCTGGTTATATACGTATTAACATATATACATGGCATATTAATAATAAGAAAATGTTCACTTATGCTACCACATTTGCATTGACATCTTTATACCACTGCGAGAGGCTTGTACACTTGATGCAAGTGTGTACAAAGTGAGCAGTGCGTACACAGTGAGCAGTGCGTACACAGTGAGCAGTGTACAGTGAGCAGCGTGTACAGTGAGTAATGTGTACACACTGAGCAGTGCGTACACAATGAGCAGTATGTACACAGTGAGCAGCGTGTACACAGCGAGCAGCGTGTACACAGTGAGCAGTGCGCACAGTGAGCAATTTGTACACAGTGAGCAGTGTACAGTGAGCAGCGTGTACACAGTGAGCCGTGCGTACACAGTGAGCAGTGCGTACACAACGAGCAATGTACACAGCGAGCAGTGTGTACACAGCGAGCAGTGTGTACACAACGAGTGAGCAGTGTGTACACAATGAGCAATGTACACAGCGAGCAGTGTGTACACAGTAAGCAGTGTGTACACAGTGACAGTGAGCAGCGTGTACATAGCGAGCAGCGTGTACACAGTGAGCAGTGGGTATACTGTGGGTAGAGTGTGTACTCGGTGGGTGTGGGGTTTACTCACCACGTGGATCGCCTCATGTACTGCGTCCAAGAGTCGCTGCCGGATTCCCGGCCGCCTCCAGTGTGCTTCTCCCCGCCTGAAACACCACCAGATATGTACATACCACACCATACACATACCCCGCCACCCTCCCTGCCGCCTCCAGTGTGCTTCTCCCCGCCTGAAACACCACCAGATATGTACATACCACACCATACACATACCCCGCCACCCTCCCTGCCGCCTCCAGTGTGCTTCTCCCCGCCTGAAACACCACCAGATATGTACATACCACACCATACACATACCCTGCCACCCTCCCTGCCGCCTCCAGTGTGCTTCTCCCCGCCTGAAACACCAGCAGATATGTACATACCACACCATACACATACCCTGCCATCCTAACCCCCGCTAGTCTCCGCCCATCGCAACCCCGATCCCCTACCCCCGCCCTCACCCCCTCTCAGCCCCCACTACCCACCTCTATCCCGTTCCCTTACCGTCCGCCCCCACCCCCCTACCTCTACCCCGTTCCCTTACCGTCCGCCCCCACCCCCCTACCCTGTACCCCGTTCCCTTACCGTCCGCCCCCACCACCCACCTCTACCCCGATCCCCTTCCTCCGCCCCCACCACCCACCTCTACCCCGTTCCCTACCTCCGCCCCCACTACCCACCTCTACCCCGATCCCTACCTCCGCCCCCACCACCAACCTCTACCCCGATCACTTACCGTCCGCCCCCTCCACCCACCTCTACCCCGATCTCTACCTCCGCCCCCACCACCCACCTCTACCCCGATCCCTTACCGTCCGCCCCCTCCACCCACCTCTACCCCGATCCCTACCTCCGCCCCCACCACCCACCTCTACCCCGATCCCCTTCCTCCGCCCCCACCACCCACCTCTACCCCGATCCCCTTCCTCCGCCCCCACCACCAACCTCTGCCCCGATCCCTTACCGTCCGCCCCCACCACCCACCTCTGCCCCGATCCCTACCTCCGCCCCCACCACCCACCTCTACCCCGATCACTTACCGTCCGCCCCCACCACTCACCTCTACCCCGATCCCCTTCCTCCGCCCCCACCACCCACCTCTACTCCGATCCCCTTCCTCCGCCCCCACCACCCACCTCTACCCCGATCCCCGTCCTCCGCCCCCACCACCCACCTCTATCCCGATCCCCTACCTCCGCCCCCACCACCCACCTCTGCCCCGATCCCTACCTCCGCCCCCTCCACCCACCTCTGCCCCGATCCCTACCTCCGCCCCCACCACCCACCTCTACCCCGATCCCTTACCGTCCGCCCCCACCACCCACCTCTACCCCGATCCCTACCTCCGCCCCCACCACCCCTACTACCCCGTTCCCTTACCGTCCGCCCCCACCACCCACCTCTGCCCCGATCCCTTACCGTCCGCCCCCACCACCCACCTCTACCCCGATCCCTACCTCCGCCCCCACCACCCACCTCTGCCCCGATCCCTACCTCCGCCCCCACCACCCACCTCTACCCCGATCCCCTTCCTCCGCCCCCACCACCCACCTCTACCCCGATCCCTTACCGTCCGCCCCCACCACCCACCTCTACCCCGATCCCTACCTCCGCCCCCACCACCCACCTCTACCCCGATCCCTACCTCCGCCCCCACCACCCACCTCTACCCCGATCCCTACCTCCGCCCCCACCATCCACCTCTACCCCGATCCCCTTCCTCCGCCCCCACCACCCACCTCTACCCCGATTCCTACCTCCGCCCCCACCACTCACCTCTACCCCGATCCCTTACCGTCCGCCCCCACCACCCACCTCTACCCCGTTCCCTACCTCCGCCCCCACCACCCACCTCTGCCCCGATCCCTTACCGTTCGCCCCAACCACCCACCTCTGCCCCGTTCCCTACCTCCGCCCCCACCACCAACCTCTACCCCGATCCCTTACCGTCCGCCCCCACCACCCACCTCTACCCCGTTCCCTACCTCCGGCCCCACCACCCACCTCTAACCCCGATCCCTACCTCCGCCCCCACCATCCACCTCTACCCCGATCCCTTACCGTCCGCCCCCACCACCCACCTCTACCCCGTTCCCTACCTCCGCCCCCACCACCCACCTCTACCCCGATCCCTACCTCCGCCCCCACCACCAACCTCTACCCCGATCCCTTACCGTCCGCCCCCACCACCCACCTCTACCCCGTTCCCTACCTCCGCCTCCACCACCCACCTCTACCCCGTTCCCTACCTCCGCCCCCACCACCCACCTCTACCCCGATCCCTACCTCCGATCCCACCACCAACCTCTACCCCGATCCCTTACCGTCCGCCCCCACCACCCACCTCTACCCCGATCCCTTACCGTCCGCCCCCACCACCCAACTCTACCCCGATCACTTACCGTCCGCCCCCACCACTCACCTCTACCCCGATCCCCTTCCTCCGCCCCCACCATCCACCTCTACCCCGATCCCCTTCCTCCGCCCCCACCACTCACCTCTACCCCGATCCCCTTCCTCCGCCCCCACCACCCACCTCTACCCCGATCCCCTTCCTCCGCCCCCACCACTCACCTCTACCCCGATCCCCTTCCTCCGCCCCCACCACCCACCTCTACCCCGATCCCTTACCGTCCGCCCCCACCACTCACCTCTACCCCGATCCCTTACCGTCCGCCTCTATTCCTCACCTCTACCCCACCCCCATCCCCCCACCTCCACCCTGACCCCCCACCTCTACCCCGATCCCTTACCATCCGCCTCTATTCCCCATCTCTACCCCACCCCCCCCCCCCTCCGCCCTGACTCCCCACCTCTACCCCGATCCCTTACCGTCCGCCTCTATTCCCCACCCCCCACCTCCGCCCTTACCCCCCACCTCTACCGCGATCCCTTACCGTCCGCCTCTATTCCCCACCCCCCACCTCCACCATGACCCCCCACCTCCACCATGGCCTCCCACCTCCGCTCCGACCCCCCCACCTCCGCCCACATCCCTCACCCCCCGTACTCACCGAAGGCGCCTCCAATCTCGGCACCGCTCGTTGGGATGTTGATGTTGACAATGCCGCAGTCAGATCCCTTAGGTCTGCAAGGCAACCATATCACAACGAATGAAAAACGATTTCATATTATGACATTAAACATATAGTTCTACAACGATAACCACTGTTGAAAGCACCAACACATTAACGCTAAAATGTCGTTCTTTGTTCGTGGATTTCTTTTTTCTGGGTCAGACAGTAAACAGGTAAACAGGAACAGGTTATTTTAAAGTCCATCTCTTGGGGGGGTATTTGTTACTAAACCACTTCCAAATATACATTTCCCAGTGGTTACTAAAGCCATTCATCAAATGCAATTATTTTACAATGTCTCTTATGCCATAAATATTAATATCTAAAGTCACCAAAATAAACTCAAGCAGCGAACGATCCATTTCCAAACCCCCGCCCAGAATAGAGATTTGTGACGTCACAAGATGAACCGGTTTGAGTGCGCCTCGCTCGCTTCGATTGCCCGCGCTGGTTGAATGAATGTACGTGCAGCAGGGAAGCTCTAACTTAGATGTTTATTTCGGTTAACATTAACTCATGATGAACATTTGCCACATGTAGATCTAGATAGACCTAGATCTATGACATTAGAGGTGTGGTCTTGTTGGTTAGAGCAACATTCGTGACAATGACTCACAGACTGTTACTGAAAACAAACAGCTGCAGTGGCCGGGTGTCACTGCCAGTGTGTTGCCAGCCTACGGGCTACGTTTCTTCCCAAAAATGGGAAGGGTGGGCTAGGCTACAGTAGGGGACGGGCCGTATCGGGGATGTCCGTCCAATCGTAGACATACAAGCTAGATCCAGGGTTAAATGTATGTACTAAAAGAAGTTCTTTATGCACAGCAGAAGGGAGGGAGGGCGGCATTTATCGGCCTAGCATAAAAAGCACGCAGCGCACTAATCTAGTGATAGGATTCATCACGCACATTTTATAGTAATACTTGTGGAAACCCGAACGTTATGGCGTCCGTTTGGGACAAATAACTACGTAGTTTTCACCAATTTGTCTGCTGGTCGCCCAATTAATATTTTATGTGATTACAAGACATACTTGCAGATTTTTGATCTAGATCCCATGATATAATAAGCATCGCTTTTTATGAATGAGGCGTTCGCACTACTGTTTTGCGAAGGGCGTTTTGAGGTTTTCAACTTTTACAGTTCCTTAGCAATCTCCAGTCGAGATGGCTCGAAGCGATACGTACGACGGCAGAACACATGCTCCGGTTGCCCGAATACCTCCACTTGTTCTTCTTCACCCTCACTATCATTAATTCCAAATAATCGTGCTGGCATAGCTGCATCCCGATATATGCAGAAGGACGATGGCCCTCCTATAGACGCCATGCTCAAAAGTCCTGTTTACCGTATTGCGCAACAAAACCGGTTCAACTTGTGACGTCACGAATCAATGAAAAACTTGCCCCTGTATATCTTCTACTTTTTTGGGTAGGTCTGTGATAAAATAGCTAATATTGTTAATATTGGTGAGAAATAGATTCAGTGCGTATGGAATTTCGATAATAGAGTGCAAATTGATCAAATATATGCAAAGTAACATAGGACATAAGAGATGGACTTTAAACGATGGCTGGATAGCGTTAACAGGCTAGGTAGAGGTGGCCGTGTAGATAGAGGAAAAGGCTGGTACAGGTTAACTAGAGGTGCCCGGGCTGCTAGAGGTAACAGACAGACTGACCCGGGCTGCAAGAGGTAACAGGTGGACTGACCCGGGCTGCAAGAGGTAACAGGCGGACTGACCTGGGCAACTAGAGGTAACAGGCGGACTGACCCGGACTGCTAGAGGTAACAGGCGGATTGACCCGGGCTGCTAGAGGTAACAGGCCGACTGACCCGGGCTGCAAGAGGTAACAGGCGGTCTGACCCGAGCTGCTAGAGGTAACAGGCGGACTGACCCGGGCTGCTAGAGGTAACAGGCGGACTGACCCGGACTGCTAAAGGTAACAGGCGGATTGACCCGGGCTGCTAGAGGTAACAGGCGGACTGACCCGGACTGCTAAAGGTAACAGGCGGATTGACCCGGGCTGCTAGAGGTAACAGGCGGACTGACCCGGGCTGCAAGAGGTAACAGGCGGACTTACCCGGGCTGCTAGAGGTGACAGGCGGACTGACACGGGCTGCTAGAGGTAACAGCTGGTATGACCCGGGCTGCTAGAGGTAACAGGCGGGCTGACCCGGAATGCTAGAGGTAACAGGCGGACTGACCCGGGTTGCTAGAGGTAACAGGCGGACTGACCCGGAATGCTTGAGGTAACAGGCGGACTGACCCGGGCTGCTAGAGGTAACAGGCGGATTGACCCGGGCTGCTTGAGGTAACAGGCGGACTTACCCGAGCCACTTGAAGACGTTGCCGACGTCCTTGGTGAAGAGGCTGCTGGAGAGACCTTGCTTGACCTCGTTGTTCCACGCGATCGCCTCATCAACACTCTGCAAAAGCGCAGACATAAATACCCTTTACCACCCTGGAGAGCATACGGGGTCGAGACACCTTTCGTCACAGGTTCACCCAAGTAATTGAAATTAATTCCTGTATTTACCAATGGGCCAAAGGCTTAACAGTATTATATAAAAGCTGCATGTCTATGTTCAGGTGTCACAGTTCCCAAACCTAGACTTTAGTAAGTTCTGGCAAAACACCACTGACAGAAATGGCAAATGAAGGTCACAGACGCTGGAGACGTTGTAGAGATGACGTCACACACGCCAGAGAGAGCGGGGATATTACGTCACAGACGCGAGAGAGAGCGCAAAAATTAAGTCACGGACGCAGGAGAGCAAGCTAACATGGCGTCACAAATGCCGGATATTGCATCAGAGACGCCGCAGAGCGTTCTTACCTTTGTCTTGAGGACGTAGACGATAGGGGCGAAGGTCTCTCTGTGGACTATCTCGGCGTCGTGGGCCAGACCGGTGACGATTGTGGGCTCCACGTAGTTGCCGGGAGAGTCTATTACCTGCGTGAACGCAACGAGCTTAGATGGACACTAGGTCACAGATCATGATATGTCCAAGGTATTTAATATCAATGCAGTGACTGAGGATCATCGGGGAATTAATGACTTCCACAATGGCGATCCCCGTTTGACGTAAGTTACAACAAGAGGTCGGAACTCTAGATATAGCCGTTCATATCACCATAGGGAACATTATGAAAAAATGTAAGGGAAGTATATCCCATATCAGACCATTGATCACCAAGTATTTAGTAAAGGTTTCTGTTAACATGTATGGTCCATCGTCCATGTTGAAGCCTACGAAATATATTCTTGTAATAAATTGTAGGCGTGAGTAACACGTGAGCTATGATGCAAAAATGCTTCGCTCTGACATGGAAGAAGTATATGCATCTTAAAGTTGAAAAAAAAAGTCTTTCTCATTTCATTAAAATATGCTTTTGGACTCAATGCCGAAATAGGCAGGCGTTGCCGAGGTGCGCTGACCTTGCCGCCACATTCGATGGCGCCGCCCTGTGCCTGCGCGTCCTTCAACGCCTGCTGGTACATGGTGACGCCGTGCTTAGTATGCATGGGGCCGCACAGGGTACCCGCTGCAATGTCAGTCAATAATGGATTATTATAGTGACACCAGTACATGACGACACCACAGACACACACTGGCAGCCAGAGACAGCGCCTGCTGGTACATGGTGACGCCGTGCTTAGTGTGCGTGGGGCCGCACAGGGTACCCGCTGCAATGTCAGTCAATAATGGATTATTATAGTGACACCAGTACATGACGACACCACAGACACACACTGGCAGCCAGAGACAGCGCCTGCTGGTACATGGTGACGCCGTGCTTAGTGTGCGTGGGGCCGCACAGGGTACCAGCTGCAATGTCAGTCAATAATGGATTATTATAGTGACACCAGTACATGACGACACCACAGACACACACTGGCAGCCAGAGACAGCGCCTGCTGGTACATGGTGACGCCGTGCTTAGTGTGCGTGGGGCCGCACAGGGTACCCGCTGCAATGTCAGTCAATAATGGATTATTATAGTGACACCAGTACATGACGACACCACAGACACACACTGGTAGCCAGAGACAGCGCCTGCTGGTACATGGTGACGCCGTGCTTAGTGTGCGTGGGGCCGCACAGGGTACCCGCTGCAATGTCAGTCAATAATGGATTATTATAGTGACACCAGTACATGACGACACCACAGACACACACTGGCAGCCAGAGACAGCGCCTGCTGGTACATGGTGACGCCGTGCTTAGTGTGCGTGGGGCCGCACAGGGTACCAGCTGCAATGTCAGTCAATAATGGATTATTATAGTGACACCAGTACATGACGACACCACAGACACACACTGGCAGCCAGAGACAGCGCCTGCTGGTACATGGTGACGCCGTGCTTAGTGTGCGTGGGGCCGCACAGGGTACCAGCTGCAATGTCAGTCAATAATGGATTATTATAGTGACACCAGTACATGACGACACCACAGACACACACTGGCAGCCAGAGACAGCGCCTGCTGGTACATGGTGACGCCGTGCTTAGTGTGCGTGGGGCCGCACAGGGTACCCGCTGCAATGTCAGTCAATAATGGATTATTATAGTGACACCAGTACATGACGACACCACAGACACACACTGGCAGCCAGAGACAACGCCTGCTGGTACATGGTGACGCCGTGCTTAGTGTGCGTGGGGCCGCACAGGGTACCAGCTGCAATGTCAGTCAATAATGGATTATTATAGTGACACCAGTACATGACGACACCACAGACACACACTGGCAGCCAGAGACAACGCCTGCTGGTACATGGTGACGCCGTGCTTAGTGTGCGTGGGGCCGCACAGGGTACCAGCTGCAATGTCAGTCAATAATGGATTATTATAGTGACACCAGTACATGACGACACCACAGACACACACTGGCAGCCAGAGACAGCGCCTGCTGGTACATGGTGACGCCGTGCTTAGTGTGCGTGGGGCCGCACAGGGTACCAGCTGCAATGTCAGTCAATAATGGATTATTATAGTGACACCAGTACATGACGACACCACAGACACACACTGGCAGCCAGAGACAACGCCTGCTGGTACATGGTGACGCCGTGCTTAGTGTGCGTGGGGCCGCACAGGGTACCAGCTGCAATGTCAGTCAATAATGGATTATTATAGTGACACCAGTACATGACGACACCACAGACACACACTGGCAGCCAGAGACAGCACTTGCTGGTACATGGTGACGCCGTGCTTAGTGTGCGTGGGGCCGCACAGGGTACCCGCTGCAATGTACGTCAATACGTGTCTGCTTGTTGGATGGTTTATTATAGTGACAGTACAAGTACAAGACAACACAACAAAGAAACTCACAACATGAAAGAACTGTACCCATACAAGCCCTCTTTTGGATTCTCTTTTACGTGGAATATAAACATAACAATTAATGAAGAACAATCGTAAGACAACGGAATTGTACTACTATTGGTTTTTTTTAGTTTAAATTACATTATTTGTGATATATTACAACGCAAGACGATTAAGTAGAGCATATGCGACATACGCACTGATTTGTCAAAGAGTGAATTGCGGATTTGAATTATCATAGAGCACGTATCAAATCAAAATTAGGTACAGTTGTACATTATCCTGACATTTGAGTTATATCTAGAGAGGAATTTTCCATGCTTTCGTTGTCTAAGTCGGAATATTTGTCTTTGACTTACCGTAGAACGTTATTATGGAAATAAATATAAATATAAAATATATACAAAAATGACATAAATGAATACAAAATGTGCGGTTCTGCCTGCTTTCCAACAGTTCCCGAGAGACTTGCTGATAATAGCAGCGCAGACAAGACCTTTACCTTCCAGAGGGTCTCCGATCTTCACTTGCGCATAAGCCTTCTTCAGACGTTCTAACACCTCGTCATATACCTTCTCGTGCAGAATCTGGTATGACAGTCATGACACCAACAATTATAACCACCGTTGATATCAATAACGAAGTCCATGCTAAACACCAACCTGTACCAATATTATTGAGAAACACTCTGACTCATGAAACAGTCATTTCGGCTTTGGAATAGCCAATATGATGGGTAGTTTAGATGACAGGGGATGCAAAAGTCATGACGTCGCTGACGGCAGAGGTGGGGAATAGAGGCGGACGGTAAGGGATCGGGGTGGAGGTGAGTGGTGGGGGCGGGGGTAGGGATCGGGGTAGAGGTGAGTAGTGAGGGCGGGGGTAGGGATCGGGGTAGAGGTAAATGAACCACAGGACCGCCGAAAAATTGTCATATTTTCGCCGTGGATATCATACGTTCAATTATTTAATATTTAACATTTAACATCTTCCCTTTATAATAATAATAATAATAATAATAATAATAGCAAAACATGGTTTTAATACGCCCGTAAAAAAAAATTACAATTTATGAACACTATAATTTTCGATTGGTAGTTGACCCTCCCTCGTGCCACTGCTGTTGCCATGACAACTTACCAATCTGCGGGTGGTGGTACATCTCTGGCCGGCCGTCCCGACACAGGCAAACAGCGCCGACATGACAACCATGTCCACGTCCGCATCCTCGTTGGCTGAAGAACACAATAGCTTGTCATTTCTGACGCAATAGTTCGTCATCCCCGGGTCAACAGTTCGTCATCCCTGGGTCAATAGTTCGTCATCCCTGGGTCAATAGTTCGTCATCCCTGGGTCAATAGTTCGTCATCCCTGGGTCAACAGTTCGTCATCCCTGGGTCAATAGTTCGTCATCCCTGGGTCAATAGTTCGTCATCCCTGGGTCAATAGTACGTCATCCCTGGGTCAATAGTTCGTCATCCCTGGGTCAATAGTTCGTTATCCCCGGGTCAATAGTTCGTCATCTCTGGATCACTAGTTCGTTATCCCTGGGTCAATAGTTCCTCATCCCTGGGTCAATGGTTCGTCATCCCTGGGTCAATAGTACGTCATTTCTGGGTCAATAGTTCGTCATCCCTGGGTCAATAGTTCGTCATCCCCGGGTCAATAGTTCGTCATCCCTGGGTCAATAGTACGTCATCCCTGGGTCAATAGTTCGTCATCCCTGGGTCAATAGTTCGTCATCCCTGGGTCAATAGTACGTCGTCCCTGGGTCAATAGTTCGTCATCCCTGGGTCAATAGTTCGTCATCCCTGGGTCAATAGTACGTCATCCCTGGGTCAATAGTTCGTCATCCCTGGGTCAATAGTTCGTCATCCCTGGGTCAATAGTTCGTCATCCCTGGGTCAATAGTTCGTCATCCCTGGGTCAATAGTTCGTCATCCCTGGGTCAACAGTTCGTCATCCCTAGGTCAATAGTTCGTCATCCCTGGGTCAATAGTTCGTCATCCCTGGGTCAATAGTTCGTCATCTTTGGGTCAATAGTTCGTCATCCCTGGGTCAATAGTTCGTCATCCCTGGGTCAATAGTTCGTCATTCCTGAGGCAATAACTCGTCATTTCTGATACAATGACTCGTCATTCCTGATAAAATAACTAGTAATTCATGATACAAAAACTCGTCATTCCAAATCTCATCATTCTGACGCAAAATGTCATCATTTCTTACGCAATAACTCGTCATCCCCGAGGCAATAATTCGTTATTCTTGAGGCAATAACTAGTCACTCCGAGGCAATAACTCACCATTCGGAGGCAATAATAACTAGTCATTCCTGAGGCAATACTCGTCATTTCTGGTAACATAACTCGTCATTCCGGAAACAATAACTCGTCATTACTGACACAATTACTCATCATCCCTGATACAATAACGCGTCATTATTCTAAAGATATTAACTAATAATTCCGAAGACAATGCACGTAAACGCATATCTACGTTTTTGGTTGGTCTGAATCCGTGCAAACATTAAATTAAATAGGTCCAAAGTATGGACGTAGTGATTAGATATCGACCAGCATGCACAACGGTGATTGTAATGGGGAGGAGATAAATGATATCCGACTGTGCGGAGCGACATCCTAAGTGACACACAAATCGCCGCACATGTTAGAAAGATATCTGAAGTCCTTCAAGATTGCGTTATGCAGCTAACACTAACTGCTACATCAAAGTTCGCTTGCAGAACTGTTTAATTTGCTCACCAATCAGAGCGTTGTTTCCTCCGAGTTCCAGCAAGTGCTTGCCTGAAACATATTTTAATGATTAATGACCAAAATGTATAATGAAACGTAAATACTCGTACATAGTAAAGCGTTGATTGAATTAAATTGCTTAAAAGGTAAACCATTAAACTTTACCGTACTATTTACTAAACTTTACTCTACTTACTAAACCTTACCAAAGCGCTTGGTGACAGCCACGGCGACCTTGTTACCAACCTGAAAAACGAAAAATCGATTTTAATAATTCAAGAATCACAATCAAGGCTATATATACCAAAATCCTCCACATCACGAATATCTTAACGATTATTTTGAGGGAAGCAAGCATGGTGAAATAGTTAAACGCAAACCATGATGAAATAACAGAGCAGGTGCCGAGAACCGAGTTATAGAGATTCAAACAAAATGAGAACACAGAAGAATCAACAACTATTTCAGATATAGGAAGAAACAAAATGTGCTACTGGGAGAGAAAGTCATAAAATGTACATGTAAAAAAACTTAGTTTGTGAGACTGTGAGAGAACGTCATAACATGTACACGTAAAAAACATATTTTGTGCTACTGTGAGAGAAAGTCATAAAATGTCTATGGTAAGTATTCGACCGGGTATACTCACCGCGCAGCTGCCAGTGAAGGACATCAGAGGAATACGCTCGTCCTCAGCCATGGCAGAGCTGAACAAATCGACAATGGAGACATAAAGATGTAATCAGCATCTATTGGATCCTCGCACCGTGGTCAGGTTTGTGACCGTATAGATAACCAAGATAATAGAGTTAAACGTACTATAATGGCCATCCCAGGATAACGATAAAGTTCAGATTGCTCGCTGTGGACGAACGTTCCGTTGCTTTACCGCTGTATAAGGACCACAGGTGATCCGCGCTCTCCTCGGCTATCAATTCATACATCAATTTTAAATACCCAAACGGATGCAATTGTCCGTGTAAATAGCCTTAAGCGCAGGTTTGGAGTGAAGCAGATAAATCTCAATCTTAGTACTTAAGCAATATCGGTAAACAATATCTTCAATAGCAGTTGAGTATCCCATTTGAACAGAAACAGCGATCTCCCTTGCAAGCGTTATCTAGTATGTGACCGCGCGAGGACAAGGACTTACTTACCCGATATCGGCCCCTCCACAGATCATGCTGCAGACTGCTGGGGGAATATTGTTCGCCTCAAACACAGACTGTAGGACCCTTAAACCACAAGAAGGCTCGTCAAATAGTGATCCAGATTCACATTCAATAGCGTTTATTCAACCAAAATAGTACTTTGATCATAATACATTGATACAACTTATCGGTTAGGAGACCCATGCTAAGGCATATTTTCGCTGTCGTTGGGCCACCCACAAAAATCATAACATTACTTACATTACTTACAAGACAAGAACGTATATGTGTCAAACAGTATACAATATGATGATCAGAATTAATATGATGAGACAGCTTTACAACCCTTACCCCCTTTCTTGCACTATACAAAAGCGGCAGTTGGAAGCGCAAGCACACATAAGACAGGAGACCTATGATAGCGGAGTCGCTGTTAATCCCACTGGTTTCTTTGGTGAACGAAGACCCATCCAAAATATACTGGCAGATAATGCTTACTTTGTGATGGCAATGCTGGTCAGTGGAGTTGTCGGGGCACCTTTCCTGCAAGAAATACCAATATGTAAATGTTATTGCACAAAAGCTTTACTTCTGGCATTACGCAATTCTTAGAACCGTCAAAGGAATAAAAGTATACAATCGCAGAATAAGACATAAACACCTAGTCGTTAGATTTGATGCACGGCCTGGCTTAATCTTGCTTCTGACTTGTTTCACGAACTATCACTTAGTCCCCGAGTATTTAACAGTGTTGCCATCCGTCTGATGACAGGTTACCAGAGGCAGGCGTCTCCACAGATGAGCGCCAAGGCGTTGTTCCAGCCGTAAACAGCGACAGGGAAGTTGAAGGCTGTGATGATACCCACTAAACCAAGGGGATTCCACTGTTCAAGGAGCACGTGGCCAGGCCCTGGGTGACACAAATACAGAAAGTAATGTTAAGAAACAGGATTCATGGCGGTTTCATGTATCCGTATGCAACATGCCCAAAAAAAATTGTATGGATATTTCTATATCGTACATACAACTCATTATATAACTGGTATAGGTATTTAATTATTAAAATATTCGAATATGGTATCCCAACTAGTTTCTGATACACAGCCCGTTAACCAGGCGTGAAACGAAATGACTATTTGCCACTTAAAGAAGACTGCATGGTATTTTTTTTTTGCAAAGAATTAACATATTTAAAAAAAATCTCCTGTCATATACATCCATTGATTATGTGCACTTTACCCCTTTTAATGATATATAACCCAATGATATCTGCATTCATGCAAAAAGACAGTATTGACCTCATTTTATCTGGTGATATTCATATGACAGATCACAATTGTTGAGGGGATAATGCTGAAGAGCTTACTTTATGACATCTGTTACATATGTCACCTTCCTGTACCTCATTTCTTGAGTCAATCTCGAATAATTACACACGCACAACGGCGAGTAAAGATATATCAAGTTATTAACTTACGTTCCGATGGGATAACTTTTCCAGCAAACATCCGCGACAATCCAACGGCATAGTCACAGACATCGATGTACTCCTGAACCTCCCCCTCGCCCTCGGGAAGAATCTTGCCCATCTCCAGCGACAACTGTACAAGACCACCACATGCACTGGTCACTTGCGTCACATAGCCGAGAGCGTTTACTCCATAATACCGGTACATCTATTCACATATGATTCACATAGGATTCCCTCCGTTATGTGACCCATTCTTATTTAATGCTGCATTAAACATCTACTATGATGGATAGCTCGTCAAATTACTAATGCTTTCATCCAGGAGATGGAAACTGGTATAATAAATAGTGTTGCTGTATGTTCCCTAGTAACATAGATCAACACCATAGGGCCTGACTCAAGAAAATCACCCCTCTTTTAATTATATACAAAAGACAATATCAAATAATGTTAAGCATACAATATAAAAAGATTTAATATATGAGAAAAAAACACACCAAAACTCGAGAGGTGCTTATTTTATTACTTAGTCTCATCCAATGTCTTATTTTATCTATTTACTTACCAGTTTGCCAAGAAGTGTTTTCTTCTCTCTCAAGGCATGTCCAATCTGACGCACAATTTCACCTCTCTGAGGGGCAGGGATCTGTAAGAAGTAATGCCATAGAAATTTTCTTGCATAGACATCAGTAACATTCACATTGAGAGGTTATCTATAGATGGTAAACTTTATAAGTAGCCAATCTCAGAGTGCAGGATGCGCTTATTCTGCACCTGATGTCATAATGGGTAAGAGCCAAATGAATGCAACATCATAGCTGAAACTGTCACTACGCAACATACCCGGGTAATATTTGGCACATTTATTTGTTCGATAAGGAATAAGTCCAGAAGTGAATAGATTAATAAATGGCATTACTCACATCAGCCCATTGCTCCCATGCAACTTTAGCATTGTAGATACATGCTTCATAGTCAGCTGCTGTACCCTGAAGAGGAGTAAAGATAATTAGGAAATGCAAACATAATAGGACATACATGACCTGAACATTTACATTACTGAGCATAAATATTATTCTTTCAAGAGTCTACCTAAAGCAGCATTCATGTACAATACATTGGATAGAGATCTCCACCTTGATTGATCTGCAAAGAACTTTGTTCATGATCATGATGATGACTCCATCAATAGTGAATCACTAAGCACTTTTTTTTAATTTTCATATACCTGGAGACAAATGTTTATATACTTAGAGAGAAATGTTCACATCTCTAGAGAGGGAAAAAAGTTTACATTGTGGAGATAAAGGTTTACACTAAATTAAACCATTGCATACAAAAAAGCCATACCTGTATCACTTTGGCAATTGTCTTGTTATTTGAGGGACACAAGGATTCTATCACCTGGAAGCAAAAAATAAAAGTATATATATATTTATGCATATGTAAATAATAGGATGAATATATCATTTATTGCCTTATATTACAAACAATGAGATTGTTTAACAGTTTTGAAATTTGATTCTATATATTTTACCAGTACATTATGGTAACTGATCAAATAATGAAATGAGGACATTTGTCAATGCTTACAGTTGTTCAGTCCTTTGTGAGTAAGCAAGGACTTGATCAATTTTGATATAACAGGTCAGGAATATTATCATTCCTAATATGTATAAAGTCTTAGTATTCCATTCTCTATTCACCAGATAACACTACAACTTTAATATTAAACTTCCATGTTGTAAAAATCACCAACCCATAAGATACATTTCTTAATTTGATTGACAGATATTAGTGAGTGAACAATAGCTTAAACATGTTAAAGCTGTTCTAAGATTTTGAAAAACAAATGTACCTTGTATCAGGTGAATCAAAGTCTAATATTTAACATGTATATCCCCATTTACTACTTTATGGGAAAGTGGGCATAAGTAAAGGGGGGGGGGGGGTAAGTGAAGGAATGTCTCTCAAAGTGTCCTACCAAAGGGGTACATATATAAAATTAGATATTTTACTGAAATCAATAATTATGAATAGGTACAAGGTAGCCTAATTATAATAGCTTATAGACCTTTATAAATTAAAGAATGATCAATGGATTTAAATGCTCAGCCTCATGGCTACATCAGCTTGCTAACAGGATTAAGCATATGATAAAGTACATGTATAACCACAGAGTTACCGTAATTGCTCGATTAGTGCCCAGGCATTTTTTTGAGTAAACAATTTCCCAGGCATTTTTAATTTTTAATGCCAGTTAATTAGTTGAATACCATAATTAAAAGGGTGTAAGTCGCACCTCAGACTATTTTGAGAAATATTTAAATTTGAGCCAATGTATAATGACTCCACTCTCCCTTCCTTCTCCCATTGACGCGCTATGACCAAAAGTAGTTAAAGCATCCGAAATATATAACCAACCAATCTCCTTTACACCAATTTTCAAATCTGAGCCAAATCCTTTAAAGTTTGATAAGGCGGTCATTGGTATATTTTCAAAGTTCTGCCTTACTGAAGCCGGACTTGACATTATGTGGTTTGCCCACCATTGACTGTAATTGCGTTAAATCACTGCTGTATAATTTACCCTAGTCCCATATGAGACAGTTGTTGCTCCGTACAACAGTCCCATATCCTCATGTAGAAAAATGAGGATGTAAGATTTGTTTTTGTGGGCGACTAAGTGTTGTTAACCACACGATCCATCAAATCCTTGTCATTTTATACTCTGATACCTAAACTTCATATTTACCACGAAACCCATATGCATATGAACTAACATTTAGTATCGCATTACTATCAAGTCGGTTGAAATGAGACTTTCTTATTTTTTATCGCGCCATTTTGTATTTAGTCATTCTTCACCAGCAGCTTTCGCCAGGTGGCATTTTACTTATTACCTGTTGGGTGAGTATATAAAGCACCACCAAGCGAATGGTGTGGTAATAACGACATGTATGCATGCGCAGTTTCTCCACTGGATGAGTAAGGTAGTGGACAGAACTGAGTTGTCTGCTGCTTGGAAAAATCAACAGAGGATATCGTCGTAATCACGGAGACTTCAACCAAAATAACAAGATAAGTTGTAAGATATATACTTTTAGAAACTATTGCTATACCTTAAAAAGTTCTCGCCATCAGCATTGCTTTTCGCCATGCATGTTTATAAAATGCCGTACAGGATTTGATGGACTGGACATGTGGCGTTGTTTCCCAACAATGTCACATGGGGCTAAATTTACCCTAAAAAAACTGACTTATAACTTACCTGCTTACACATAGATCTACTGGAAATTATGGTAAGCTGCGCTTAACACAAATCTTGCCAGTGTGGCAGAACATGCTGTGGCTGTGGCCAAGGACAGTCATTTGCTCAGAGCCAGCTGTCATGCAGTGTCAGCCCAGCCGCACTGCTCCCAGTGTCAGTGAATCTGCCAAGTGACAGCCAACGCTGATGACTGTACGCTGTCACACTACTCAGTCACAGACACAGTCAGGTGTCAGACAGTTTTGCACTCACCTCGCCGCTGCCGCCCCATGACCCCGAAAAGACACCCTGGTTCTCGGCACGAAGGCCGAGTTCCTGGAGCCATGAATACTTTGGATCTTCTATCAGCATACCAGACATGGCGGAATAGTTCTTCGAGAGTAGGAATGAGCCTCGTGGTAACAATGCAAATGCACTTCGGCCAGCTCGGAACAGTGAGGCAGCCATTGAGGAAGGTGAAGGTCGCAGAGTTTCCTTCTCGAGCTGTGATTGGCTAGTTAGATTCACGCCTTCAACCAATCTCCATCACAGTGACGCTGCATTCGTGAGTAGCTTGTCCTTCAGTAAAAACTTGAACACTGGGGCCGCTGATCCATGATTAGAACATCCGCTTTTGTTATCGGGTCTAATCAGCTTGATCAGTGGACCAAGCTAGCTCATCATTGATTAGTTATCTATCAACACTGTCAGTGATCACACAACTTAGTGACCTTAATCTTCTCATTTGCTCAATATTGGGGAACGTATATATATATATATATATATATGATGTGTATGAGCTAAACCATAAAATAACGCCGGTTAGAGAGAAACGGTGGGTGGGGGGGGGGGGGGTCCTAGTCTGAGACAGTGTAGCGGTAGTTGGGGGGTGGACGGGCACCTTCCTGCCAAACCGCCCGGTTGCGCAAGAGTTTAATTCCGACACCGCATGAGCTATTTTTAAAAAGCATTTAGTGCATTAAATTATTATATATATATGTAAATGGACCTGCGGTTAAAAGCATGCAGTGTTTGCCAGATTTGTACATGTGAACGCGTGCGGGCTTTTTTTGTATAGCGGCGTCAAAGCAAAATTCAGGCATAATTATATATACCGTACTCCATATAGCTACACTGAATATAATATCTGGGTGCCGTTTGTATATCATAAATATCACTGGTATAAAAGCAAGAGTCCTTTAAGACTAAACATTAAGAGGATTAGACAATATGTCCAGTGAACTTCTGACATACATTTATATGTATACATTTATATGTAAAGTCATTATATAGAGGGGGGGGGGGTGTGGGGATACCTTTTTCGATCTCCGCGATTGGCACCCAGGAATTCTTGGAGATTCGCGATTAGCTGTTGGCAATTTTGGGGGATCGTTATTCGTACAATTCCTGGTGCAGTGCGAAGACCCCCTCCTTATTTAACGCGATCCGTTATAGCAGTCTGCGAATACCTCGATATTCGCGATATCATCATTAAGGCGTTTTTTTCGCGCCCAGCTTTAAAATGACCTAATCTTGGAGATTCGATATTGCTCTCCGTAATTCTCGGGGATTCGCGATTCAGAGGGGGTATCCCCCCCCCCCCCTCTTTGTAAGCTTAATTAAATACATATGGAAAATTGTTGCACGTATGTTAGAACCCAACACGTCATAGTGACGAAAACGTCAGATCTTGGAAGAAATAAAATATAAAGTTTTAATTTTGACTTCAACCATCCCGGTTATCGATCACACAACCTTGCTTGCGACTTTTTATTTTCTGTCGGGTGATGGCCGCTTTGCAAGCACCGCCCTAGATCCGCTACACATGACGCATAAATTATAACGTCATGAATATTCAGTACGTACTAGCGCTGTGTGACTTTACTTGAAATTACGCTGATCGCGGCTTGCAGTATTTAACATCTCATTTAAAGCCAAAGCTAAGCCAATGAAAGGAACTTTTTCAACAGAAAGAAAACATTGGATCGGAGGGGATGCACAATTTTGGCGCCATAAGAAGGCGGTTTTCGAGACTTCGATCAGAACAGGCGCAGTCAAACGCCGCCAGTCATTTTGAATCCTGTTGGCGCCATGGTCACGTACTTTTGATCGCAGGATTGTGCGTTCATGCCCCGATGAATACATTTCTTTAAACGAAAACAAATTGTATTTAGTGAAGGTTATATGCTTACTATCGTCCCTGAAAAACAGTTTAAAGAAATTTTTTTGATTTCAGCTATACATAATTTAGCGAATAATCGAACGAACGGGCGTTCCTCATTGGGGATTCCTCGAGGAGGAATGGAGGCTCCACCATGAGAGAGGGGGGGGGGGGGAGTGGCAAGGGGTATTTCCGTTCCTCGAAAATGGGCTTTTATTTCACCGTGAACTGGGAACGAGGGAAATAATTCTTCGCGAACTAGGAATTGGATATTAGCCGAAGATCGTGACCGAGTATTTTCATCAACCGTAAACTGGGAATTTTAATATTAAGTAACTGTGAATCGGGCAATCGCCAATTTGTATCAATTTATATTTATATCATGTATCCGCCTTTCCTTTGTATGCGGCTAGTCCTCCTTTTAAAATAAAGAAATGATCGTGATCTGGGAACACTCCCCTCACACACCGCCCCCCCCCCCCCCACCTCTCCTCCTACAACCTACGGTTAGTGCAACGCAGCCATGTAGCCATGGCAGTGCCACGCTGACGTGACTGCATCCCGGGGATTGCATGCTCGTTGATAAAGGCTGTTTCCACATAATTCTACTGCAGACCACATTTGTTTTTCTTTCTCTCGACATTTTTATCGTACTATCGACAAAGTAATGTTACAAATGCAAATCTGTGACGTCGTATCCTGCGGCGGCCATAACCCGGCAGAAAGTAAAAAGTCGCACCCTGCGTGACGTTTCTGAAGGAGACGGGGCGGGGCCACTCGGGACTAAAAAGGTGATTCATTGACAATTAGTGACCTCTTAGAGGCCCGTAATTCGCGATACCCCATATGACATCGTTTATGAAGACACTTAACTTATATACATGTTTTTGAAACATGAGTTACTACCTCGTATATATCCATTGCCCCCGTCAATAGACACGGCGATCGAGGCACAGTGTGAAACTGTACATTTGCTCCTAGATAGCGCAGGCCGTGTGGTGTGACGTTTTCATCACTGTGACGTTTTGGGTCCTAACACACGTACAGCATAATTATTCTATTTGATCAACTGTTGATCAAAGATGTTTGGGTTGACAGCAAGAACTATTGTCGTGAGTTATAATTCTTGGTAGTAATGTAATAAAGAGATAAATTCATACACTTCATGTGTATCAATTTATACATGGAGAAAAGCTGAAACGCAGTGATGAGAATCCCAGATTCCCCGGTAGAATCAAATGATCAGTTTGAATATTCAGCTCGCAGGCATCATGGCGGACGGGAAGCTTGTTGTGTTAGAAAATAGAATTGATTCTCTTGAAACACGTATATTTGGTGATACGGATAAGGATGCAGCGTACCCAAAGGTAAAGCCAACTTGATGGAAGCAAATTCCACCCCTGGCAGTAGCACTGAAATGTCTCAAATGATAAACGGGTCTGTCACTTGCACATCCCACTCGTCAGCTCGTCTGTCGCCGAGTGTCGGTGTGGCAGTTATAAGGAATAAGTTATAACTTATAGGCCTAACTCATAATATAGGATCTAAGTTATATTGATGACCGTCTGTCGCCAGTAACAGTTGGGACATGAGTCGATGCACTGTCACAGGGGCTATTGTCGGGGTCACAGGCACCGTAAATCGACTGACATACAGGGCCCCCTCCCCCCCCCCCTCTGTGTCAGTCGATTTACGGTGCCTGTGGTTGGGGTCTATAGACAGATCGGCCGTATGGTCTCCCAACCCCCTAGTATGGGTTGGTGCAAGTGCCCCCAAGCTAGCCTGCTTTCTAAGGGCACAACAGTGTCCATGCAAAGTTATTTAGATGCCAGTCTGGAATCGACTGTAGCTTTTATCATAATGTATACGCGTACAATCATAGTGCTTATATATTCTATATATTTTTATCTATCTTCTGACATCAAGAAAGTGTTCAACACTATATTGTTTTGGTTATATTTTCGCGAAATTTTTTTAGAGCATACAATTTTTGCAGACCATATACCATTGTCAGACTGTCTAGCCATAGGCCCCCCCCCCCCTCCCCCCCCTTCTACTAATTTAATGTGCATGTGACAATTTACTTCTGGATATATCTATACCTAATTCAGAATTCTTATATAAAGATTTTATTATATAGAGATTAGGTAAATTGCAGATTTATGCCTATCAAATGTTTATACCCTATCATTTCTGGGGTATATAGATGTAATGAAATCAACCTAGTGTATCAATTTACAATGTGCTACCATCTTCTATATTGTCTTGAGTGAATGCCCCATGCTGCTTTGAATAGTTGAATGGGATACAAGTGCATTAGGAAAGATGTATGTACACCAGGCATGGGGCGATTACATTGATTACAGCGATTATGATTACTTGGGAATTTCATGATTACGATTACAGTAAATATGAAAGAAATTAATTACAATTATGATTACATTGAAAATAATCATGATTACAATCGTGATTACTTTGTATGTTTTGAATAAATGAACGCTGGCCTTTAAGTGGCTATTTCAACATACAGTGAACATTGGATAAGTGGGGCCACAAATATAAACACTGGGCAGCTTGGTTGGGAGAGGGGCGGATTTCTCATCATAGGGTTGCATTCAATTGCCGGCGTGAAAATTTTGAGGGCATTTGCTGAGGGTTACAGCCAACGATAGTCACTTTCCTAAGAACAATCCTCAATCGTAATGAGTTACTAAGACTAAACAAAATACTAGTATAGAAGTTATTATATTAGATATATTAAATAATCAGTTTGATATAAAAAACACAATAATATTTTTGGATACAAATCCGTTGCAACTATTCTTATCTTCCTTAGAAGGAGGTGTGGTGGGAAACAGAACCTATGGCCTCTATGTTACATGGCAGGTAAAAAGGAAGCCACACTGCTAATAGTAAAGTACTCGCAGGGATATCCGTACCATACGTTGCCGCGCCCCTCTACTGAACCCAGTCATGAAACCCAGTTTTATAACAACACTTCATCCAATCCATCTATGCAGAGAACAATAACACAAGCATCTAACCCCATCCCATCACACCCCCCACCTACCCACCAAAAATACAGGTGGCACTGGACCATCTCTAGTTATTCAATGCAAAGAGGCTAATTATGGGATTAGAAAGTGGTCCACTTTCGGGTACCCAGCCGGCTTAATTTGTTATATCTGGTTATGTCTCCGGGTGGGGCACAAAGGACCGGAAGGCTAGGGGTGTTTGGAGGGGGGGGGGGGGAAAGGTGCATCTGTACAGAAAGACATTAATGGTACTCGACATAGAAAGTGTGATGCTCAGTTTGGAGATTAAAGCAGCCTGAGTGAACATATTAAAGTAATCATCAAAAGTAATCATGATTACAATTACATTAGCAATGTAATCAATTACGATTACATTGCTTTTAAAACCAATGTAATCGATTATGATTGCGATTACTTGGAAAATGTAATCGATTACAATTGATTACGATTACTGATTATGATTACCCCATGTCTGATGTACACCTAACCATTACATGATGTATTTAATTTACCTTGGAGATATATCTGGACTACTAAAGAAATATACTGAATCTATCTCTATCTATCTATCTCTATCTAATCTATCTGTATTTATCTTAACCTCTTCAGGCCAGGACCCCGAAATTTTGGGTTACAATAGGCACTGTACACTGCCGCCATCTAGCGAGTAAATAATGAACAAATACCGATAGTATTTCGTTGTGCGGTACGTTATGCGTGTGCCATATGTCTGCGCCTGTGAATACCGCGTAAAGATTGTGTTATTGTGGAAAATTCAATTCAGACAAACCTAATGCAGTAATCCAGAGATAATCCGATGGACCACTGACACCCCTCACCACTGCCGTACTTAGTGCAAGACAGCTTCACTGTCTATGCGATGCTTCAATGACCTGTATAAACAAGCCTAATCCCTGGGGTGTTAAGCTGGTGCCGCTGAAACCGTTTCACATGTACCCATCAAAGAAACATACATCCATCAATTCTTACAGCATTAGACAACAAACAGTAGCACAGGAAGCAACTTGCTACCCTAAGACATTGGCCTTCTTTTGGGATCCACCCATTGCAATGCTTTATCTGTTGTCTGCATTCACAAATTGATCTTTTCCATAACATAACTGTATTTCAACCACGGCATCATGCACCCAGTGCTTCAAAGTGCAGGCAAATCTCACACCTTAGGTGCGACTTATATACAGCTCAAGTCTCAATATTTCTCCAAAATCGGTGGGTGCGACTTATACCCCAGAAATTATGGTAACTGATGACATCGCTCATTCACACTCTGGTTCAGTTCTGTTTATAGCAATTGAGTTCAACTGAAAGGGATTGCCAGTAGACAGTTATTATTGGTACAACCATTGTTTCATTTACTTGTCTAAGATCTTGGGCTAGGATCTTACTGTAAAGACTGCATCAAGCCAGGCCATTTTAAGTCTTATTTTTCGCTTTGTAATTTTATTACAGAAAAGTCTTACTTATTTATAAAGTAAAATAGTTCTGGCATTTTAACAATAAATTTCTTTCTAATAAACAGGAATAAATATGAATAGATCATTTATAGCAATAGAAAGAATATGTGAGTAAATATAACACAATTTCAATGTGAGGTGGCAAAAGTTAACTTATAATTTTTTTTATTATGTCTGTTTCTGCATGGTAACTGAAAAGCATTATGGAGTAATCAAGTTACCGTAATGGCATTTTCAATGCATGATTTATATTCTTACAACTATATTAGTTTTACAATTACCTAGGTCTTTCTACAAAGAGCAAAATTATGTACTTTAGGAAATATAGGTCACTTTAACTGGACAGGTACACAAGATAAGGAATAATTACTCACAAACCCCCAAATAGTGATCTATCGGTAGTAATTGCCCTTGCCTGTGATTGGTGAGCTAAGGCATGTAAATTAATCATTTTAATAAAATCATTTGAGCAGATACATGTGTTTCACAATTCTGGGATACCACTTTTGTTTGCAGACATACCGCAGTACACACATTTTTTAAGGGTTTAATATTGTATAATTGTATAGGGGTTGATGAATTTGTGTATTTCTTACTCATAGGTTTCTATAAATTTATTTTATTTATTTTAGTTACAGATATATTTAATTAGACTGGTATGACCTTGTATTGCATGTTTGTAAAACTGGACTTTCAATAATAGTTGTCTTGGTTTTACGTGAGTAAACATTACTCTTGCTTTCATTTTTTCTTTAGGATGCCCCACAGGTTTGTATGCAATGTAGATATTATGGTATTAGGTTGCTTTGGGTGATGTATTTACAGTTGATGACTGCTCCTTTCTACTCTTACTGGAATATACAAAAATTTAGTAAACATTTGGCTTTGTTTGAGGTATATTACTTGCATATAGAGCCTTTGCTTCCCATAGATAGTGATGGTACAGATAAATAAACTAACAATTTTTGGCCCCAACCAAAGCCTCTTTTTTAGCCTTATTAACACCCTCTGCTGAGATTACCCACAGTGTGTTTATTTATTACCCGTAGGCCATCTTCAACCATTTATTAATGACAAAGGAGCAGATTTTTATGTCTGATAAGACATTCCCTTCCAAAAAACTTGTTTGGATGGAGTTTGCATGGATCCCCTTGGAAATTAATCAACAAGTACTGGTACCATGCCATTACTGAGTACATTTGCCTGGTCACATGTGCTTTATAGTTAGTAAAATCTACTATATCTATTATAATCTATGTTGCATCTTCTAGATTACTTCATACTGATTTAACTTTTGCATTTGGTCTTTACTAACTTTGTTGTCTTTTGCATGTTTTTACATATTTTTTTGGTAATATAAATGTACCAGTAATCTAAACAGTATTGGTGAAACTAGTACATTTATGTAATATTCCACTTAAGATAGGTATGACTTTAGGCTATCTTGGAAACATTAGCATCACATACTTCACTTTGCACTGTGTTATCAGTTATCACAGTCTTAATCTTTATGCATCAAGTAGAGTCTGCTTATGACTTTTTATCAGATAATATAGAAATCATCCAGTAAGGCGTTGTATATGTGTCTCAACCATAAGCCACATCGAGTGATGATCAACAGAATTGAGGATTTACTGTGAAGATAAAACACAAGGATCTACATAGGACAACATCATATAAAGCACACAATAATTTCCAAAGCTTGTTATGTTACTTCTTTTACTTCATGAGTTATTACTCACATATAAATATATATTTAATGAGGATCTAATCACACAGATAGGAAAAGGATAAGGACTCTATTTATAAACTAATTTGAAATTCTGTACATTACATTTTTTTTATCATTATGCTTTTGTACCATTATTTATTCAATTCAGCATAGACCACAAAAACAACAAAGACTTCTTTCTCTAAACAAGAAGTTCTACCAAATAGCTTTACTGCAGCCTTACACCCAAAAGTATTTTACCAATTGGAGAGTTTATGTAGGGGAAGGGTATTGTCACAAATCTAAAAAGAAAGGTGCTTGTACAAGTTGGGGTGGTTGAATGGGTTGGAGCTGATGAAGAATACTGGCCTGTGATACCACCATTTACTACTGGTGCATTGATTTGTCTACTTTGTTTGGTCTCAGTTTAGTAAATGTTACGATAAAATTGGATCTTTTATACCTTTGTTTACGTTCTTACCATCTCCCTCAACGGTTATGGCTTTATTTCTCTGGTGTGTCAATTTTGTTGCTAACCGCTGCATTTCCCATGACCACATTTCCTTGCTGAAGGGAGTTCTAAAGAGCCCCCTTGCCGTTTGTCTAATGTTTGATTTGATTATTTGGGACTCCTTGGTACAAATTGATTAATTAATGTTGTAAACAGGCTCTGTTGTTTGACATTGCTTCGATAATGTGCCTGTGAGAGTATTTTCCTCTTGCATGGCAAGTAGTTGTTTCAGCATGGCTGAATGTAAGCTTCAGTTCCCCTAATGGTCAGTGACTTATCCACAATAGTTTCTTGATGTAGAATCTGCTTGCTTTTCGGGATATTTTACGTGGCTTTTTCTAAGCAATGTTACATCTGTTTAGATTGTTGACAACCTGACCAGTTTGAACAAGAAGCTGAATACGACGCTACAAGGGCACGATGAAGTGCAGGCTGTACTCAAGAACAGTAAGTCAGCTGACCGCTGGTATGATGGAAAGAATTATGAGTGCATAGCCGCCGTTATTCGGTATTTAAAAGTAATACACTTGGTAGAGCCCTTAATGAACTTTTACATTATTCTATAACATTCTACAAAATGACAATGATAATAACCCTGCCCTCTGATTGTAATTATATTGTGGTGCCACTGTTCCTGGTTAACATTTTTCATACTTATTCACTATACAGTTAGCGAATTGGAACAGTACTTGGACGCTTCATACGTGGAACAGCTTACTTTAAGCCTGGAAGCTAAAACAGAAATCATATTGGCAGGTTTGTACTGTTATGTGTCATATTATCCGTCCCATTGTATTTACCTTCTAGTATCATACATTTTATATGCATATCACATACATATCCTTTTCAGTCATATTCTTAGGCTAGAAGCCTGTTGACTGGCTTTTTCTTTATAGGTGTACAACGCACCTTTATCTGGTCTGATATTGAGAATCAAATATCTGTGGGTACCTAATTACGATTGTAGAATAAATCTTATGCTTTTATATATATCTTTTCTGCTCCACAAATATTTTTATTTTATCGTTTGTCTGTATGTGGATACTGCTTTCATGATCCGACTTTCGAATCGGATTGAGTCGGTCCATAATTAATATACGGTAAAAGAGATATAAAATTATGTAATTTAATGTTTTCGGAATTCATTACCATATTCTTTTGCATTTTTCGTATTTTAATTTCAATAATTTCCACACAGAAGAGGACCTGATACGGCAGCAGGCCGCCAATCTGGAGAAGATCAAGGCCATGACTGATGTCCTCGGGAGCGAACACATTAAATGTATGCATCTTGTACATATGCGTCATGATTAGCGATGACAACGCTCGAGGCGCAACTACCTGAGGCATTGCATTTCCAAATATTGCGCAGTGGGGATAGTTTGACTTCCGTTGGATCTTTGTCCTTGGTCTGGTAAAGGCTGAATGCTAAACGGATGGCTTAAGGCTGAATGCTAAACGGATGGCTTAAAATAACAATTCATTCATCCGTCCGTCCGTCCATTGTGTAGATGAGGTGACAGGAAGATGATCTGGCATGTTTTTCGTTAACTTTTTTCCGTGTTATATCGCGGTGGGATGTAAAGAATTAACACGTTTACTTGCACTGTGGCCAACTTGGGTTTTCCCATGGTCCCTTCTTGTGGAGTATGTCTGTCCATAGGAATTCATCTGATGGTGCGGGTTGGACAATCCGTTTTTTCGAAAGACACTAGTGAAGCCTCCCCAACTCACTTGGCAAGCAAAATGTTAAGCAAAAAAGGTTAATCAACGGGTCATGGGTTACCGTCTTGCCCACGTCCGTACATATATATCTATGTTTGTGCATGATACAGGTCCCAAGTCGCTCTTTAAATAAATAGGGGATATCAGCAGAACAGAATGAAGCTGCATAGTAAAGCGTCCTTCGTAAACCAACAAAAGACTTCCAGTTGCTTACTCTAGCCGCCAATGTAGATGAGTTCTACCATATCCTTGAAGTTCTAGACTTAAATCTCCTGCTGGACAACTGTTTACATTGCCTACAGACAGCTACCAGTTTACATTGTAATGTCATGGTGCTGTATACACTTCTCAAGCTAAGTTCGTGCTTGCTCATAGTTATTGTACCTCAATTGCGTCTTGATTCATTTTCATCGCTCGGCAGCTCGCGACCCAATTCCAAAGGTTCCAGGTTGGTTATTAATGTTGAGCCACTAGTACAACTCTCCTGCTTACAAAAATATTATGTGTTACCCACATGTGCTCAGAGTTCTAAGCTGAATTCCCGCATTTCCATTTATCATGCTGCAACCGTTTTCTGTGTTTTTGCATAAAAATTGCTCCTGTCTTTGCCATTACCAGTATGTACGGTTTATCCCTGGCGTTCGGACAATCAGAGACCAATATGCAAAACGGGGCCGGCGCGGTAGCTCAGTGGGCTAGAACGCTCGCATTGAGTACTCTGGTCACCTGAGAGCTAACGGCACGTGGATCGATGGTTCGAGCCCCGCTTTGGCCATGTCTGTGTCGTCGCAGGATAAAGATCCCATGTTCTTTTTCGCAAAGAGTAGGGGGTTACCCCTGGGGACATGGCTCCACTCTCTCTTCCTCCTCACATTGACGCGATATGACCAAAAGTGGTTAAAGCGTCCTAAATAACCAACCAACTAACCAATAAGCAAAACTGTTTCCAAAACAGGCACAGTGGATCTTTGTTTCGCCGAAGCCATAAGATGCGATCGGATGGGTCGTGTTAATGGTTGGCAATGAGAAGTTACTTTTCCCTGTTTCGTGTTCAACAAGTGTCCACATAGTCATATTGGACATCATTCATACTAGATATTTGGCTGCAAAACACCGATGCCGAGAATATGCTGTATGGTGTGAATATATATATACCTGCTGCTGCGGAAGTTGTAGCGATGACCAGAGCTAGGTTGTACAGGGTAAAGGTATTCCCTTCTCCCGTATTCCCTACTACACGGCCAGACATCCCATTTCTATACTTAAATTACATCACCCACTCTGCCGATTCTCCTCCAATACTAAGTATGCCGAAAGCAGAGTAATACCCGTCTATCAATACTGAACTGTTCTGCTGTGTTTGTTGCATGGCTTTGTTGTTTCGTGCTATCGTGTGTGTTTAATTCAGCGGAATAAACTGAATAGAAAACGGTTTGTAAACTATTATATTCTCGATACTGAGAAACTAAATTGATCGTATCTATGACAACAAGACTGGAAATGATGATGTAATGACTGTGACTGAGTGGACTGTGAGGATCTAAGAGGTTTTGTGTTTACGTAGCAATAGATTTGTGATATGACATGGTCACGACTTTTTTTTATATGAATTATGAATTTCTAGCGTAATGATTGAATCCCTTTGCAATATAACATTGTAATAACAAATGATGTTACAGAATTCTCCTGCAATGTATATAGTGTACTATATACCGATCTACAATTTCTTACTGAAATTGGCTCTCACCTGTCTTATCTTCATTCGTAATATTTTTTTGTGTCCCTCATCCACTGGTTTGTTGTGGTATTTCAGCTGTTCCTGAGATACAAGGGAAACTTCAACAACTGTCGAAAGTTCACATTGAGCAACAGGTTCGTTTTAAGCTTGCGTAGTATGTCCACTTTCTGATCTACGGTGGTGCCAAAAATGAAGCTGCGTGTTAACGTAAACAGGTATTGAAAGGTATTACAGTTTGGATACAATTGCATCTGGATGTTCAGAATATTTTTTGCAAAAGTTCCGTTTGCAATATGATGTCGCTACTATCTTATTGTAATTATTATTTTATAAACACGAGCCGGGGAAAATGAAAGGTCATTTATCACCTTTTCTGGGAGAATCCTGAAGCATCCGTACTCCGTATCCGTACTCTAGACAAGAGTTTAAGGACGTTAGTGAACTGTATGTTGGGTTGTGTGTGTTGCAGGATGAGGCCGGGATGTTGATGGATGATACGAAGAATCTCTTCCAAAAGTACAACACTGCAGTATCCTTGTCAATACCATACTTTGCACAGTTCGTGCGAACATATTCATCGCATTCAAGTGTTTCTAAGACTAGTTTTCATATGCTACCTTGTCGGTTCGCATTGTGAATGGTAGAAGTCACGTCATTCAGAAACAATGAAGATTACGCTCCGATACACAAATTCCTAGAAGTAAGCAAATAGTATTCATTATGACCTTTAATGTGAGGCGCGCATTGGACAATAGTTGAATGGCGTGAGGGAATAGCAAATGACGTCACTTTAAAGCTGAGATGCGCATTGGACACGAGTTGAATGACGAGTGAATAGCAAATGACGTCACTTTAAAGCTGAGATGCGCATTGGACACGAGTTGAATGACGAGTGAATAGCAAATAACGTCACTTTAAAGCTGAGGCGCGCATTCGACAAGAGTTGAATGACGTGAGGGAATAGCAAATGACTTCACTTTAAAGCTGAGATGCGCAATGGACAAGAGTTGAATGACGTGAGGGAATAGCAAATGACGTCACCTTAAAGCTGAGGCGCCCATTGGCTGGCAATTTTGATGTCAGATCCATATTGATGCTGAAATCCTAACATTTATTATATCTATTCCTTAATCTGAACCAGATCGACTTGTTATCCAAACAGCTGGTGCGGTGGGACGCCCTCATCACCACGTTAGAGGTGACTGGTCAAGAAAAGGAGCCGACGGAGTAGAACACAAGTTATTATTAGAGGATTATTAATATTATTATTATTTACTAAGGTTCTTGGCTTGAACTATGCAGTGTTGTATATTTGTTTGTGGAATATATGAATGTTGTATATAAGCCGCGAAACTACGGTAGTCAACGGTAATTACCACGGTAAACGGTCTCTTTGCCTCCTCGCTGACCTGTTTGTAATCAAGGTTACATGGGTATCATTCAACCGGCTAATTTTTTTTTCTTGTCTTTTGCGTTTTTCTTCTTACTATTTCGATTGGTTGGTGCTAATTCTCCGGATGCGGTATAGTTCGATACAGTTCAGTGCTAGCTGCAAACTCCTCCAGCATGCTTGTTGATAGAAGCAGAAGCTAATTGTGTATAAAATTAGGAACAGCTAGTAAAAATAAATTAATGGTCACTTATTAAGGTGTTGCGAACAGAAGATCCGCGGAGACCATCTGTAGGTGACCAACAGGCCGTCGGTATTCTGGTCAATCAGTCTTTTAATTAGCGCTTGGTCGGGTGCCATCACCGTATAGTTTATCTTTTGCCTTCGTTATTGGTACCTTGAAAATGTACGCTGAATGCGATAGCTTGTCAATAATGTGAGTACACGGAATTCAATTGTCACCATGTAAACTCAATAAATGTTTTATCTTTTCCGCAAATACGCTGTCTTTGTATAGAGTGAAATGAGCGTTCTGCCGGACAAAACTACTTTTAGATCCCATTATTCCAACATTTTGCGCATATATTTTCCATATATATATGGTGGATAATTGGTAGATTAGTCAAGGCCTCAAATAATTCAAACCGTAAGTGGGGTATAGTTTGCGGCGAGTATAGTAATTAAACTCTGGACGGCGATTATTCGGAAAAACGTGGAAATAACCCGTAAGTATGCGATGCGCAATAAGTGTTCTTTATCAATATTTTACACTATTTAGATTTTGCTACTATGCCAAATTATGGTTCATTATTTAGTGGATATGCCCGCAACAAATGAAAATATAGTTCGCTGTAACCAAGGTCATTTAATATAGCGTGGTCCGTGGGACCGAAATTGTGCGCGGTGGTCGATGCGATACGGAACGCCGCACTGGTGTGATCAGTAAATAATGTGTCTTGTGCATCCTGTCCTCGTAAATCGAAAGCGTCCCAACACTGTTCACTAGTTTATTTTTCTCCTCCCGACTTAAACAGCGTGGTCAGTAGTTTTCTAGTGCATTGTGCATATAGTAACTAGTCTTTGTCCTTCATACTCTTATATGAGATTTTCGCGCTCATTTCGTTGGTTGGATTAGATTAAGAAGTAGACTATCACATTTTCGAATATGAAGATTTTTGCCTACGTTAGAATGGTTATTTACTGCAAGCCAGCATGTAATCTTATGCACAACCCATCCAAGGACATTATGTTAGCCACTGAAGGCGAACGAAGGACTTCCAAATTTAACGTCAAAGTAGTCTTCCGCGCGGAGGAAAATGGTCGGTGCATTTCTTCGGTAGCCCGGGCGCGGGATATATCCCAGGTAAACCGAAAACGCACATTGCGCATCGGTATGCCTCCCGACACTACTTTCGTCCCGGTTGGGTGCGCCGGCGGCATTTTCATTCGGCATATATGCTGATATCCCGTTAGAGACAACACTGGACAATTGGGAGAAGGTGGTGGCTGATTGAAAAGTAATATACCACACGGTGTTCGATGACACACGGCGTAGCTATATCGGTAGGCTTACCCCTGGAAGAACATATTGTCACGTGTTCTGTCTACCATGCAGACGGTTGTTAGAACCCAAAACGTCAGTGACAACAACGTCAGACCTTACTAGAAAGCAATGTACAGTTTAGGTTTAAATTCAACCATCCCGGTTATCGCTAACAACCGTGCGTGACGTTTCTGGCGGAGACGGGGGTGGCACTCTCTGCCTTCGACTCTCGTTGCTTATGGCTGTCGAACGCGTGCGCACGCCATCGGCAACGACAAATAAGGATTTGAACTTGGCGAATTGGTCAAGGACGCGTACAATTTTGAACCGGAAGTGGGGTATGGTTCGCCGCGATCAAGAGCAGCCCCGCATGAAAATATTAAACTCTGGACGACGATTCTTCTCAAATAATTGGGATAACCCGTAAATATCGATGCTTTATAGTTATCTTTTCTTCATCAATATTTACGCTATTTAGATTGTGCTGCTATTTCCAAAGTAAGGACATTTATTTAGTAAATATCCCCGCAACAAATGGAAATATTTTGAGGTGACCAATGTCGTTGCATAGCGAGCTCCGAGTGACCACAATTGTTCGCGGCGGTCGACCGTGCTTGGCAACTCAACCCTGTTGTCGCCTACTAGCTTCCTCGAGGCATTTTCACACTCGGTCGCCAGGGCGTCGCTGCGCAAATTGATAGGAAAAGCGCGTCGCGCATTTCTACAAATGAGTGCCTGGGGGGCCCGAATATTTTGTCTGAAGTAATTTACATCGGCGCCGAGGAAAAAATGTAGCGCCGATGTAGCAGGGGGAGGCTTCCACAAAAAATCTGTCACATTATTATGAAAGATCCTACCTCAGAGAAACAGAAAATGTTAAGTCCAATGAATTTGGTATCCGAATAAGTGTGTTATGGCGTATAAACCGTTCCTGTTGGCAGCCTCAGCTCAAATGGCTGCCTCCTCGGCATGCCGTAATCTCGCCAGGTGCGAAGTCTCGCGGACCAGGGGGGGGGGGGTGGTGGGGGGTGCATATGTGTGCGGTCGCGTGCAACGGTGGGTGGCTCAGACGGCATGCAGGGGTGGGGGGTAATTTATATCGGCGCCGAGGAAAAATGATGCAGGGGTGGGGGGTTGTCCAGGAGCCGAGGAACCAAGTAGGACCGAGGAGACAGCAGGGGCTTCTCGCCACGGCCAATTACTTCAGACATATTATCCACAAATGGCGAGGTGGCGAGCAATGGATGGTGCATGAGAGGGGATGGGGGGGGGGGGGGGGGGGGCACAGGAGCCGAGGACCAAGGAGACAAAGGGAGAGTCGGACAAGTGCAATTGACTTCCTTATATTATAACAGTAACTGTAGACTTCCGATTTACTATGTCGGGTTTAGCCGCCTTAGTCATCAAAGGGAGAATCGGACAAGTGGAATTGAATTTGTTCGACCAGCACATTAACTGTAGACTTCTCCGCTTTTAGACTTCGGGTATTTGGAGTCAATTATCACTATCATATTATCATTCCGGGCGCATTCAAATTGTAGGCAATTAGCCGTCGTAGTCATCAAAGGGACACTTGGACAAGTGGAATTGAATTCGTCCCATTAACTATAGCCGCCTTCTCCGATTTTTGACTTCGGGTATTTGAGTCAATTAGTCATCGAAGGCGGACTGGTTACGAACCACACAGTCAATGTGGTTGGTTAATGTGGTTTATAGGTTTATAGGTGTTGACCTGGCTTCCAACCTTCATAAGCCACCAGCTTTGACGTTTTGGTATAAAATGGTTGGCTTGTACGAAGATTATCATACACCCAATGTCGCTTCTGGCATTACGACCATGTTGATGTTGCAAGTGACATAGGCTTACAAACACTGCATTATACTTGTATTCATTTTTTGGTGATTGTGACTTAATCATTTCTCTCCCATTGTATACAGGATTTGTTGCTTTTCCCTTTTCATACTTCTGTTTTAATCATTTCTTTTATTTACAGGATTTTGTACCTTTTTTCTTTAATCATCTCTCTCTCGTTTACTTGGTTTTTCGTTTCTCGTTTCGTTTACGGCCACGGGCGAACTTCACTAGATGTTATACTGCCAGTCGCGCAACAACAGCAGAACGGATGGGATTGCGGCGTATTTGCCATAGCTAATTTGATTGAGTATTGTTCAGGAGGCTATACAGATCTTTTAAAGAAGGGCGTGATACCATTTGAGTTTGAGCAAGATATGATGAGGTCGTGTTTGATTGATATCATTAAGGACAAGAGTATTAGATCTTTTCCGAAATTAGACGTTCCCAGTAAGAAAGTTAAGCATAGGAAGATTAAGTTGCCATTGTATTGCTGTTGTCATCTGCCGCAATGCTATGGCGACATGGTGCAATGTAATGTATGTGATAGGTGGTTATTTCAAAAGTGTGTTAACTTGACGAAAGCTAAGATGGATAGGGATTTCTTTTGTTCGGCTTGCTCATGATTAATCAAAATAAAACAAAATAAAATGCTTCATTTAACTCACACATTGTTGTTTGTGTCTGTTCTTTCACTTGCTCAGGTTTTTATTTTATTTCTATTAACTTCGCCGCGCGCCCTCATGCCTTTCGTACTATAAACACCAATCGACTTTAAGCCACCAGTCATAACGGCTTTTTCAGACATAACAAGTTCACGCTCCCCGACACATTCTCATTAACAACGCGATACCCCAGCCCACACCACGCTTAATGGCTTCTTTCTAAATGCATGCCGTCTGAGCACGTCTGAGAAGTGCCCCCCCCCCACCCCTGCATCATTTTTCCTCGGCGCCGATGTAAATTACCCCCCACCCCTGCATGCCGTCTGAGCCACCCACCGTTGCACGCGACCGCACACATATGCACCCCCCCCCCACCCCCCCCCCCTGGTCCGCGAGACTTCGCACCTGGCGAGATTACGGCATGCCGAGGAGGCAGCCATTTGAGCTGAGGCTGCCAACAGGAACGGTTTATACGCCATAACACACTTATTCGGATACCAAATTCATTGGACTTAACATTTTCTGTTTCTCTGAGGTAGGATCTTTCATAATAATGTGACAGATTTTTTGTGGAAGCCTCCCCCTGCTACATCGGCGCTACATTTTTTCCTCGGCGCCGATGTAAATTACTTCAGACAAAATATTCGGGCCCGTGCCTGGGACCGAGCCTAAGCCCGATAACACACGGTCAAAAGTGATGAAAAGAAAGAGTTCAGTATCACTTTTTCGATTTTTTTTTGGTGTATTAAATACACATAGCTCGTTATTTTGTTTGTTTTATTTTTGAACAATATCTATATAAAAAAACTTGTCTATATATCTGAAACTGAAGCTGAAGTGTTACCGTTTTCGTCACTATGACGTTTTGGGTTCTAACCGGCGGTATATATATATATATCTGAGACGTCGGATTGAGAGATAAAACCTGCACGTCTTGGCAACGGAATAGCAATCCGCGATTTAACACAAATAAAACGGGTGATTCCGTTCTTCTTTGTATTTTTGAAAGAGGGAGGGGTGAGGGACACAACCGACGCCCTGTATACGACATCACTACGAGATCCTTAGGTTCGATGACAGAAAAAGCGGCAGACCTTCACCCGGTGTATTTCATTTTCTACTGTATCCTACCAAGTTTTGATTCCACGCACTTAACCCGACCTTTATGTTTTATGATCGAATTGTGCTGGATAAGTTGATAAAAACAACCCGCATGAAATTAAATAAACCTAAAACGTGTGGTACTCGACCACGTTATGATCTATAATCGGGTTGTTTTCAATTTTTCGGT
Source organism: Arenicola marina (assembly GCA_964019135.1). Classification (NCBI taxonomy): domain Eukaryota; kingdom Metazoa; phylum Annelida; class Polychaeta; family Arenicolidae; genus Arenicola; species Arenicola marina. Next base: position 15,485,882 of record OZ025255.1, read on the forward strand.
AATTAGAATTTCGTTCACAACAGAAATAGTTTATCAATGGCGGCAAACATGACAAGAACGGACAGGTATTTTTATTGTTTTGGTGAAATTCGTTTGTAGTTTATGTAGTATGAAGCTACGTTAATTACGACATCAACGTATGTCGCCATTGATACAAACTGTTATGTTTCTGTGGTTCGGGAATATAAGAAGTTATATAAAACGAACAGATACGACTGAGTCACCGGTCCGAGTAAAGAACCTGACGTCGAAAACTGACAGTGACACTGTCAAAAGCCAAAAGGCAAAAAGTCAGGGGGCCCAAGTCAGGTCAGACAGTTGACCGATTCGGACTGCCGCATATCACACTGTACATCATCATACCAGAAAAAAGGTTGCCGATATTCTACAGATATCTCTTTTGATAGACTGTCCTACAAGTGATTGAGAAGGTAATAGTAATAACGTATTGAGCAATAAAAAACACAGGTACAGTCTACAGACTGTAGATCTACAGATAACTCCCCCCCCCCCTCCCCTGAGATCTACTGTGCTACAGGAAATCAGTGGGGGGGGGGGGGGAGGTAGGGGCCCCACTGTGTCTATGCTGTATATTTTATATATGCTACCACCCCTACAAATTAGAAAGGAGGAAAGATTTCTCAATTGGTTTAATTTATTAAGCTTAATATGATGATCAAATCATGCATGGAAGCATATATATATGGAATAAATGTCTTAATTAGAGCCAGTTATAGTCCTTGGCGACCCATTTGATAACCTCAGTATGGAGGTAACAGAGTGGGTTTCCCTGGACTAAGAGCCAGTATGTAAGAAAACTTATATACTATTTATATGTGACACTGGCGCTTAGTTAATAGGTATGTATCCCAAGAAGTACATGAGTGCTTGTGAATGGAGGCAAAAGCTATAAGGGGGGGTAAGGGATATTTTTATTCCTCGGGAATGGGCTTTTCATTTCACTGTGAACTGGGAATAAGGGAAATAATTTTTTGTGAACTGAGAATTGGGCTAAAATTAACCAACCATTGTAGCCCACAATTTTCATTAATCATGAACTGGGAATTTTAATTTTTATATTATGTCGCAAATTTACAGCATGTATCCACTCTTCCTTATATGCAGAGAGTTTCATTTTAATTCATTGTGACCTGGGAATAACACAATTTATCCTTCTTGATCTGAAAACACCACTCCCCATCCCCCCTGATATACATACAGCTACAGCACCTGTGCCTGAATATATATTATATCTCAAAAACAGTCAGGTCTTCTATACTTACAAGTTGCTAGAATATATGTAGATTCAGGAACCTAGTTCTGTTCCACAACAAATAAACAATATCTTTTAAAATACAACATTTTAAATATTCTTTGAAATGATCCTACTTGGGTCTATAAGATCAATGTAGCAGCTGAACATATACCCAGCTTATTTATATAATGTAGAAATAAGTCTAAAATTTGTGGGCATATATCTGCCGAAATACTACTCAGTACATTGAGATATCAGATACCTGCAATATATGGAACAAATCCCCAGAATCTAAAATATAGGCATTACTATCATTTTAATTGAAAGCATTAAGAGGCAGTGCATGGCTCAGTGCATAGGCCTTTGAATGTGTAGGTCAAGGGGCAGCCAGCTAGCAATTTCCACAGTGCATGCAATAGACAGGGTTCCCACAGGTCAGGGAAAACAGGGAAAATGATGAAAAAAAATTCCCTGCATGGAAAACTCAGGGAATTTCATTTTCAAGACAAAATCAGGGAAAAATCAGGGAATTTCAGAAGCCTAGATCACATTTTGGTAACTGTTCCCATCACTAATATCTGGAAGATTAAGAACTCCCTGCCTTACATGGTTATATCAACCCGCCCCCCATCCCCGGTCACAAATGTCCGGTCCTTCCGGCATCGAGGGCCACCCGCAGAACCCCCCCCCCCCACCAGAATGGTATAACAGTGCTGCCCAACAATTAAGGGCTATTATTTGGTCTGTGCAGGTACAAGGGGGTGTGAAGGCCACATGGTTTTCAGTTACTCAGGGAAATTTTCAATGGCTCAGGGAGAAATCAGGGAATTCGTTTTTGTGTTTCATGTGGGAATCCTGAATAGAGGAGTGGTTGCATGGTTGGGCAAGAGGTGTGGGAAGGAAAGCAGGTGAAGTGCAGACTTGTATTGAAACCCTGCTATTAAGAACGTGAATGGGAATGAGCCAAAGTGGTCTCATTAGCGGGGTGGTCTCATTATCGAAACTTCCCCGATAACTCTGATATAACATGAAATAACGATGTGTGTTACTGTCTCTGTACCCATCAATGTTGACCCACACACATACATCAGTCGGCAAGAGGTTAATATGTATCCTTTAACCTGTAGAATAAACATTTCACTAACAAAAAAAGACTGAGCCAGCGGCTGTGTCCCTGATATAACCCATCTGTCTTTGTACACATGGACACTCATTGGGTAAAAAACAGACACTTCGGTTATCGCATTAGCGGGGTTAAATTCTGTTGAAATTGACTGGCTGGGACTGGTCTTGGTGGTCTTAATGCCGGATTAGCGGGGTGGTCGCATTAGCGGGGTTCAGGCCAATGTTATAATATAGGCAACGATTTGAGACTGGGAAAAAGTGGTCTTAATGGCGGGGTGGTCACATTACCGGGGTGGTCTTAAAGCGGGCTTATATATACTGTATACTTAGGTTTATGGAATTTCTTCTCGGTGGGTCATAATGTGCCCATGTATTGTGAAGTCCATTCCATTCTCTCAGCAATTACTTTTGATACATAGATATGGAATGTGTACAAGTTATCAATTTGCTGTAGAGACATTTTCTCTTAAGTGTCTTGGTAAGTGATTATTTTACCTGTATAAACAGGACATACATGTCTCTGTCTGCATTCAAAGTATTATCGTGACCAGGGGAGAACTAGTGTTCCATCAACAGGCAATATCTTATGGGGACCGAAAGGAAACAGCGATTCCGCCGAAATTAAGGTGTTGTGCGAACTGATCAGGAAGCAGTTTCGTCGACATTCGCAATATTTCTGGACAGAGAGAGAGTTGCTCTTCCGCCAGTAATAAACTTCGCGAAACCTCGAGGGAACCGCATTTCTTCCACATCAACAGTCCTATCGGGACCGGGGCAATTCCGGGATTCTGAGCGTGAGCGTAAGCTGTGACAATAACATTGGACAAGAGAATCAGATTTTCGTCGGCTGTGATGTCGGCATTCTAATATGACCTTTTTTATGCATTGATTGTCTGGAGAACTGCAAGTCAGCAATTGTCAATGGCTCGTCCGACATTTATAACCATCGACGGTTGGGTTGATCGACAGAGGTTCACGGTCGAAAGGTCCATGGCAAAATTGCCCAGGGAAAGCCTACGTAGACTGTATAATAATAAGGGGATGGCTTTTTTTGTATTCATTTAATTACCATGACGCACATTGTGCAGTGGTTACAAGCATGCATGTGGTTGGTTGGTTGGTTGGTTATTCACGACGCTTTAACCACTTTTGGTCGTATCGCGTCAATGGGAGAAGGAAGGGAGAGTGCGCATGGAGCCATGTCCCCGGGGGTAACCCCCTACTTTTTACGAAGAAAGACATGGGATTTTTATCCCGCGACCACACAGACATGGTCTTAGCAGGGCTCGAACCACCGACCCACGTGCCGTTAGGCTCTCAGGTGACCAGAGCACTCAATGCGGGCGCTATAACCCACTGAGCTTTCGCGCCGGCCCCGCATGCAGTGGAGTGGGCCCGGCCCTCACGGGGGCCTAAACAAATCAGGACCCGTCATTGGAAAAATGCATAATAAAAAAATGGGATAAAGCAGGTTACTTGAATGAGTTGTTGCTCTCACGAGAAGATACAATTTATCCAAACTTTGTGTGCAACAAATCTAAATACTCGTGATATATAAAATAAGCTCGAATGTTTGATAGCAACTTAAAAGGAATGTGTTTATAATTTTGTTTTAATATTTTCATAGGAATTAAGTGCGCAACACTCAACAGCTGAAGATGGCAGATATCTGATGGATGTAAACAACCAGACTGAGAATTAATTTCCACGAAACTCCAACACTTTGGAAAGGAAGATATGTACATCAGAGCTGAGACATAATCTCCACTGAAATATACCATTAGATCTGCACCACAAGGCGATATGGCCGCTTCGCTTAACAGCTACAACGGACACATGAGCAATGGATCCTTCTCATCGCATACCCTTAACGGCCACAGTCCTCACGACCTCAGCTCAGACCGGCGCTCGGTGCTCAGCACCCTGTCGGACACCTCCAGTTTTATTGGACTTGGACGACACATGAGGAGCAGGCCAGGAACCCCCGTCCGGGTGGGGTCAGGTCCTGGGCTACTGGTCCTCACCACAGGCAAGCCGGACCCGCCAGACAGCCACACCGTCTATGGCATTACCACAGACAAGTATAAGGTAGATATATATATATGTACCGAATCTGCACTTGTGTCTTGTCTGCACTTCCTGTATCGCTTCTTTTTGCACTCCTGTGCTCTGTGTTTCTTGTCTGCATTCCTGTGTTTCTTGTCTGCACTCCTGTGTTTCTTCTCTACACTTCTGTGTTTCTTCTTTACACTTCTGTGTTTCTTCTCTCCACTCATGTATTTCTTCAGTCTGCACTCCTGTGTTTCTTCAGTCTGCACTCCTGTATTTCTTCAGTCTGCACTCCTGCATTTCTTCAGTCTACACTCCTGTATTTCTCCAGTGTGCACTCTTGTATTTCTTCAGTCTGCGCTACTGTATTTCTTCTGGCTGCGCTCTGTATTTTTTCAGTCTGCACTCCTGTATTTCTTTAGTCTGCACTCCTGTATTCCTTCAGTCTGCACTCCTGTATTTCTTCAATCTGCACTCCTGTATTTCTTCAGTCTGCACTCCTGTATTTCTTCCGTCTGCACTCCTGTATTCCTTCAGTCTGCACTCCTGTATTTCTTCAATCTGCACTCCTGTATTTCTTCCGTCTGCACTCCTGTATTTTTCCGTCTGCACTCCTGTATTTCTTCCGCCTGCACTCCTGTATTTCTTCAGTCTGCACTCCTGTATTTCTTCGGTCTACACTCTTATATTTCTTCAGTCTGCACTCCTGTATTCCTTCAGTCTGCACTCCTGTATTTCTTCAGTCTGCACTCCTGTATTTCTTTAGTCTGCACTCCTGTATTTCTTCAGTCTGCACTCCTGTATTTCTTCAGTCTGCACTTCTGTATTTCTCCTATCTGCACTTCTGTATTTATTAGTCTGCTCTCCTGTATTTCTGCTATATGCACTCCTGTGTTTCTTCAGTCGGCACTCCTGTGTTTCTTCAGTCTACACTCCTGTATTCCTTCAGTCTGCACTCCTGTATTTCTTGTATTTCTTCAGTCTGCACTCCTGTATTCCTTCAGTCTGCACTCCTGTATTTCTTCAGTCTGCATTCCTGTATTTCTTCAGTCTGCACTCCTGTGTTTCTTCAGTCTGCACTCCTGTATTTCTTCAGTCTGCACTCCTGCATTTCTTCAGTCTACACTCCTGTATTTCTCCAGTGTGCACTCTTGTATTTCTTCAGTCTGCACTACTGTATTTCTTCTGGCTGCGCTCTGTATCTTTTCAGTCTGCACTCCAGTATTTCTTCAATCTGCACTCCTGCATTTCTTCCGTCTGCACTCCTGTATTTTTCCGTCTGCTCTCTTGTATTTTTCTGCCGCCTGCACTCCTGTATTTCTTCAGACTGCACTCCTGTATTCCTTCAGTCTGCACTCCGGTATTTCTTCAGTCTGCAGTCCTGTATTTCTTCAGTCTGCACTCCTGTATTTCTTCAGTCTGCACTCCTGTATTTCTGCTATCTGCACTCCTGTATTTTTTCAGTCTGCACTCCTGTATTTCTGCTATCTGCACTACTGTATTTCTTCAGTCTGCACTCCTGTATTTCTTCAGTCTGCACTCCTGTATTTCTTCAGTCTGCACTCCTGTATTTCTCCTATCTGCACTCCTGTATTTCTTTAGTCTGCTCTCCTGTATTTCTGCTATATGCACTCCTGTGTTTCTGCTATATGCTCTCCTGTGTTTCTTCAGTCGGCACTCCTGTGTTTCTTCAGTCTACACTCCTGTATTCCTTCAGTCTGCACTCCTGTATTTCTCCAGTCTGCACTCCTGTATTCCTTCAGTCTGCACTCCTGTATTCCTTCAGTCTGCACTCCGGTATTTCTTCAGTTTGCACTCCTGTATTACTTCAGTCTGCACTCCTGTATTTCTTCATTCTGCACTCCTGTATTTCTTCAGTCTGCACCCCTGTATTTCTTCAGTCTACACTTCTGTATTTCTTCAGTCTGCACTCCTGTATTTCTTCTGGTTGCATACCTGTATCTCTGCTATGTGCACTCCTGTGTTTCTTCTGGCTGCACTCCTGTGTTTCTTCAGTCTGCACTCCTGTATTTCTTCAGTCTGCACTCCTGTATTTCTTCTGTCTGCACTCCTGTATTCCTTCAGTCTGCACTCCTGAATTTCTCCAGTCTGCACTCCTGTATTCCTTCAGTCTGCACTCCTGTATTCCTTCAGTCTGCACTCCGGTATTTCTTCAGTCTGCACTCCTGTATTTCTTCAGTCTGCACTCCTGTATTTCTTCAGTCTGCACTCCTGTATTTCTTCAGTCTGCACTCCTGTATTTCTTCAGTCTGCACTTCTGTATTTCTCCTATCTGCACTCCTGTATTTATTAGTCTGCTCTCCTGTGTTTCTGCTATATGCACTCCTGTGTTTCTTCAGTCGGCACTCCTGTGTTTCTTCAGTCTACACTCCTGTATTCCTTCAGTCTGCACTCCTGTATTTCTTCAGTCTGCACTCCTGTATTTATGCTATCTGCACTCCTGTATTTCTTCAGTCTGCACTCCTGTATTTCTTCTGGCTGCACTCCTGTGTTTCTTCAGTCTGCACTCCTGTATTTCTTCGGTCTACACTCTTGTATTTCTTCAGTCTGCACTCCTGTATTCCTTCAGTCTGCACTCCTGTATTTCTTCAGTCTGCACTCCTGTATTTCTTCAGTCTGCACTCCTGTATTTCTGCTATCTGCACTCCTGTATTTTTTCAGTCTGCACTCCTGTATTTCTGCTATCTGCACTACTGTATTTCTTCAGTCTGCACTCCTGTATTTCTTCAGTCTGCACTCCTGTATTTTTTTCAGTCTGCACTCCTGTATTTCTCCTATCTGCACTCCTGTATTTCTTTAGTCTGCTCTCCTGTATTTCTGCTATATGCACTCCTGTGTTTCTGCTATATGCTCTCCTGTGTTTCTTCAGTCGGCACTCCTGTGTTTCTTCAGTCTACACTCCTGTATTCCTTCAGTCTGCACTCCTGTATTTCTCCAGTCTGCACTCCTGTATTCCTTCAGTCTGCACTCCTGTATTCCTTCAGTCTGCACCCCGGTATTTCTTCAGTCTGCACTCCTGTATTTCTTCAGTCTGCACTCCTGTATTTCTTCATTCTGCACTCCTGTATTTCTTCAGTCTGCACTCCTGTATTTCTTCAGTCTACACTTCTGTATTTCTTCAGTCTGCACTCCTGTATTTCCTCTGGTTGCATACCTGTATCTCTGCTATGTGCACTCCTGTGTTTCTTCTGGCTGCACTCCTGTGTTTCTTCAGTCTGCACTCCTGTATTTCTTCAGTCTGCACTCCTGTATTTCTTCTGTCTGCACTCCTGTATTTCTTCTGGCTGCACTCCTGGGTTTTTGCTGTCTGCACTCCTGTATTCTTCTGGCTGCACTCCTGGGTTTTTGCTGTCTGCACTCCTGTATTTCTTCAGTCTGCACTCCTGTGTTTGTTCAGTTTGCATTCCTGTATTTCTTCTGGCTGCCCTCCTGTATTTCTTCAGTCTGCACTCCTGTATTTCTTCTGGCTGCACACCTGTATTTCTGCTATCTACACTCCTGTATTTCATCTGGCTGCACTCCTGTATTTCTGCTATCTGCACTCCTGTATTTCTTCTGGCTGCACTCCTGTATTTCTGCTATCTGCACTCCTGTGTTTTTTTCTGTCTGCACTCCGGTATTTCTTCAGTCTGCACTCCTGTATTTGTTTAGTCTGCATTCTTGTATTTCTTCTGGCTGCACACCTGTATTTCTGCTATCTGCACTCCTGTATTTCATCTGGCTGCACTCCTGTATTTCTGCTATCTGCACTCCTGTATTTCTTCTGGCTGCACTCCTGTATTTCTGCTATCTGCACTCCTGTGTTTTTTTCTGTCTGCACTCCGGTATTTCTTCAGTCTGCACTCCTGTATTTGTTTAGTCTGCACTCTTGTATTTATTCTGGCTGCACTCCTGTATTTCTTCAGTCTGCACTCCTGTGTTTGTCCGGTTTTTCACTTCCGTATTTGTATGCATAACGGCGTTAGTCCTGTTTGTACTTCTGTATTTTACTTCTGTATTTTTGCCTATTTGAACTTTTTGCCCGGCTGTATTTGTCGTGATATTTACGCCAGCGTGTTAACTTGTACCGCGTCTAAGTATGTAAATAGGCAACAAAGAAGTGGTTATATGGCGGCATCGCTTGGTCAAGTAACTGCTACATACAGTTCATGTAGCCACATACAGTTCATGTAGCCACGATGAACTGACCTGCAGGGTTTACTTTTGTTTTTGTTGACTGTATCAGATGCCCGATGGCTAACCTTTCCTGCATCACATGGGGCTAGTGAGTGAAACAGCACGAGAAGATAAAGTATTGAGTATTTTGGTTACCTATATGGGTTAGAATGACCGCATGGACAATTCGTGTATTATGCCGATTAGGGATGTCATCATCCGGTTGTCTTCAGATATGACCGTATATTTTACGTTAACAGGTAGACCCGCATTAATAGTGTCACCATATCTAGTATTATGTTGCCATGAAGGGGGTGGTACGACAAGCAGCCTATATATTAATATAATCCTAAACGTGAAACGTGCTGCGAAAAAGTAAGAAAACGTGTGGGTAATAACCAATTAAGCCTCTACTGTTAGTTACAAATTTATCTATAGCCCTAGATTCGTCGATTCAATTCTATTGATTTTGAATGGGATGACGTCATAGCGGTAGTTTATTCAATGTATAAACAGTGGACTCTCCTGTTCAAAATGCCCGCGAGACACGTCTACTAGGTGTAATGCTGGTAGGCACTGGTGCAACCTTTGTTTTTGACCCTGTAAAACGTCTTTATGGATGCCTCACAAGCGAGTCCGGCAGGCCCAGCCACGACGCAAATATTATTCGCATTTCGCCAATAGCGGATCACTTAATAGTGAAGTCACTGCAGTTTTCCTTTATTTTGGATTTGTTTTGACAAAAAAAGACCCGCTAAAACTTCAGTTAAAGTGCTTCAATCAGCCGTGACCGTGAAAGAAGGACTCCTGACAAACTGATTGATAACACGTTAAACACACTTGACCCAACAAATTTTTATGGGTCATCTCTGTGTTTGATGGTCTTTAAGAGCGCGGGTGGAGACTGAGAGAGGTAGAGGGGGGGGGGGGCGGTACAAGTGGTGAAGAAAGAGGGGCGGGTGTGTTCGATGTGTATGTCCATGTAGGCCTCTCGCAGTCATTCTTTATGTCTGGACTGGACTGTTAAGGCATTTGATATGATTTATGTTTAACCACACTTTCAACATGTATGGCTATCGTGTGCCATTACTATTAAGTACGCAGTGATGCCCAATGGAGTCTATTATTTTTGTGCTGCGTGACGTTACAATGATGGCGCTTATGCATGTAGCTCCAAGAAGAGCCTTGAATGTAAAAATGCTGGCCGAGGGTGAGAGATATTGATAACAAAATATTTTGGTCGACATCGGGAGAAAAAAGTAAACAAGCGCTCGTGCTCGAATAAATGCCGGGGCAATTCGTTGCTCGAAAACAATACGCACCCGGGCTCTCAACCGAGCAATACGGTATATGATCCATCGATCACCATGGTCGCCTGCCCCACCTCTGTCTGGCACCGCGTCATCCTATCATCTCATTGTCCAAGGGTTTCTGGCGTATAAATGCGGGAACCCCGATGACGTCATATCTAAACCGTGTGGCCCTTTTATTATTAACGCCCACCGCGCTTGGGAAGGAGATGCGGTTGACACAATGTTATCGATCTAGTCACTGTCTGTCTCTCGCGGGGTCGGGCGCGAAATGAAAATAGACGTGGATCTCCTTGGTGATTAATGGCCAAGCTTGCTTGCTTGCGTGCGACGAACTTCCGATTGCGTCGCTATTATTCAGAGATAGCCAAATGGCACGGGTGAATCGGTGGTTCGCAACCCTCTGTGGCCATGTCTGTGTGGCCGCAGGATAAATATCCCAATGACATGTCCTTCTTCGCAAAGAGTAGGGGGTTACCCCGGTGACATGGTTCCGCTCCTCCCTTCCTGTTCTAATCTGACCAGAATTGGTTAAAGCGTCCTGAATATACAACCAACCTCGCTATTCTTCATGTGTTGAGTAGTTCTTTGCGCGCTAGACCGCAGATCAATAAGTCCTGGGTTCGAATCCGGGCACATAATCTGTGGCTTGTTTCATCCTTTCATCTTTCATCATCCCGGGGGGTTTGTTGGCCCCAAGTTAGCCTAAACCATCAATATTTATCTTCACTCTTCATGTATTGAAGGTTGTATGCACCACACGGTAAGTAACTTTGGGACTGGACTAGTAAGTCTTACAGTTAGAAGTTTGCATGCATGCAGGTTCTGGTTGATGAGCAAAAACGGACTTTCCGAATCCAACATGGCGCATATCCGGTCCGCAAACTGTACAAGCCTAGGCATGTACACTGGTCGGACTATGGTACCGGAAACACGTGACTATGGTACCGGAAAGACGTGACTATGGTACCAGAAACACGTGACTATGGTACCGGAAACACGTGACTATAGTACCGGTAACACGTCACTATAGTCATTTGTTTCGGCGAAGTACAGTTGTATACTGTAGTACTCTGTAGACTGTAGTCGGCGCGCGAAGTCACCAAGTACCCTCTCGTCGCGTCGTTGCAATGTGGTTTCGAAATGCCGCAATTTATTAGTTAACCACGAAATTTCTCACTTGAGGTCGTCACTATTTGTTTTAGATGCTTTTTCATAATTTAACATAACCTCTTAGCAGACCCTAAATTGAACACTCAGGATAAGCTGTGACTCACTCTGATGAACTATTTCGATTTTGAGTGACGTAACCGAGCGAAGAGAAGATTCACGGTCCGTCAGCTGACAGTGTATCGCGCGTAATATTGTCTTTATTCTTTGCCGTAATAGGACGCCAGAACAAGCCATAATTGAAAGGGGATACTGCCTCGCTAAGGACGGATCACCCAGCATGTCTCCCCTCAATGAGAGTCTGGGTCTCCATTGCTGGAAACATCGCGCTGTGCCTCAGAACTGGTGGAAATATTTAACACAAATACCACCAGGGCTTGTGTCAATTTTTGTGTCGTGGGCGGGTGAGGGGGTTGAGGGTTGGGGAGTCGTCGCTACTGTTATTTATAATGGCTGCAAGTGTATCTCCCCGTTGGCATTTTAGATCCTTACCTTGAGCGCCTGCATGACAAGGCCGGCGTTGGACAGGTATTGACAGAAGGGATTTAACCCGCGCCCCAGTCTGACTTTGGTGGGGACGTCAAGTGTTTTTATACCGCTGGTGCCATCATGAGAGGCCAGCGAACGATCTCAGCTATAGGCCGTCCACTGAAGTGGTTACATGGCGCCGCGCGCTCCTTCCCTCCCTCCCTTCGTCTCTTATACCAATCTACCTTCTTACCTACCTGGGATTGACTTGACGGCGCAGGGACAGCAGGATGGTTTGTCCCTGGCTAGCCAAGCCCAGGCCCCTTGGCCGGGCAAACTCGACTCCGCGGTCTGTGTAATCGTATACACTGGCTATGTTGTTCTTCTCAACTGTTTTAACTGCTCTCTTAACTACATAACCAGGAGTTGCAAAACATAAAATAGAGAGCTCCCAATGACAGCGCCTGTACGTGGGATGGCGGGCGGCGGCCCATACCGATGCCGATCGAAGCCGTAAGCCAGGAGTGGAGGGTAAAAAGACAGCGGCGATCGAGCGAGCGAGCGAGTGGGTGGGTGGACGGGGGGGCCGACATGCGGTCCCTGTGATTGAGTGTCAGCTGCTGTCATCAGACAGGTCTGTCTGTGCGTCCCTGTATTGATTGTCTTCTTAAACGCCGACCGGAGATGGCACTGTGGTCGTGGTCGCCGCTAGTGCTGATAGTGAGGTCGAGAGCTGCGGGTGGCGGGACCAGGATTAGAGGCGGCCAGAACTGCTGGTGGCGGGACCAGGATTAGAAGCGGTCAGAACTGCTGGTGGCGGGACCAGGATTAGAGGCGGCCAGAACTGTGGGTGGCGGGACCAGGATTAGAGGCGGCCAGAACTGCTGGTGGCGGGACCAGGGTTAGAGGCGGACAGAACTGCTGGTGGCGGGCCCAGGATTAGAGGCGGCCAGAACTGTGGGTGGCGGAACCAGGATTAGAGGCGGCCAGAACTGGTGGTGGCGGGACCAGGATTAGAGGCGGCCAGACCTGTGGGGTCGTACCCATACGTGCCTAGTCCTGGTTGGACATAGACTGAGGTGGCCCAGAACTACGAAGCTATATTCCGACGTGCAAGTGCTGCACTTGATGAGTCGGCGAGGCGCGCTGGGCTATATTCCGCGTCCCGGAGGGGACCCCGCAAGGGGACCAGGACTAGACAAGAGTCGCACAGAATCGGAGAGCCATATCCAGACGGGATCTCATTGAAAACTTTATAAAGTGAAAGTGTCCTGTTTTTTTGTTGCATATGGGACATGTAGAAGTGATCTCAAATGGTTGATAATCGTTTTTTACCGACGAGCACGCGATTTAAGTCATTCACCGGGATAGTTTGACGTGGAACGAAATTTTGCATACGGAATAAGGATGGAGCTCTATTGGATAGCCATGGAAGATGTGTACTGCAACCGATGTCAGGTAATGTCTGCGACCACTCTGTCGAATGTGACAGTCATCGTCCGTCTTGTCGATCAATATTCAAGTTTCATCCGTTACATGCTTTGTCCCTGTTCGTCGTTCCGGAGAGTTGCTCGGCCTACAGTTGGCTTCATTCGCACTACAGTGGCTGAAAACACCATTTTTGTCTGTTTCACCTAAGCACAACTTATGGTATATGTGATGCACTTATGCTATTGACTGTGATGCTGCAGACAGACATCAGTCACGAAGCATTGATCCTTAAGGTTCCTTTGTGGTGCTGTGAGTTTCTGAAGTAATCGTGATGTGTTGCCGTAATGCCACGGCGGTGATGTTGAGGTGCATGGTCACACGGCAGTGATACTAAGGTGATGTCACGAGGGTAATGTCGAGGTGATGTCACGGGGGTAATGTCAAGGTGATGCAGCGGTAATGTCAAGGTGATGCCACGGTAATGTCAATGTGATGCCGTGGTAATGACGATGTGATGCTACGACTGTACTGGTGACACATGTGATGAAGCGGTGGTCGAGCTGTCCTGACGATCATTTGTGCTTCAGTGAATGTGCCATTTTCTGATGTTTCTGTCGACCCTGTCTATTGGCCGTGTCGAATTACCGCAGTTCTTCGATCACGTGACAAATTGACTACTCCGTCTAGAAAACTGAAAGTAATGGAGAAATCGGAGCCTGTTACGGATCACTTTCATTGAAACCAACCACAACTGCGCCCCAAAACATGCCCCAACCTCGCAGTTACCATATGTATGGTACTTTACAGTCCTTAAGTACAGTTAAGCCCCAATAAAAGCAAACAAAGCCTGAACGGTCATGATATGCAGCCGTAACATCATTTGCTTGTCTGAAACCGCCTTGTAAATTTGTGGCAGCCTTCCACGTCGTCGACGCTGGCGGGTTAATGGGCGTGCGGTGCATTGTGTGGAGTGGGTGGCTGACCCTTATAAACCGCAATCACAGAACATGTTGGGGCACACCAGCATAAATATAAAGGCCCTCGAATAGAATTAGGAAGGGGGAGGGTTGCTCGGGGCACATAGCTTTACGCTACTCAACAATTTGATTCACGAGCTCGATGTCTAAATCTGGCAATTCGAGCTTTGCTAATGTTCAACGAAGGTCTCCAAAGCAGGCTGAACTGTGAATCAAAAGGTCGTGGGTTCGAACCCTGGCACTTGTATCTGAGGCATGTTTAATCTAACCCAATGTCAATGCCCTTTTGTTTGGTTTAAACAAACCAATCCACCCACCAGCGAACTAGGCATGTTGCGTGACACACACATGGCAATAGACATCCCCGCGTGCCTCAGCGTGCGTGCATCGATTTTATCGCTTATATCGATTATATCGATGTACACTCCTTGCCTCTTACTGGCACCACGGCTGACACGCTGAAGTGGGCGCTGGTGACGAAACACTTCAAAATAAGCACGTCTGTAACAGCTGTGTATACTAGTCACGGAGATTGGTGATGGTTGATGCATGTCTGGTGTCTAGGATAGTGAATACCGGTTAGTTGTCGTTGTTCAATTCAGAGTCATTGGATCTCAGGGCAAGGGTCATGGGTCATACAGTCATTGCCTCTCAGGGCAAGGGTTATGGTTCATATGGTCATTGCCTCTCAGGGCAAGGGTTATGGCTCATATAGTCATTGCCTCTCAGGGCAAGGGTTATGGCTCATATTGTCATTGCCTCTCAGGGCAAGGGTTATGGCTCATATAGTCATTGCCTCTCAGGGCAAGGGTTATGGCTCATAGTCATTGCCTCTCAGGGCAAGGGTTATGGCTCATATTGTCATTGCCTCTCAGGGCAAGGGTTATGGGTCATATAGTCATTGCCTCTCAGGGCAAGGGTTATGGCTCATATAGTCATTGCCTCTCAGACCAAGGGTTATGGCTCATATTGTCATTGCCTCTCAGGGCAAGGGTTATGGGTCATATAGTCATTGCCTCTCAGGGCAAGGGTTATGGCTCATATAGTCATTGCCTCTCAGGGCAAGGGTTATGGCTCATATAGTCATTGCCTCTCAGAGCAAGGGTTATGGCTCATATAGTCATTGCCTCTCAGGGCAAGGGTTATGGCTCATATTGTCATTGCCTCTCAGGGCAAGGGTTATGGGTCATATAGTCATTGCCTCTCAGGGCAAGGGTTATGGCTCATATAGTCATTGCCTCTCAGGGCAAGGGTTATGGCTCATATAGTCATTGCCTCTCAGACCAAGGGTTATGGCTCATATAGTCATTGCCTCTCAGGGCAAGGGTTATGGCTCATATAGTCATTGCCTCTCAGACCAACGGTTATGGCTCATATAGTCATTGCCTCTCAGAGCAAGGGTTATGGCTCATATAGTCATTGCCTCTCAGGGCAAGGGTTATGGTTCATATGGTCATTGCCTCTCAGAGCAAGGGTTATGGCTCATATAGTCATTGCCTCTCAGGGCAAGGGTTGTGGCTCATATAGTCATTGCCTCTCAGGGCAAGGGTTATGGGTCATATAGTCATTGCCTCTCAGAGCAAGGGTTATGGCTCATATAGTCATTGCCTCTCAGGGCAAGGGTTATGGGTCATATGGTCATTGCCTCTCAGAGCAAGGGTTATGGGTCATATAGTCATTGCCTCTCAGGGCAAGGGTTATGGCTCATATAGTCATTGCCTCTCAGAGCAAGGGTTATGGCTCATATAGTCATTGCCTCTCAGGGCAAGGGTTATGGGTCATATGGTCATTGCCTCTCAGAGCAAGGGTTATGGCTCATATAGTCATTGCCTCTCAGGGCAAGGGTTATGGCTCATATAGTCATTGCCTCTCAGGGCAAGGGTTATGGTTCATATAGTCATTGCCTCTCAGACCAAGGGTTATGGCTCATATAGTCATTGCCTCTCAGACCAAGGGTTATGGCTCATATAGTCATTGCCTCTCAGGGCAAGGGTTATCGGTCATATAGTCATTGCCTCTCAGTGCAAGGGTTATGGCTCATATAGTCATTGCCTCTCAGAGCAAGGGTTATGGCTCATATAGTCATTGCCTCTCAGACCAAGGGTTATGGCTCATATAGTCATTGCCTCTCAGGGCAAGGGTTATGGTTCATATGGTCATTGCCTCTCAGAGCAAGGGTTATGGCTCATATAGTCATTGCCTCTCAGAGCAAGGGTTACGGCTCATATAGTCATTGCCTCTCAGACCAAGGGTTATGGCTCATATAGTCATTGCCTCTCAGGGCAAGGGTTATGGTTCATATGGTCATTGCCTCTCAGAGCAAGGGTTATGGCTCATATAGTCATTGCCTCTCAGGGCAAGGGTTATGGTTCATATGGTCATTGCCTCTCAGAGCAAGGGTTATGGCTCATATAGTCATTGCCTCTCAGGGCAAGGGTTATGGTTCATATGGTCATTGCCTCTCAGGGCAAGGGTTATGGCTCATATAGTCATTGCCTCTCAGGGCAAGGGTTATGGTTCATATGGTCATTGCCTCTCAGAGCAAGGGTTATGGCTCATATAGTCATTGCCTCTCAGAGCAAGGGTTACGGCTCATATAGTCATTGCCTCTCAGACCAAGGGTTATGGCTCATATAGTCATTGCCTCTCAGGGCAAGGGTTATGGTTCATATGGTCATTGCCTCTCAGAGCAAGGGTTATGGCTCATATAGTCATTGCCTCTCAGGGCAAGGGTTATGGGTCATATAGTCATTGCCTCTCAGGGCAAAGGTTATGGCTCATATAGCCATTGCCTCTCAGACCAAGGGTTATGGCTCATATAGTCATTGCCTCTCAGGGCAAGGGTTATGGCTCATATAGTCATTGCCTCTCAGAGCAAGGGTTATGGCTCATATAGTCATTGCCTCTCAGGGCAAGGGTTATGGGTCATATGGTCATTGCCTCTCAGAGCAAGGGTTATGGCTCATATAGTCATTGCCTCTCAGGGCAAGGGTTATGGCTCATATAGTCATTGCCTCTCAGAGCAAGGGTTATGGCTCATATAGTCATTGCCTCTCAGGGCAAGGGTTATGGGTCATATGGTCATTGCCTCTCAGAGCAAGGGTTATGGCTCATATAGTCATTGCCTCTCAGGGCAAGGGTTATGGCTCATATAGTCATTGCCTCTCAGGGCAAGGGTTATGGTTCATATAGTCATTGCCTCTCAGACCAAGGGTTATGGCTCATATAGTCATTGCCTCTCAGACCAAGGGTTATGGCTCATATAGTCATTGCCTCTCAGGGCAAGGGTTATCGGTCATATAGTCATTGCCTCTCAGTGCAAGGGTTATGGCTCATATAGTCATTGCCTCTCAGAGCAAGGGTTATGGCTCATATAGTCATTGCCTCTCAGACCAAGGGTTATGGCTCATATAGTCATTGCCTCTCAGGGCAAGGGTTATGGTTCATATGGTCATTGCCTCTCAGAGCAAGGGTTATGGCTCATATAGTCATTGCCTCTCAGAGCAAGGGTTACGGCTCATATAGTCATTGCCTCTCAGACCAAGGGTTATGGCTCATATAGTCATTGCCTCTCAGGGCAAGGGTTATGGTTCATATGGTCATTGCCTCTCAGAGCAAGGGTTATGGCTCATATAGTCATTGCCTCTCAGGGCAAGGGTTATGGTTCATATGGTCATTGCCTCTCAGAGCAAGGGTTATGGCTCATATAGTCATTGCCTCTCAGGGCAAGGGTTATGGTTCATATGGTCATTGCCTCTCAGGGCAAGGGTTATGGCTCATATAGTCATTGCCTCTCAGGGCAAGGGTAATGGTTCATATGGTCATTGCCTCTCAGAGCAAGGGTTATGGCTCATATAGTCATTGCCTCTCAGAGCAAGGGTTACGGCTCATATAGTCATTGCCTCTCAGACCAAGGGTTATGGCTCATATAGTCATTGCCTCTCAGGGCAAGGGTTATGGTTCATATGGTCATTGCCTCTCAGAGCAAGGGTTATGGCTCATATAGTCATTGCCTCTCAGGGCAAGGGTTATGGGTCATATAGTCATTGCCTCTCAGGGCAAAGGTTATGGCTCATATAGCCATTGCCTCTCAGGGCAAGGGTTATGGCTCATATAGTCATTGCCTCTCAGGGCAAGGGTTATGGGTCATATTGTCATTGCCTCTCAGGGCAAGGGTTATGGCTCATATAGTCATTGCCTCTCAGAGCAAGGGTTATGGCTCATATAGTCATTGCCTCTCAGGGCAAGGGTTATGGGTCATATAGTCATTGCCTCTCAGGGCAAGGGTTACGGCTCATCTAGTCATTGCCTCTCAGAGCAAGGGTTATGGCTCATATAGTCATTGCCTCTCAGGGCAAGGGTTATGGCTCATAGTCATTGCCTCTCAGTGCAAGGGTTATGGCTCATATAGTCATTGCCTCTCAGAGCAAGGGTTATGGCTCATATAGTCATTGCCTCTCAGGGCAAGGGTTATCGGTCATATAGTCATTGCCTCTCAGGGCAAGGGTTATGGGTCATATAGTCATTGCCTCTCAGGGCAAGGGTTATGGCTCATATAGTTATTGCCTCTCAGGGCAAGGGTTATGGGTCATATAGTCATTGCCTCTCAGGGCAAGGGTTATGGGTCATATAGTCATTGCCTCTCAGGGCAAGGGTTATGGGTCATATAGTCATTGCCTCTCAGAGCAAGGGTTATGGGTCATATAGTCATTGCCTCTCAGGGCAAATGTTATGGCTCATATAGTCATTGCTTCTCAGTGCAAGGGTTATGGCTCATATAGTCATTGCCTCTCAGTGCAAGGGTTATGGCTCATATAGTCATTGCCTCTCAGGGCAAGGGTTATGGGTCATCTAGTCATTGCCTCTCAGAGCAAGGGTTATGGGTCATATAGTCATTGCCTCTCAGACCAAGGGTTATGGCTCATATAGTCATTGCCTCTCAGACCAAGGGTTATGGCTCATATAGTCATTGCCTCTCAGGGCAAGGGTTATCGGTCATATAGTCATTGCCTCTCAGTGCAAGGGTTATGGCTCATATAGTCATTGCCTCTCAGAGCAAGGGTTATGGCTCATATAGTCATTGCCTCTCAGACCAAGGGTTATGGCTCATATAGTCATTGCCTCTCAGGGCAAGGGTTATGGTTCATATGGTCATTGCCTCTCAGAGCAAGGGTTATGGCTCATATAGTCATTGCCTCTCAGAGCAAGGGTTACGGCTCATATAGTCATTGCCTCTCAGACCAAGGGTTATGGCTCATATAGTCATTGCCTCTCAGGGCAAGGGTTATGGTTCATATGGTCATTGCCTCTCAGAGCAAGGGTTATGGCTCATATAGTCATTGCCTCTCAGGGCAAGGGTTATGGTTCATATGGTCATTGCCTCTCAGAGCAAGGGTTATGGCTCATATAGTCATTGCCTCTCAGGGCAAGGGTTATGGTTCATATGGTCATTGCCTCTCAGGGCAAGGGTTATGGCTCATATAGTCATTGCCTCTCAGGGCAAGGGTAATGGTTCATATGGTCATTGCCTCTCAGAGCAAGGGTTATGGCTCATATAGTCATTGCCTCTCAGAGCAAGGGTTACGGCTCATATAGTCATTGCCTCTCAGACCAAGGGTTATGGCTCATATAGTCATTGCCTCTCAGGGCAAGGGTTATGGGTCATATAGTCATTGCCTCTCAGGGCAAGGGTTACGGCTCATCTAGTCATTGCCTCTCAGAGCAAGGGTTATGGCTCATATAGTCATTGCCTCTCAGGGCAAGGGTTATGGCTCATAGTCATTGCCTCTCAGTGCAAGGGTTATGGCTCATATAGTCATTGCCTCTCAGAGCAAGGGTTATGGCTCATATAGTCATTGCCTCTCAGGGCAAGGGTTATCGGTCATATAGTCATTGCCTCTCAGGGCAAGGGTTATGGTTCATATAGTCATTGCCTCTCAGAGCAAGGGTTATGGGTCATATAATCATTGCCTCTCAGTGCAAGGGTTATGGGTCATATAGTCATTGCCTCTCAGGGCAAGGGTTATGGGTCATATAGTCATTGCCTCTCAGGGCAAGGGTTATGGGTCATATAGTCATTGCCTCTCAGAGCAAGGGTTATGGGTCATATAGTCATTGCCTCTCAGTGCAAATGTTATGGCTCATATAGTCATTGCCTCTCAGAGCAAGGGTTATGGCTCATATAGTCATTGCCTCTCAGAGCAAGGGTTATGGGTCATATAGTCATTGCCTCTCAGAGCAAGGGTTATGGGTCATATAGTCATTGCCTCTCAGGGCAAGGGTTATGGGTCATATAGTGATTGCCTCTCAGAGCAAGGGTTATGGGTCATATAGTCATTGCCTCTCAGAGCAAGGGTTATGGGTCATATAGTCATTGCCTCTCAGGGCAAGGGTTATGGCTCATATAGTCATTGCCTCTCAGGGCAAGGGTTATGGGTCATATAGTCATTGCCTCTCAGGGCAAGGGTTATGGCTCATATAGTCATTGCCTCTCAGGGCAAGGGTTATGGGTCATATAGTCATTGCCTCTCAGGGCAAGGGTTATGGGTCATATAGTCATTGCCTCTCAGGGCAAGGGTTATGGGTCATATAGTCATTGCCTCTCAGAGCAAGGGTTATGGGTCATATAGTCATTGCCTCTCAGGGCAAATGTTATGGCTCATATAGTCATTGCTTCTCAGTGCAAGGGTTATGGCTCATATAGTCATTGCCTCTCAGTGCAAGGGTTATGGCTCATATAGTCATTGCCTCTCAGGGCAAGGGTTATGGGTCATCTAGTCATTGCCTCTCAGAGCAAGGGTTATGGCTCATATAGTCATTGCCTCTCAGTGCAAATGTTATGGCTCATATAGTCATTGCCTCTCAGGGCAAATGTTATGGCTCATATAGTCATTGCTTCTCAGTGCAAGGGTTATGGCTCATATAGTCATTGCCTCTCAGTGCAAGGGTTATGGCTCATATAGTCATTGCCTCTCAGGGCAAGGGTTATGGCTCATATAGTCATTGCCTCTCAGTGCAAGGGTTATGGGTCATATAGTCATTGCCTCTCAGTGCAAATGTTATGGCTCATATAGTCATTGCTTCTCAGTGCAAGGGTTATGGCTCATATAGTCATTGCCTCTCAGTGCAAGGGTTATGGCTCATATAGTCATTGCCTCTCAGAGCAAGGGTTATGGCTCATAGTCATTGCCTCTCAGGGCAAGGGTTATGGCTCATATAGTCATTGCCTCTCAGTGGAAATGTTATGGCTCATATAGTCATTGCTTCTCAGTGCAAGGGTTATGGCTCATATAGTCATTGCCTCTCAGTGCAAGGGTTATGGCTCATATAGTCATTGCCTCTCAGAGCAAGGGTTATGGCTCATAGTCATTGCCTCTCAGGGCAAGGGTTATGGCTCATATAGTCATTACCTCTCAGGGCAAGGGTTATCGGTCATATAGTCATTGCCTCTCAGGGCAAGGGTTATGGCTCATATAGTCATTGCCTCTCAGGGCAAGGGTTATGACTCATATATAACCATTGCCTCTCAGGGCAAGGGTTATGGCTCATATAGTCATTGCCTCTCAGGGCAAGGGTTATGGCTCATATAGTCATTGCCTCTCAGGGCAAGGGTTATGGGTGATATAATCATTGCCTCTCAGGGCAAGGGTTATGGCTCATATTGTCATTGCCTCTCAGAGCAAGGGTTATGGCTCATATAGTCATTGCCTCTCAGGGCAAGGGTTATGGCTCATATAGTCATTGCTTCTCAGTGCAAGGGTTATGGGTCATATAGTCATTGCTTCTCAGTGCAAGGGTTATGGCTCATATAGTCATTGCCTCTCAGTGCAAGGGTTATGGCTCATATAGTCATTGCTTCTCAGAGCAAGGGTTATGGGTCATATAATCATTGCGTCTCAGGGCAAGGGTTATGGCTCATATAGTCATTGCCTCTCAGGGCAAGGGTTATGGCTCATATAGTCATTGCCTCTCAGAGCAAGGGTTATGGGTCATATAGTCATTGCCTCTCAGTGCAAATGTTATGGCTCATATAGTCATTGCTTCTCAGTGCAAGGGTTATGGCTCATATAGTCATTGCCTCTCAGTGCAAGGGTTATGGCTCATATAGTCATTGCCTCTCAGAGCAAGGGTTATGGCTCAGAGTCATTGCCTCTCAGGGCAAGGGTTATGGCTCATATAGTCATTACCTCTCAGGGCAAGGGTTATCGGTCATATAGTCATTGCCTCTCAGGGCAAGGGTTATGGCTCGTATAGTCATTGCCTCTCAGGGCAAGGGTTATGGCTCATATATAACCATTGCCTCTCAGGGCAAGGGTTATGGCTCATATAGTCATTGCCTTTCAGGGCAAGGGTTATGGCTCATATAGTCATTGCCTCTCAGAGCAAGGGTTATGGCTCATATAGTCATTGCCTCTCAGTGCAAATGTTATGGCTCATATAGTCATTGCCTCTCAGGGCAAATGTTATGGCTCATATAGTCATTGCTTCTCAGTGCAAGGGTTATGGCTCATATAGTCATTGCCTCTCAGTGCAAGGGTTATGGCTCATATAGTCATTGCCTCTCAGGGCAAGGGTTATGGCTCATATAGTCATTGCCTCTCAGTGCAAGGGTTATGGGTCATATAGTCATTGCCTCTCAGTGCAAATGTTATGGCTCATATAGTCATTGCTTCTCAGTGCAAGGGTTATGGCTCATATAGTCATTGCCTCTCAGTGCAAGGGTTATGGCTCATATAGTCATTGCCTCTCAGAGCAAGGGTTATGGCTCATAGTCATTGCCTCTCAGGGCAAGGGTTATGGCTCATATAGTCATTGCCTCTCAGTGGAAATGTTATGCCTCATATAGTCATTGCTTCTCAGTGCAAGGGTTATGGCTCATATAGTCATTGCCTCTCAGTGCAAGGGTTATGGCTCATAGTCATTGCCTCTCAGGGCAAGGGTTATGGCTCATATAGTCATTACCTCTCAGGGCAAGGGTTATCGGTCATATAGTCATTGCCTCTCAGAGCAAGGGTTATGGCTCATAGTCATTGCCTCTCAGGGCAAGGGTTATGGCTCATATAGTCATTACCTCTCAGGGCAAGGGTTATCGGTCATATAGTCATTGCCTCTCAGGGCAAGGGTTATGGCTCATATAGTCATTGCCTCTCAAGGCAAGGGTTATGGCTCATATATTACCATTGCCTCTCAGGGCAAGGGTTATGGCTCATATAGTCATTGCCTCTCAGGGCAAGGGTTATGGCTCATATAGTCATTGCCTCTCAGGGCAAGGGTTATGGGTCATATAATCATTGCCTCTCAGGGCAAGGGTTATGGCTCATATTGTCATTGCCTCTCAGGGCAAGGGTTATGGCTCATATAGTCATTGCCTCTCAGGGCAAGGGTTATGGCTCATATAGTCATTGCTTCTCAGTGCAAGGGTTATGGGTCATATAGTCATTGCTTCTCAGTGCAAGGGTTATGGCTCATATAGTCATTGCCTCTCAGTGCAAGGGTTATGGCTCATATAGTCATTGCTTCTCAGAGCAAGGGTTATGGGTCATATAATCATTGCGTCTCAGGGCAAGGGTTATGGCTCATATAGTCATTGCCTCTCAGGGCAAGGGTTATGGCTCATATAGTCATTGCCTCTCAGAGCAAGGGTTATGGGTCATATAGTCATTGCCTCTCAGTGCAAATGTTATGGCTCATATAGTCATTGCTTCTCAGTGCAAGGGTTATGGCTCATATAGTCATTGCCTCTCAGTGCAAGGGTTATGGCTCATATAGTCATTGCCTCTCAGAGCAAGGGTTATGGCTCATAGTCATTGCCTCTCAGGGCAAGGGTTATGGCTCATATAGTCATTACCTCTCAGGGCAAGGGTTATCGGTCATATAGTCATTGCCTCTCAGGGCAAGGGTTATGGCTCATATAGTCATTGCCTCTCAGGGCAAGGGTTATGGCTCATATATAACCATTGCCTCTCAGGGCAAGGGTTATGGCTCATATAGTCATTGCCTCTCAGGGCAAGGGTTATGGCTCATATAGTCATTGCCTCTCAGGGCAAGGGTTATGGGTCATATAATCATTGCCTCTCAGGGCAAGGGTTATGGCTCATATTGTCATTGCCTCTCAGGGCAAGGGTTATGGCTCATATAGTCATTGCCTCTCAGGGCAAGGGTTATGGCTCATATAGTCATTGCCTTTCAGGACAAGGGTTATGGGTCATATAGTCATTGCCTCTCAGGGCAAGGGTCATGGGTCATGTAGTCATTGCCTCTCAGGGCAAGGGTTATGGCTCATATTGTCATTGCCTCTCAGGGCAAGGGTTATGGCTGATATTGTCATTGCCTCTCAGGGCAAGGGTTATGGCTCATATAGTCATTGCCTTTCAGGGCAAGGGTTATGGTTCATATAGTCATTGCCTCTCAGGGCAAGGGTTATGGCTCATATTGTCATTGCCTCTCAGGGCAAGGGTCATGGGTCATGTAGTCATTGCCTCTCAGGGCAAGGGTTATGGCTCATATTGTCATTGCCTCTCAGTGCAAGGGTTATGGCTCATATAGTCATTGCCTCTCGGAGCAAGGGTTATGGCTCATATAGTCATTGCCTTTCAGGGCAAGGGTTATGGTTCATATAGTCATTGCCTCTCAGGGCAAGGGTTATGGCTCATATTGTCATTGCCTCTCAGGGCAAGGGTTATGGCTCATATAGTCATTGCCTCTCAGAGCAAGGGTTATGGCTCATATAGTCATTGCCTCTCAGTGCAAGGGTTATGGCTCATATAGTCATTGCCTCTCAGGGCAAGGGTTATGGCTCATATAGTCATTGCCTCTCAGGGCAAGGGTTATGGCTCATATAGTCATTGCCTCTCAGGGCAAGGGTTATGGGTGATATAATCATTGCCTCTCAGGGCAAGGGTTATGGCTCATATTGTCATTGCCTCTCAGAGCAAGGGTTATGGCTCATATAGTCATTGCCTCTCAGGGCAAGGGTTATGGCTCATATAGTCATTGCTTCTCAGTGCAAGGGTTATGGGTCATATAGCCATTGCTTCTCAGTGCAAGGGTTATGGCTCATATAGTCATTGCCTCTCAGTGCAAGGGTTATGGCTCATATAGTCATTGCTTCTCAGAGCAAGGGTTATGGGTCATATAATCATTGCGTCTCAGGGCAAGGGTTATGGCTCATATAGTCATTGCCTTTCAGGGCAAGGGTTATGGTTCATATAGTCATTGCCTCTCAGGGCAAGGGTTATGGCTCATATTGTCATTGCCTCTCAGGGCAAGGGTTATGGCTCATATAGTCATTGCCTCTCAGAGCAAGGGTTATGGCTCATATAGTCATTGCCTCTCAGTGCAAGGGTTATGGCTCATATAGTCATTGCCTCTCAGGGCAAGGGTTATGGCTCATATAGTCATTGCCTCTCAGGGCAAGGGTTATGGCTCATATAGTCATTGCCTCTCAGGGCAAGGGTTATGGCTCATATAGTCATTGCCTCTCAGGGCAAGGGTTATGGCTCATATAGTCATTGCCTCTCAGGGCAAGGGTTATGGGTGATATAATCATTGCCTCTCAGGGCAAGGGTTATGGCTCATATTGTCATTGCCTCTCAGAGCAAGGGTTATGGCTCATATAGTCATTGCCTCTCAGGGCAAGGGTTATGGCTCATATAGTCATTGCTTCTCAGTGCAAGGGTTATGGGTCATATAGTCATTGCTTCTCAGTGCAAGGGTTATGGCTCATATAGTCATTGCCTCTCAGTGCAAGGGTTATGGCTCATATAGTCATTGCTTCTCAGAGCAAGGGTTATGGGTCATATAATCATTGCGTCTCAGGGCAAGGGTTATGGCTCATATAGTCATTGCCTCTCAGGGCAAGGGTTATGGCTCATATAGTCATTGCCTCTCAGAGCAAGGGTTATGGGTCATATAGTCATTGCCTCTCAGTGCAAATGTTATGGCTCATATAGTCATTGCTTCTCAGTGCAAGGGTTATGGCTCATATAGTCATTGCCTCTCAGTGCAAGGGTTATGGCTCATATAGTCATTGCCTCTCAGAGCAAGGGTTATGGCTCATAGTCATTGCCTCTCAGGGCAAGGGTTATGGCTCATATAGTCATTACCTCTCAGGGCAAGGGTTTTCGGTCATATAGTCATTGCCTCTCAGGGCAAGGGTTATGGCTCGTATAGTCATTGCCTCTCAGGGCAAGGGTTATGGCTCATATATAACCATTGCCTCTCAGGGCAAGGGTTATGGCTCATATAGTCATTGCCTCTCAGGGCAAGGGTTATGGCTCATATAGTCATTGCCTCTCAGAGCAAGGGTTATGGCTCATATAGTCATTGCCTCTCAGTGCAAATGTTATGGCTCATATAGTCATTGCCTCTCAGGGCAAATGTTATGGCTCATATAGTCATTGCTTCTCAGTGCAAGGGTTATGGCTCATATAGTCATTGCCTCTCAGTGCAAGGGTTATGGCTCATATAGTCATTGCCTCTCAGGGCAAGG
Source organism: Arenicola marina (assembly GCA_964019135.1). NCBI lineage: Eukaryota > Metazoa > Annelida > Polychaeta > Arenicolidae > Arenicola > Arenicola marina. Next base: position 15,512,333 of record OZ025255.1, read on the forward strand.
GTTATGGCTCATATAGTCATTGCCTCTCAGTGCAAGGGTTATGGGTCATATAGTCATTGCCTCTCAGTGCAAATGTTATGGCTCATATAGTCATTGCTTCTCAGTGCAAGGGTTATGGCTCATATAGTCATTGCCTCTCAGTGCAAGGGTTATGGCTCATATAGTCATTGCCTCTCAGAGCAAGGGTTATGGCTCATAGTCATTGCCTCTCAGGGCAAGGGTTATGGCTCATATAGTCATTGCCTCTCAGTGGAAATGTTATGGCTCATATAGTCATTGCTTCTCAGTGCAAGGGTTATGGCTCATATAGTCATTGCCTCTCAGTGCAAGGGTTATGGCTCATAGTCATTGCCTCTCAGGGCAAGGGTTATGGCTCATATAGTCATTACCTCTCAGGGCAAGGGTTATCGGTCATATAGTCATTGCCTCTCAGAGCAAGGGTTATGGCTCATATAGTCATTGCCTCTCAGTGCAAGGGTTATGGCTCATATAGTCATTACCTCTCAGGGCAAGGGTTATCGGTCATATAGTCATTGCCTCTCAGAGCAAGGGTTATGGCTCATAGTCATTGCCTCTCAGGGCAAGGGTTATGGCTCATATAGTCATTACCTCTCAGGGCAAGGGTTATCGGTCATATAGTCATTGCCTCTCAGGGCAAGGGTTATGGCTCATATAGTCATTGCCTCTCAAGGCAAGGGTTATGGCTCATATATTACCATTGCCTCTCAGGGCAAGGGTTATGGCTCATATAGTCATTGCCTCTCAGGGCAAGGGTTATGGCTCATATAGTCATTGCCTCTCAGGGCAAGGGTTATGGGTCATATAATCATTGCCTCTCAGGGCAAGGGTTATGGCTCATATTGTCATTGCCTCTCAGGGCAAGGGTTATGGCTCATATAGTCATTGCCTCTCAGGGCAAGGGTTATGGCTCATATAGTCATTGCTTCTCAGTGCAAGGGTTATGGGTCATATAGTCATTGCTTCTCAGTGCAAGGGTTATGGCTCATATAGTCATTGCCTCTCAGTGCAAGGGTTATGGCTCATATAGTCATTGCTTCTCAGAGCAAGGGTTATGGGTCATATAATCATTGCGTCTCAGGGCAAGGGTTATGGCTCATATAGTCATTGCCTCTCAGGGCAAGGGTTATGGCTCATATAGTCATTGCCTCTCAGAGCAAGGGTTATGGGTCATATAGTCATTGCCTCTCAGTGCAAATGTTATGGCTCATATAGTCATTGCTTCTCAGTGCAAGGGTTATGGCTCATATAGTCATTGCCTCTCAGTGCAAGGGTTATGGCTCATATAGTCATTGCCTCTCAGAGCAAGGGTTATGGCTCATAGTCATTGCCTCTCAGGGCAAGGGTTATGGCTCATATAGTCATTACCTCTCAGGGCAAGGGTTATCGGTCATATAGTCATTGCCTCTCAGGGCAAGGGTTATGGCTCATATAGTCATTGCCTCTCAGGGCAAGGGTTATGGCTCATATATAACCATTGCCTCTCAGGGCAAGGGTTATGGCTCATATAGTCATTGCCTCTCAGGGCAAGGGTTATGGCTCATATAGTCATTGCCTCTCAGGGCAAGGGTTATGGGTCATATAATCATTGCCTCTCAGGGCAAGGGTTATGGCTCATATTGTCATTGCCTCTCAGGGCAAGGGTTATGGCTCATATAGTCATTGCCTCTCAGGGCAAGGGTTATGGCTCATATAGTCATTGCCTTTCAGGACAAGGGTTATGGGTCATATAGTCATTGCCTCTCAGGGCAAGGGTCATGGGTCATGTAGTCATTGCCTCTCAGGGCAAGGGTTATGGCTCATATTGTCATTGCCTCTCAGGGCAAGGGTTATGGCTGATATTGTCATTGCCTCTCAGGGCAAGGGTTATGGCTCATATAGTCATTGCCTTTCAGGGCAAGGGTTATGGTTCATATAGTCATTGCCTCTCAGGGCAAGGGTTATGGCTCATATTGTCATTGCCTCTCAGGGCAAGGGTCATGGGTCATGTAGTCATTGCCTCTCAGGGCAAGGGTTATGGCTCATATTGTCATTGCCTCTCAGTGCAAGGGTTATGGCTCATATAGTCATTGCCTCTCGGAGCAAGGGTTATGGCTCATATAGTCATTGCCTTTCAGGGCAAGGGTTATGGTTCATATAGTCATTGCCTCTCAGGGCAAGGGTTATGGCTCATATTGTCATTGCCTCTCAGGGCAAGGGTTATGGCTCATATAGTCATTGCCTCTCAGAGCAAGGGTTATGGCTCATATAGTCATTGCCTCTCAGTGCAAGGGTTATGGCTCATATAGTCATTGCCTCTCAGGGCAAGGGTTATGGCTCATATAGTCATTGCCTCTCAGGGCAAGGGTTATGGCTCATATAGTCATTGCCTCTCAGGGCAAGGGTTATGGCTCATATAGTCATTGCCTCTCAGGGCAAGGGTTATGGCTCATATAGTCATTGCCTCTCAGGGCAAGGGTTATGGGTGATATAATCATTGCCTCTCAGGGCAAGGGTTATGGCTCATATTGTCATTGCCTCTCAGAGCAAGGGTTATGGCTCATATAGTCATTGCCTCTCAGGGCAAGGGTTATGGCTCATATAGTCATTGCTTCTCAGTGCAAGGGTTATGGGTCATATAGTCATTGCTTCTCAGTGCAAGGGTTATGGCTCATATAGTCATTGCCTCTCAGTGCAAGGGTTATGGCTCATATAGTCATTGCTTCTCAGAGCAAGGGTTATGGGTCATATAATCATTGCGTCTCAGGGCAAGGGTTATGGCTCATATAGTCATTGCCTCTCAGGGCAAGGGTTATGGCTCATATAGTCATTGCCTCTCAGAGCAAGGGTTATGGGTCATATAGTCATTGCCTCTCAGTGCAAATGTTATGGCTCATATAGTCATTGCTTCTCAGTGCAAGGGTTATGGCTCATATAGTCATTGCCTCTCAGTGCAAGGGTTATGGCTCATATAGTCATTGCCTCTCAGAGCAAGGGTTATGGCTCATAGTCATTGCCTCTCAGGGCAAGGGTTATGGCTCATATAGTCATTACCTCTCAGGGCAAGGGTTATCGGTCATATAGTCATTGCCTCTCAGGGCAAGGGTTATGGCTCGTATAGTCATTGCCTCTCAGGGCAAGGGTTATGGCTCATATATAACCATTGCCTCTCAGGGCAAGGGTTATGGCTCATATAGTCATTGCCTCTCAGGGCAAGGGTTATGGCTCATATAGTCATTGCCTCTCAGAGCAAGGGTTATGGCTCATATAGTCATTGCCTCTCAGTGCAAATGTTATGGCTCATATAGTCATTGCCTCTCAGGGCAAATGTTATGGCTCATATAGTCATTGCTTCTCAGTGCAAGGGTTATGGCTCATATAGTCATTGCCTCTCAGTGCAAGGGTTATGGCTCATATAGTCATTGCCTCTCAGGGCAAGGGTTATGGCTCATATAGTCATTGCCTCTCAGTGCAAGGGTTATGGGTCATATAGTCATTGCCTCTCAGTGCAAATGTTATGGCTCATATAGTCATTGCTTCTCAGTGCAAGGGTTATGGCTCATATAGTCATTGCCTCTCAGTGCAAGGGTTATGGCTCATATAGTCATTGCCTCTCAGAGCAAGGGTTATGGCTCATAGTCATTGCCTCTCAGGGCAAGGGTTATGGCTCATATAGTCATTGCCTCTCAGTGGAAATGTTATGGCTCATATAGTCATTGCTTCTCAGTGCAAGGGTTATGGCTCATATAGTCATTGCCTCTCAGTGCAAGGGTTATGGCTCATAGTCATTGCCTCTCAGGGCAAGGGTTATGGCTCATATAGTCATTACCTCTCAGGGCAAGGGTTATCGGTCATATAGTCATTGCCTCTCAGAGCAAGGGTTATGGCTCATATAGTCATTGCCTCTCAGTGCAAGGGTTATGGCTCATATAGTCATTACCTCTCAGGGCAAGGGTTATCGGTCATATAGTCATTGCCTCTCAGAGCAAGGGTTATGGCTCATAGTCATTGCCTCTCAGGGCAAGGGTTATGGCTCATATAGTCATTACCTCTCAGGGCAAGGGTTATCGGTCATATAGTCATTGCCTCTCAGGGCAAGGGTTATGGCTCATATAGTCATTGCCTCTCAAGGCAAGGGTTATGGCTCATATATTACCATTGCCTCTCAGGGCAAGGGTTATGGCTCATATAGTCATTGCCTCTCAGGGCAAGGGTTATGGCTCATATAGTCATTGCCTCTCAGGGCAAGGGTTATGGGTCATATAATCATTGCCTCTCAGGGCAAGGGTTATGGCTCATATTGTCATTGCCTCTCAGGGCAAGGGTTATGGCTCATATAGTCATTGCCTCTCAGGGCAAGGGTTATGGCTCATATAGTCATTGCTTCTCAGTGCAAGGGTTATGGGTCATATAGTCATTGCTTCTCAGTGCAAGGGTTATGGCTCATATAGTCATTGCCTCTCAGTGCAAGGGTTATGGCTCATATAGTCATTGCTTCTCAGAGCAAGGGTTATGGGTCATATAATCATTGCGTCTCAGGGCAAGGGTTATGGCTCATATAGTCATTGCCTCTCAGGGCAAGGGTTATGGCTCATATAGTCATTGCCTCTCAGAGCAAGGGTTATGGGTCATATAGTCATTGCCTCTCAGTGCAAATGTTATGGCTCATATAGTCATTGCTTCTCAGTGCAAGGGTTATGGCTCATATAGTCATTGCCTCTCAGTGCAAGGGTTATGGCTCATATAGTCATTGCCTCTCAGAGCAAGGGTTATGGCTCATAGTCATTGCCTCTCAGGGCAAGGGTTATGGCTCATATAGTCATTACCTCTCAGGGCAAGGGTTATCGGTCATATAGTCATTGCCTTTCAGGGCAAGGGTTATGGTTCATATAGTCATTGCCTCTCAGGGCAAGGGTTATGGCTCATATTGTCATTGCCTCTCAGGGCAAGGGTTATGGCTCATATAGTCATTGCCTCTCAGAGCAAGGGTTATGGCTCATATAGTCATTGCCTCTCAGTGCAAGGGTTATGGCTCATATAGTCATTGCCTCTCAGGGCAAGGGTTATGGCTCATATAGTCATTGCCTCTCAGGGCAAGGGTTATGGCTCATATAGTCATTGCCTCTCAGGGCAAGGGTTATGGGTGATATAATCATTGCCTCTCAGGGCAAGGGTTATGGCTCATATTGTCATTGCCTCTCAGAGCAAGGGTTATGGCTCATATAGTCATTGCCTCTCAGGGCAAGGGTTATGGCTCATATAGTCATTGCTTCTCAGTGCAAGGGTTATGGGTCATATAGTCATTGCTTCTCAGTGCAAGGGTTATGGCTCATATAGTCATTGCCTCTCAGTGCAAGGGTTATGGCTCATATAGTCATTGCTTCTCAGAGCAAGGGTTATGGGTCATATAATCATTGCGTCTCAGGGCAAGGGTTATGGCTCATATAGTCATTGCCTCTCAGGGCAAGGGTTATGGCTCATATAGTCATTGCCTCTCAGAGCAAGGGTTATGGGTCATATAGTCATTGCCTCTCAGTGCAAATGTTATGGCTCATATAGTCATTGCTTCTCAGTGCAAGGGTTATGGCTCATATAGTCATTGCCTCTCAGTGCAAGGGTTATGGCTCATATAGTCATTGCCTCTCAGAGCAAGGGTTATGGCTCATAGTCATTGCCTCTCAGGGCAAGGGTTATGGCTCATATAGTCATTACCTCTCAGGGCAAGGGTTATCGGTCATATAGTCATTGCCTCTCAGGGCAAGGGTTATGGCTCGTATAGTCATTGCCTCTCAGGGCAAGGGTTATGGCTCATATATAACCATTGCCTCTCAGGGCAAGGGTTATGGCTCATATAGTCATTGCCTCTCAGGGCAAGGGTTATGGCTCATATAGTCATTGCCTCTCAGAGCAAGGGTTATGGCTCATATAGTCATTGCCTCTCAGTGCAAATGTTATGGCTCATATAGTCATTGCCTCTCAGGGCAAATGTTATGGCTCATATAGTCATTGCTTCTCAGTGCAAGGGTTATGGCTCATATAGTCATTGCCTCTCAGTGCAAGGGTTATGGCTCATATAGTCATTGCCTCTCAGGGCAAGGGTTATGGCTCATATAGTCATTGCCTCTCAGTGCAAGGGTTATGGGTCATATAGTCATTGCCTCTCAGTGCAAATGTTATGGCTCATATAGTCATTGCTTCTCAGTGCAAGGGTTATGGCTCATATAGTCATTGCCTCTCAGTGCAAGGGTTATGGCTCATATAGTCATTGCCTCTCAGAGCAAGGGTTATGGCTCATAGTCATTGCCTCTCAGGGCAAGGGTTATGGCTCATATAGTCATTGCCTCTCAGTGGAAATGTTATGGCTCATATAGTCATTGCTTCTCAGTGCAAGGGTTATGGCTCATATAGTCATTGCCTCTCAGTGCAAGGGTTATGGCTCATAGTCATTGCCTCTCAGGGCAAGGATTATGGCTCATATAGTCATTACCTCTCAGGGCAAGGGTTATCGGTCATATAGTCATTGCCTCTCAGAGCAAGGGTTATGGCTCATAGTCATTGCCTCTCAGGGCAAGGGTTATGGCTCATATAGTCATTACCTCTCAGGGCAAGGGTTATCGGTCATATAGTCATTGCCTCTCAGGGCAAGGGTTATGGCTCATATAGTCATTGCCTCTCAAGGCAAGGGTTATGGCTCATATATTACCATTGCCTCTCAGGGCAAGGGTTATGGCTCATATAGTCATTGCCTCTCAGGGCAAGGGTTATGGCTCATATAGTCATTGCCTCTCAGGGCAAGGGTTATGGGTCATATAATCATTGCCTCTCAGGGCAAGGGTTATGGCTCATATTGTCATTGCCTCTCAGGGCAAGGGTTATGGCTCATATAGTCATTGCCTCTCAGGGCAAGGGTTATGGCTCATATAGTCATTGCTTCTCAGTGCAAGGGTTATGGGTCATATAGTCATTGCTTCTCAGTGCAAGGGTTATGGCTCATATAGTCATTGCCTCTCAGTGCAAGGGTTATGGCTCATATAGTCATTGCTTCTCAGAGCAAGGGTTATGGGTCATATAATCATTGCGTCTCAGGGCAAGGGTTATGGCTCATATAGTCATTGCCTCTCAGGGCAAGGGTTATGGCTCATATAGTCATTGCCTCTCAGAGCAAGGGTTATGGGTCATATAGTCATTGCCTCTCAGTGCAAATGTTATGGCTCATATAGTCATTGCTTCTCAGTGCAAGGGTTATGGCTCATATAGTCATTGCCTCTCAGTGCAAGGGTTATGGCTCATATAGTCATTGCCTCTCAGAGCAAGGGTTATGGCTCATAGTCATTGCCTCTCAGGGCAAGGGTTATGGCTCATATAGTCATTACCTCTCAGGGCAAGGGTTATCGGTCATATAGTCATTGCCTCTCAGGGCAAGGGTTATGGCTCATATAGTCATTGCCTCTCAGGGCAAGGGTTATGGCTCATATATAACCATTGCCTCTCAGGGCAAGGGTTATGGCTCATATAGTCATTGCCTCTCAGGGCAAGGGTTATGGCTCATATAGTCATTGCCTCTCAGGGCAAGGGTTATGGGTCATATAATCATTGCCTCTCAGGGCAAGGGTTATGGCTCATATTGTCATTGCCTCTCAGGGCAAGGGTTATGGCTCATATAGTCATTGCCTCTCAGGGCAAGGGTTATGGCTCATATAGTCATTGCCTTTCAGGACAAGGGTTATGGGTCATATAGTCATTGCCTCTCAGGGCAAGGGTCATGGGTCATGTAGTCATTGCCTCTCAGGGCAAGGGTTATGGCTCATATTGTCATTGCCTCTCAGGGCAAGGGTTATGGCTGATATTGTCATTGCCTCTCAGGGCAAGGGTTATGGCTCATATAGTCATTGCCTTTCAGGGCAAGGGTTATGGTTCATATAGTCATTGCCTCTCAGGGCAAGGGTTATGGCTCATATTGTCATTGCCTCTCAGGGCAAGGGTCATGGGTCATGTAGTCATTGCCTCTCAGGGCAAGGGTTATGGCTCATATTGTCATTGCCTCTCAGTGCAAGGGTTATGGCTCATATAGTCATTGCCTCTCGGAGCAAGGGTTATGGCTCATATAGTCATTGCCTTTCAGGGCAAGGGTTATGGTTCATATAGTCATTGCCTCTCAGGGCAAGGGTTATGGCTCATATTGTCATTGCCTCTCAGGGCAAGGGTTATGGCTCATATAGTCATTGCCTCTCAGAGCAAGGGTTATGGCTCATATAGTCATTGCCTCTCAGTGCAAGGGTTATGGCTCATATAGTCATTGCCTCTCAGGGCAAGGGTTATGGCTCATATAGTCATTGCCTCTCAGAGCAAGGGTTATGTCTCATATAGTCATTGCCTCTCAGGGCAAGGGTTATGGCTCATATAGTCATTGCCTCTCAGGGCAAGGGTTATGGCTCATATTGTCATTGCCTCTCAGGGCAAGGGTTTTGGCTGATATTATCATTGCCTCTCAGGGCAAGGGTTATGGGTCATATAGTCATTGCCTCTCAGAGCAAGGGTTATGGCTCATATATAACCATTGCCTCTCGGGGCAAGGGTTATGGGTCATATAGTCATTGCCTCTCAGAGCAAGGGTTATGGGTCATATAGTCATTGCCTCCCGGGGCAAGGGTTATGGGTCATATAGTCATTGCCTCTCAGGGCAAGGGTTATGGCTCATATTGTCATTGCCTCTCAGCAATGACTATGTAAGCCATAACCCTTGCCATAAGAAGATCATTTGTTGGGTGCACAAGCTGGGGCCAACCTTTCAATGAGTGCACAGGTCTTTTGGAACCAACCTTTGACTGAGTTACGGTAGTGAAAGGCAGTGACTATATAAGCCATAACTGTTGCCCTGAGAGACAAGAAAGACAAATGATTTTGGTCACCATTGCTGTGAAATGAGGAAAGCTTATTGGGATGTTGGGTGTGCAGGGGACGAGTAGGGTGTATGGGTATTAGATCACTTATATGAGGGTGGCACTATAAGTACGCAGGGCGTGGCGCCGTGTGTCATTGGCTAAACGCCTCGATCATCCGATCCTTATGAATTATGACACGGTTATGCTAGATTAAGGCTAATGACTCCTGTAATCTCTTACGTAATGCCTCTTTACCCCCCTTACACAGACACGGCCCGTGGGGGTACGTGATCGACTGCCCGGGTCACCGCTGAACTCTGACCCCGTTCTCTACCCTGTCGGTTTTACCTTAAGGCGGGTTACAGGTGTGAAGACCGATCTAGAGTACATAGCTTTAGTCTGTGACCAATGAACCTCCAACTCGAGGTCAAGCGCCAGTATCACACCCTATCTGGTCTCTAACGCGCAGATGTCCACCTTCAACCCATGTACATGTACTCCCAATGAAGGCCGCCGCGCGTTTACACAGTGGCTCAGTTGGGTCAGTTCCTTGACCACAGCGGATCGCACTTTACCGCGACACCAGTGAAGTACCGGGGTAGTAGTACCGCTGCTTACACGACCGGCCATGAAGGTGAGGGTTAAAGACATATCAAGCCGATAGCGTTGTTAGTTTCATCACGTTTCCTCACACACACAGTAATTGTTTGTCCCTCTATGATGCGCGGCTGTCCGTCCGGGTCTCGCTCGAGTCCTTGACACGTCCTTAGTGAGTGGCACTGGCGGGAAGGCCGCTGACGACGTGGCCAGCCAGCCAGCCGCTATCAGACGCATTGATTAATTCACTTCAGGTTTGCACGCTGTTTGTGAAGAGGGAGGGAGGGAGGGAGACATGGGTGCGTGGGTGGTGTGGTGTGGTGTGGTGTGGTGCGCAGGTTCGGCTGCTATGGACTCTCGTCTGGCGTGTGTAATTCCTCATAAAGGGCAGTATGCGCCTAGTTTATCGGATGGGAGCCTCTATGTTGTGGCATGGTGCTTCGAGCAAACAGACCCGAAGTTGATCCTACATCATGTTCTGTCATCTAAATTTGTGAATTTCTTGTGTTAAAATCTGCTTTATGTCATTGAATATCAGCGGCCTACCGTGGTTAAAGATGTCTTACCTCATAGTAATAGAGGACGGTATTTGCCTATTTTTCCCTGTGTCTTCTGGGATATCGTCGATATTTTTTTATAGACTTTGTTCAATCTGATGACATGCTCACGAAAGAGAGACATATGTATGCCCATTTCGGTTATAAACTAGTCGAGGCAAGCAGTTTTACAACCATCCCAATAAAGTCAAGTTCGCTTGGTTCGAAGTGTTGATGACGGTGGTTGTTGCCCGAATAGGTCTTTCATAAACAGTTTACTTGTCAATGACAAGATGGAATTAGAAGATAACATCAGTATTTATAATTCCGGGGGCATGTAATAGGAAAATAAGTGATAAAATAATACAAGAAAGTTACATTGAACGCTCATGTGTACACACTGGTGGTCATTCATCCCTCAACACTGCCGAGTGCTTTGCGCACACCTTTGGCGATTGGGTTCCACTAACGCTGAATCGGCGGCGGGTGCGATTTAATAATCGTTAATTAATCGTTCGCTTGGGAACGTTCATCGTATGCAAGATCAACGCATTCCAGAGGATGTGCTCTATCTGCGGCGACCTTGCCGCCGGCAAAAGGCCAACTGGACGGCCAGAGCTCAGCTTTGAGGATGTTTGCATGCGTGACACGAAGAGGATCTATCATCCCACAAGAGGCGATGGGCACGTGTCGTGCGAGAGGGAATGGCCCATCACGACGGGTTCTGGTTTGAGAAACCGGATTTGAAACGCCAAACTAGGGGTCCAGTGAGTAATAACCTAGACCTAACGCCAGGTCATCGATGCGACACGCGGCAATGCTCTGTCTGTCTGAGATGAGTCATTCTCTAAATTGACTAATTTTCTGCATGCCGATTGTCAAATAACGGGCTATTCTACCAATTACTTCTATTGAAAGATTATGTAATGCAATGGTCGCAGAACATCCTAATTTGATATTGCGAACAACTTTATCGAAATTACACTAGTTTTACCTATTTAATTAAGGATTTATTTGCGTATTATGTAAAAAAAAAATTATGCCGTAAATTGGTAACGCGTTTGGGAACCACATTTTGCCCCCGAGTCTCTCGCTTTAAAGTTTGCCTTCAGCATTATAACTGGCATCACTTATCATGGAAACTGCTAAATGATAATCTGCCGTCGACTCTTAGTATATATTTAACGGTTATATATCTTTTTCAGAACTGAAATTGAACTTTGGCGCGTGTGTTACCAATTTAGAGAATGACTCAGATATACTTATTCAATCATAAGCTCAAATGCCGCGAAGCAAATCTTATTATTTAAACCAAAAGAAAATCCATCGTCTTTCGCAGACGGACGGATGCCAACCCATGAGATTTACCTTTGAGAGTGGACATTGACTGACGTGGCATCGTGACGTCATAGGCCAGTTGAGCTATGGGTGTCACGGTTTGTGAGCGTTTAGAACTAGGTGACCTCAGTCTTCAATTATAAAAGCCAAGAAAATTCATGCGATCTTCGCACTTAGTCTTGGTCTTTCATTGACCTTTCAATTGCCATTTCAATTGATTTGGGGTGATGTGGGGACTGTTCATTGAGCCCCGACCCCAGATAGGCGTTCTGAGGTGATGGTCATTTTCACAACTTGATGATCTTTTCCATTTCACTGGCACTTGAGGTTTCTTGGCCCGATTTAGTGTACATAAAAGTGGCTTGAAACACCCACATTTCATTTTGCTGGTCAGATGCCACAGTGTTCACTTGGGGTCAACGTCATTGAATAATGTCAATCTTATTTATTTGGTTTAACGCATTTGTCGCCATCCGCTGAAGGTGAAATGGTAATTCTGAAAGTGTGTGCATTGCAGCTGCGTGTTTTCTAGCGTATGGACTAAGGACATATATTATTTCAGGATTTGGGTTGGGTGAGACTACAGTGTTACAACTGTTAAAGAACAATTATCACGCAAGGTGTGGCCATACAGTGCTGGGCGGTTAGTCCAGCTTATGTTCTAGCTGTGGCCTGGGACAGTGTTGTCATCGGCCAACTTACTCGGCCAAGACAAACAGACATGAACAACCAGACTACGATGAGATAAAAAGCGGGGTTGAGAGCATACATTCTCACTTATATCATCAGTGGGCTATGTACCTACTTGAATATGGTATAGAAGTGGGAACCGTGATTGCAGACCAGTGATGAAAAAGATCTGTACATGATTATCTTGCTTGTGCATATGTAATCATATCTTGGTTCGAATAGTGCCCATACCGCACTAGTTCTAATTATATATATTGTTGTTATTTAATGAAGATGTGTAATCATCAATGGTGTATACCTATAATATTCTCGTCAGGTCTGTTTTACTATTGAATGGTCTATGATAATTGGTGCACACCCGTCACCGTAATTCTTCTGATTATATTCTCTTTAGTGGTGTGAGATCAATTTTGACCCGTACCGTTATGTCGGTTTTTCTATGTTAATGAATAATGCACTAGGATTGGGTCATACCATAGTTCTTCTAAATTATATATTTCGTTTTTTTTATTATGTTATTAAGAAATTCCCGATTATAGAATACTGTAAATGTTATGATTTGTATTTTTACAGGAGAACGAGATCACGTACGGGTCACGTGATGGCTATGGCCTACGTCACTCGCCGTACAGTGAGCGTACCTTCGTCCCCGTGCGCGGTCCGTGCGACGCGGACAGCGGCATCAGGTGTGTCTCCCCATGCCCCATATTTCTCATGTATTATATACATTTCGCATGTAATATATATATTTCTCATGTATTATATATATTTCGCATGTATTATATATATTTCTCATGTATTATATATATTTCGCATGTATTATATATATTTCGCATGTATTACGCATTTATTATATATATTTCGCATGTATTATATATATTTCGTATGTATTATATATATATTTCGCATGTATTCTATATATTTCGCATGTATTCTATATATTTCGCATGTATTATATATATTTCGCATGTATTATATATATTTCGCAAGTATTATATATATTTCTCATGTAATATATATATTTCGCATGTATTATATATATTTCGCAAGTATTATATTTATTTATCATGTATTATATATATTTCGCATGTATTATATATATTTCGCATGTATTATATATATATATTTCGCATGTATTATATATATTTCTCATGTTTTATATATATTTCGCATGTGTCATATATATTTCTCATGTAGGCAAAATGACAATACAGTGATTAGAAAGTAATTCTCCACATTAAAATTTCAGCCCAAATAAAATTGTACAACTATATGATCAGCATAGAAATTGTGGTTGATGATATTTATTAGAAGTTCTATATGATACAATGTACTCTGTACATATTGCATGTTTCAAAGGATACTTTTTTACGTGTATTTATTTGCCTTAAACGTTTGGTGTTTAAAAACAAAGTAAAGCGTCATAATTTAATCCACCGTGATTTTCTCTTAAATTATACTGAACTTAACTCTAAACCTCGGTATGGCTCTGCATGTTGTCTCCGCAGCAGTCCGCAGGCGTCCTACCGACCTAGGGCGACCTCTAACGGTCTCACCTCCCCCCGGCCCCTCCTGGGCGCCATGACCGCCAGCCCCTCCGACAGCACCCCCCAGTCCCGCTACTCCCCGCTGCCCAGGTTCTCGGCCTTCTCCAGCCCCACCCGGCGGGGGTCTCCCGGGCCTGTGGCGGGGGGAGGGGGTGGGGGAGGGGCGATGATGGAGGAGAGGGTGGCGCGGGATCTGCGCTCGGCCCTGGAGGACAGCGAGGACCGTCGACAGGTGCTGGTGGAGCGGTTGAAGGAAGCGCAGGATACCATCAAGGTGGGTGTGAGGGTGGGGGGTGGGGAGGGTGGGGTGTGAGGGGGAGGGGTGAGGTTGGGCAGGGGGGGGGGTGAGGGTGAGGGGTGAGGTGGGGGGATAGCGACGACCGTCGACAGGTGCTGGTGGAGCGGTTGAAGGAAGCGCAGGATATCATCAAGGTGGGTGTTAGGGTGGGGGGTGGGGAAGGTGGGGTGTGAGGGGAAGGGGTGAAGTGGGGCAGGGGAGATGTGAGGGTGAGGGGTGAGGTGGGGGGATAGCGACGACCGTCGACAGGAGCTGGTGGAGCGGCTGAAGGAAGCGCAAGATACCATCAAGGTGGGTGTGAGGGTGGGGGATGGGGTGGGGCGGGGGGGGGAGGTAGGGTCAGCAGGGGTTGGGGTGGCGGGGGGGGGGATCATGGGTATGTGATAATGAGGAGTGGGTGTAATGGGGGGCGGCTGGGGAGGGGTTCAATATGGGTGTGCGGGTGGTGGCAGTAGTGAGGTGGGTGTGAGGGTGGCAATGGGGTCATGATAGGTGTGAGGGTGGGGAGAGGGGTCAAGATGGGTGTGAGGATGGTGGCAGGAGTGAGGTGGGGTGGGAGACTAATCTGGGTGTGATGGTGGGGAGTGGTGGGCGGGTGTGAGGGTGGGAAAGGGGTCAAGATGGGTGTGAGGATGGCGAGACAGGGTCAAGATGAGCCTGAGGGTGGGGAAGATAGGGGTTCAAGATGTGAGTGTGGGATATGGCACAAGGGACGGAGAAAGGGAAATTCACCCGTAGATATATCGGTAGAGCTATCAAGAGTTCAATGTAGAAACCATGGAATAGTCCACGTGTGTTGGAGCCTAACAGATCCGAAGACACAAACAGGCTAGGATATGTAGCACAAAATGCACAGTGTAATGTCAGAACACTGTTTAGTTGGGTTATCTCTTCCATACCATTGTCGCGTTTAGTATCCATAATTATGATTATTAACCAAGGTTGAGTTTTGCTAAATTGGAATATTTAGAAATTGGTGTCTGTTGCTACTTCAGTTGCAGTCCCTACGCTTGAATGAATTTGAAGATTTCGCCAAAGACAGCAGTTTCGAAGTGGAAGACCTTAGAATCAGAGAAAAGGTATACCTTAATCAATATTAAATTGCTGTACTTGGTGGCGTGAAATAATAATAAAATAACAATGTCATATGTAATACATATACTGAAGATAAACATATTTAGGAGGTGTTCATTCACATCTGTATTCTTTGTTGGAAACCTTGCAAAATAAATAAAGATTATGTCAAAAAAATTATATTTAGGAATGTATGTAAATCCACACCTTGGTTGACATGCAGATCAGTATGAAGTATTTTCTTCTCTCCGTTAGAACCACGTTTGTAAAAATTCTGTTGACGTGTTTTGTGACCAGGGTTACAAGCGGAAGATCACTGATCTGGAGAAGGACAAGATGAGCTACCAAGACAAGACGTGGCAGGGACTGCTGCAGAAGGAGGACCTCTACCAGAAGTAAGTCCTCGTCCTGGTTGGTTGGTTGGTTATTCAGGACGCTTTAACCACGTTTGGTCATATCGCGTCAATGGGAGAAGAAAGGAAGAGTGGAGTCATGTCCCCGGGGGTAAACCCCTACTCTTTACGAAGAAAGACATAGCATCTTTATCCAGCGACCACACAGACATGGCCACAGCAGGGCTCGAACCACCGATCCATGTGTCGTTAGGCTCTCAGGTGACCAGAGCACTCAATGCGAGCGCTCTAACCCACTGAGCTATCACGCCGGCCCCAAGCCCCTGTCCTGACCCACGTACGTCGTGAGACAGCGACTTATACAGAGTGAGCGCAGAACGGTTGAGATAAAATAATAATGGTGTAGACTTGTCTAGACCAGGGATCTCCAGTGTGTTGGCGAAGAGTGCCAAAGTGGTTCTTCCATGAAAGGGTGAACCATTGTTTCAGCATAGCTCACGTATTACTCAAGCCTAACGTAATAATACATTATGGTTAAGGTAATAATACATAATGGTTAAGGTAGAGAAGAGCCATGTCTCCGGGCGGAACCTCGTACTCTTTGCGAAGATGGCTGTATATTCAGAACGCTTTAACCTCTTTTGGTCATATCGGGTCAATGGGAGAAGGAAGGGAGAGTAGAGCCATGTCCCCAGGGGTAACCCCTTACTCATTGCGAAGAAGGACATGGGATCTTTATCCTGCGACCACACAGACATGGCCACAGCAGGGCTGGAACCACTGATCCACGTGCCGTTAGGCTTTTGCGAAGAAAGACATGGGATATTTGTTTTGTACAAACATGTGGACATATTTGGCTCGAAACACGCACCGGCCGCTTGGCTTGACCTAGCAGAGCACACTCGACATTAGCCTCAACGCACAACCCACTAGGCCGCGAGGGGTGACCCTTCATGTTGCGCGGTCTGGGTTATACTGAAACAAGGGTTGGCGCTTATATTGTGGGTTAATTCCTCTCCAGGTTTGAGGCTCTGAGCACAGAGATCAACAGCCTGAAGACGACGACTGGACTGCTGCAGGTAGAAACGAAGCGCAAGCAAGACGTCATCGACCAAACCACCAAGGCCTTGATGTTACTGGAGGACGAGAATGCCAACCTGACGAGGGTAAGTGGGCCGGACCACCAAGGCCTTGATGTTACTGGAGGACGAGAATGCCAACCTGACGAGGGTAAGTGGGCCGGACCACCAAGGCCTTGATGTTACTGGAGGACGAGAATGCCAACCTGACGAGGGTAAGTGGGCCGGACCACCAAGGCCTTGATGTTACTGGAGGACGAGAATGCCAACCTGACCAGGGTAAGTGGGCCGGACCACCAAGGCCTTGATGTTACTGGAGGACGAAAATGCCAACCTGACCAGGGTAAGTGGGCCGGACCACCATGGCCTTGATGTTACTAGAGGACGAGAATGCCAACCTGACCAGGGTAAGTGGGCTGGACCACCAAGGCCTTGATGTTACTGGAGGACGAGAATGCCAACCTGACCAGGGTAAGTGGGCCGGACCACCAAGGCCTTGATGTTACTAGAGGACGAGAATGCCAACCTGACGAGGGTAAGTGGGCCGGACCACCAAGGCCTTGATGTTACTAGAGGACGAGAATGCCAACCTGACGAGGGTAAGTGGGCCGGACCACCATAGCCTTGATGTTACTGGAGGACGAGAATGCCAACCTGACCAGGGTAAGTGGGCCGGACCACCAAGGCCTTGATGTTACTGGAGGACGAGAATGCCAACCTGACCAGGGTAAGTGGGCCGGACCACCAAGGCCTTGATGTTACTGGAGGACGAGAATGCCAACCTGACCAGGGTAAGTGGGCCGGACCACCAAGGCCTTGATGTTACTGGGGGACGAGAATGCCAACCTGACGTGGGTAAGTGGGCCGGACCACCAAGGCCTTGATGTTACTGGAGGACGAGAATGCCAACCTGACGAGGGTAAGTGGGCCGGACCACCAAGGCCTTGATGTTACTGGAGGACGAGAATGCCAACCTGACGAGGGTAAGTGAGCCGGACCACCAAGGCCTTGATGTTACTGGAGGACGAGAATGCCAACCTGACCAGGGTAAGTGGGCCGGACCACCAAGGCCTTGATGTTACTGGAGGATGAGAATGCCAACCTGACGTGGGTAAGTGGGCCGGACCACCAAGGCCTTGATGTTACTGGAGGACGAGAATGCCAACCTGACCAGGGTAAGTGGGCCGGACCACCAAGGCCTTGATGTTACTGGAGGACGAGAATGCCAACCTGACCAGGGTAAGTGGGCCGGACCACCAAGGCCTTGATGTTACTGGAGGACGAGAATGCCAACCTGACCCGGGTAAGTGGGCCGGACCACCAAGGCCTTGATGTTACTGGAGGACGAGAATGCCAACCTGACCAGGGTAAGTGGGCCGGACCACCAAGGCCTTGATGTTACTGGGGGACGAGAATGCCAACCTGACCAGGGTAAGTGGGCCGGATCACCAAGGCCTTGATGTTACTGGAGGACGAGAATGCCAACCTGACCAGGGTAAGTGGGCCGGACCACCAAGGCCTTGATGTTACTGGAGGACGAGAATGCCAACCTGACGAGGGTAAGTGGGCCGGACCACCAAGGCCTTGATGTTACTGGAGGACGAGAATGCCAACCTGACCAGGGTAAGTGGGTCGGACCACCAAGGCCTTGATGTTACTGGAGGACGAGAATGCCAACCTGACCAGGGTAAGTGGGCCGGACCACCAAGGCCTTGATGTTACTGGAGGACGAGAATGCCAACCTGACCAGGGTAAGTGGGCCGGACCACCAAGGCCTTGATGTTACTGGAGGACGAGAATGCCAACCTGACCAGGGTAAGTGGGCCGCACCACCAAGGCCTTGATGTTACTGGAGGACGAGAATGCCAACCTGACGAGGGTAAGTGGGCCGGACCACCAAGGCCTTGATGTTACTGGAGGACGAGAATGCCAACCTGACCAGGGTAAGTGGGCCGGACCACCAAGGCCTTGATGTTACTGGAGGACGAGAATGCCAACCTGACCAGGGTAAGTGGGCCGGACCACCAAGGCCTTGATGTTACTGGAGGACGAGAATGCCAACCTGACCAGGGTAAGTGGGCCGGACCACCAAGGCCTTGATGTTACTGGAGGACGAGAATGCCAACCTGACCAGGGTAAGTGGGCCGGACCACCAAGGCCTTGATGTTACTGGAGGACGGGAATGCCAACCTGACCAGGGTAAGTGGGCCGGACCACCAAGGCCTTGATGTTACTGGAGGACGAGAATGCCAACCTGACCAAGGTAAGTGGGCCGGACCACCAAGGCCTTGATGTTACTGGAGGACGAGAATGCCAACCTGACCAGGGTAAGTGGGCCGGACCACCAAGGCCTTCATGTTACTGGAGGACGGGAATGCCAACCTGACCAGGGTAAGTGGGCCGGACCACCAAGGCCTTGATGTTACTAGAGGACGAGAATGCCAACCTGACCAGGGTAAGTGGGCCGGACCACCAAGGCCTTGATGTTACTGGAGGACGAGAATGCCAACCTGACCAGGGTAAGTGGGCCGGACCACCAAGGCCTTGATGTTACTGGAGGACGAGAATGCCAACCTGACCAGGGTAAGTGGGCCGGACCACCAAGGCCTTGATGTTACTGGAGGACGAGAATGCCAACCTGACGAGGGTAAGTGGGCCGGACCACCAAGGCCTTGATGTTACTGGAGGACGGGAATGCCAACCTGACCAGGGTAAGTGGGCCGGACCACCAAGGCCTTGATGTTACTGGAGGACGGGAATGCCAACCTGACCAGGGTAAGTGGGCCGGACCACCAAGGCCTTGATGTTACTAGAGGACGAGAATGCCAACCTGACCAGGGTAAGTGGGCCGGACCACCAAGGCCTTGATGTTACTGAAGGACGAGAATGCCAACCTGACCAGGGTAAGTGGGCCGGACCACCAAGGCCTTGATGTTACAGGAGGACGAGAATGCCAACCTGACCAGGGTAAGTGGGCCGGACCACCAAGGCCTTGATGTTACTGGAGGACGAGAATGCCAACCTGACGAGGGTAAGTGGGCCGGACCACCAAGGCCTTGATGTTACTGGAGGACGAGAATGCCAACCTGACCAGGGTAAGTGGGCCGGACCACCAAGGCCTTGATGTTACTGGAGGATGAGAATGCCAACCTGACCAAGGTAAGTGGGCCGGACCACCAAGGCCTTGATGTTACTGGAGGACGAGAATGCCAACCTGACCAGGGTAAGTGGGCCGGACCACCAAGGCCTTGATGTTACTGGAGGACGAGAATGCCAACCTGACCAGGGTAAGTGGGCCGGACCACCAAGGCCTTGATGTTACTGGAGGACGAGAATGCCAACCTGACGAGGGTAAGTGGGCCGGACCACCAAGGCCTTGATGTTACTGGAGGACGAGAATGCCAACCTGACCAGGGTAAGTGGGCCGGACCACCAAGGCCTTGATGTTACTGGAGGACGAGAATGCCAACCTGACCAGGGTAAGTGGGCCGGACCACCAAGGCCTTGATGTTACTGGAGGACGAGAATGCCAACCTGACCAGGGTAAGTGGGCCGGACCACCAAGGCCTTGATGTTACTGGAGGACGAGAATGCCAACCTGACCAGGGTAAGTGGGCCGGACCACCAAGGCCTTGATGTTACTGGGGGACGAGAATGCCAACCTGACGAGGGTAAGTGGGCCGGACCACCAAGGCCTTGATGTTACTGGAGGACGAGAATGCCAACCTGACCAGGGTAAGTGGGCCGGACCACCAAGGCCTTGATGTTACTGGAGGACGAGAATGCCAACCTGACGAGGGTAAGTGGGCCGGACCACCAAGGCCTTGATGTTACTGGAGGACGAGAATGCCAACCTGACCAGGGTAAGTGGGCCGGACCACCAAGGCCTTGATGTTACTGGAGGACGAGAATGCCAACCTGACCGTGGTAAGTGGGCCGGTTCACCAAGGCCTTGATGTTACTGGAGGACGGGAATGCCAACCTGACCAGGGTAAGTGGGCCGGACCACCAAGGCCTTGATGTTACTGGAGGATGAGAATGCCAACCTGACCAAGGTAAGTGGGCCGGACCACCAAGGCCTTGATGTTACTGGAGGACGAGAATGCCAACCTGACCAGGGTAAGTGGGCCGGACCACCATGGCCTTGATGTTACTGGAGGACGGGAATGCCAACCTGACGAGGGTAAGTGGACCGGACCACCAAGGCCTTGATGTTACTGGAGGACGGGAATGCCAACCTGACCAGGGTAAGTGGGCCGGACCACCAAGGCCTTGATGTTACTGGAGGACGGGAATGCCAACCTGACCAGGGTAAGTGGGCCGGACCACCAAGGCCTTGATGTTACTAGAGGATGAGAATGCCAACCTGACCAGGGTAAGTGGGCCGGACCACCAAGGCCTTGATGTTACTGGAGGACGAGAATGCCAACCTGACCAGGGTAAGTGGGCCGAACCACCAAGGCCTTGATGTTACTTGAGGACGAGAATGCCAACCTGACCAGGGTAAGTGGGCCGGACCACCAAGGCCTTGATGTTACTGGAGGACGAGAATGCCAACCTGACCAGGGTAAGTGGGCCGGACCACCAAGGCCTTGATGTTACTGGAGGACGAGAATGCCAACCTGACGAGGGTAAGTGGGCCGGACCACCAAGGCCTTGATGTTACTGGAGGACGGGAATGCCAACCTGACCAGGGTAAGTGGGCCGGACCACCAACCTTGGCTTTTTGAGACGTGGTTATAATCAAAGTGCTGGCGATTCCACCCCGTTTTAATAAGCTAATGATATTTACGCCACCAATAAATTGCAATAAAGCCATCTTGTTTTGTTTTTAATGTGTTATTTAATCAATATTATGGCGCTGTTTTGAAAAAAAACTGTTGAATGGGTATTATATTTATATATTTGCGTATTATAGATTGTTTATCGATTTTTTTATAAATACGGTAACTTACTAAGGGCAAGTTTGGTTTTTCATTCGTCGACTAGATGGCTTTCCTCCTTCCTGCCCTTACCTCGTGTATTTTGCATAGGTCACGTTTCTTATTATTGTGACTCGTCTCTCACCTGACAACCCGCTGTGCCTCCTGCCGCTGTGCCGCCCTCTGCTGTTCTACCCGCCGCTGCCCCCTCCGCCGTGCCACCCGCCGCTGTCACCGTTGCTGTTCCATCTGCGGCTGTTTCACCATCCGCTGTGCCACCCGCCGATGTTACCTCTGCTGTTCCACCCTTCGCTGGCACACCCGCCGCTGTCATCGCTGATGTTCCACCGCCCGCTGTTCCACTATCTACTTTGCCTCCCTCCGCTGTTCCACCCGCCGCGGCTACACCCCTGTACCACACTGTATAGACCAAGGACAGCATGGGAACGGAAATCAAGGCTCTGAAGGAATCACTGATGCTATCTCAAAACAGATACGAGTTCCTGGAGAACCACGGGAAGGACGCCAAGAATGACCTGCTCAAGCTGGCTGAGGTCAGTGCTGCCTTCCCCAACCAGGCCGGAGGGCCGCCCCGATAGCTCAGTGGGTAGAGGGCCGCCCCGATAGCTTAGTGGGTAGAGGGCCGCCCCGATAGCTCGGTGGGTTAGAGCGCTGGCCTTGGGTGCTCTGGCCACCTGAGAGCCTAACGGCACGTGGGTCGGTGGTTTGAGCCCCGCTGTGGCCATGTCTGTGTGGTCGCAGGATAAAGATCCCATGTCCTTCTTCGCAAAGAGTAGGTGGTTACCCCCGAGGACATGGCCCCGCTCTTCCCTTCCTTGTCCCATTGATACGATATGACCAGAATTGGTTAAGGCGTCCTGAATATACAACCTACCAACCTACCGACGAGGCGGCCAAGTCGTAGTCAGCATCGAGGTCATAGGGGTCACCTAGTGGTCACCTATGGGTAAGAAGGGTGGGTGGAATAGGAGGTCCAGGTTTCGAACGTGTATAAAATGAACTATTTTTCAAAACGTCAAACGACTAAAACTACATGATGGCTTGCATGGTTGTGACCAAGATGGGCTCCAAATACTCATCCCTACACCCACCCCAGTCTACCCAAGTCTACCTGACAACTAAGATAGGGAACATAGACCTACCCCCCACACAGACACTTCATGGGAAATGATTCCATCATGGAAACACTCCTCTCCCATCCCTCTTTTGTCACTTTTTTTTGCAACATTTTACCGACTGTTTCATGGTGAACTAATTGCGTTGCATTTGTGGTTCGGTTGTCACATTTTAAGTATTTCATACTGCAGTTTTCTTCAAGGTGTAGTAGTTTGTGGTATACTTATCACGCTACGACTATTTCATGGTACATCTAGTTATTACAATGTAGCTATTGTGTGCTGTAATTATCACAATGTAACTATTGTGTGCTGTAATTATCACAGTTTAACTAGTTCGTGCTGCAGTCATCACAAATGTAACCATTTCAAATTTCGTGGAGTAGTTATCACATTGTAACTATGTCATAGCCTAGTTATGACCTTGACCTTGGTGTAGGAGAACGCCCGCCTTTTGATGGAGAACAAGGACTTGGCCTGCAAACTGTCCGAACTCCGGGCCATCAACAGAGCCATGAAGGAGGAAATCACATCTCTCAAAGATCGGCTGAAAACTATAGATGAGGTACCGTACAAGTTATAATTTTTTGTGTACATATGTCAGCGTCATCACTAGTCTTTGGATGCAGAGTCGCTATGAGATGAGTCGCGCCGACTGAGAGGAGATTCGTATATTCACTGTTCTAGTCTTTTTAATTATGCAAAGTAAAAAACCCCGCAAAATAGTATACAAGATTAGGCAAACATTTAAATATTACTGCTAGAGTAATAACAGTGGGGTTTTTTCGCAGTTAGATTCGAAAATGAGATTATTGAATATTTATAAAATGAAAAACTAATATTACTGTACATCGAGGACACTATCTCTGAATGACAGATTGGTTTCAATAGAACAGCTGCTCATTAATTGCTGTTCAATGATTCTGCGAATATATTGCAGCAAGATAACTTTAAATAGAACTGTTGTACCATACATATCTTTCAAGATTTTAGCTAATTCTTAAAATAAACTCCAGCAAATGATTTAATACAATTTCCATTTTTATTATTGTAAATATCAGCTCACTTATAAATATGCGATACTTCAATATCCCATGTATTAATATTACTCGTGACTTTCACTAATTTTAGTAAATCAAGCATTAAATACTCAAATAATTTATCGATGGGCATCATATTAATGTCTGAAGTTTTTCCTGAAAAAAAAAATTGGATCAAAATTCCATTAATACATTGCATACATTTGACTGAGAATTATGAGATTGTACAACTGTTTATTTTGTCTTATCTTGTGTAGGAGCGGGAGGCGTTGTCCCGCCAGCTGCGCAGTAACCAGGACACCGTGACGGAGGTGAGGGCGGCGCTGGCGGCCACGGCCTCCGAGAAGGAACGCTTCTTTCACGAGAAGATGGAACTCCTGCAGCGTCTCCAGGCGTCCGTCCAGGAGAAGGAGGTTGCCGCCAAGGTGAGCAGTCACGTGACTGTGTCCGTGTGGGGACTCGGGCGATCTGCTGTGTTAGGAAGTAAAAAAAAATACGATTACCCATTACAGTGGCAAATATGACACGACTCAATGACACAACAATAGGTGTTATACTCCGTTGTGGGGGACTCCCTTGTGGGGGACTCCTTTGTGGGGGACTCCGTTGTGGGGGACTCCTTTATGGGGGACTCCTTTGTGGGGGACTCCATTGTGGGGGACCCCTATTGTGGGGGACTCCGTTGTGGGGGACTCCATTGTGGGGGACTCCGTTGTGGATGGACTCCTTTGTGGGGGACTCCGTTGTGGGGGACTCCGTTGTGGATGGACTCCTTTGTGGGGGACTCCTTTGTGGGGGACTCCGTTGTGGGGGACTCCTTTGTGGGGGACTGCTTTGTGGGGGATTCCTTTGTGGGGGACTTCTTTGTGGGGGACTCCGTTGTGAATGGACTCCATTGTGGGGGACTCCGTTGTGGATGGACTCCGTTGTGGGGGACTCCTTTGTGGGGGACTCCGTTGTGGATGGACTCCTTTGTGGGGGACTCCTTTGTGGGGGACTCCGTTGTGGGGGACTCCGTTGCGGGGGGATTCCCTTGTGGGAGACTCCATTGTGGGAGACTCCATTGTGGGGGACTCCTTTGTGGGGGACTCCGTCGTGGATGGACTCCTTTGTGGGGGACTCCATTGTCGGGGACTCCTTTGTGGGGGACTCCGTTGTAGGGCACTTCGTTGTAGGGCACTCAATGGTGGGGGACTCCGTTATGAGGGACTCCGTTTCCGTTGTGAGGGACTGCGTTGTGGGCGACTCCGTTGTTGCGGAATCCGTTGTGGATGGACTCCATTGTGAGGGTCTCCATTGTGGTGGACTCCGTTGTGGGGGACTCCATTGTGGGGGACTTCGTTGTGGGGGACTCCATTGTGGGGGACTCCATTGTGGGGGACTCCATTGTGGGGGACTCCGTTGTGGGGGACTCCATTGTGGGGGACTCCGTTGTGCGGGACTCCGTTATGGGGGGCTCCGCTGTGGGGGACTCCCTTGAGGGGACTCCCCTGTGGGGATTCCCACAGTATGTGAGAGACTTTTTGGTGGGGGACTCCCCTGTTGGAGACTCATTTATGGGGATTCCCAGAGTATTATTGATCATGGTGTCCGAGGGAAGATATGGCATGCCACAGTAAAATGCCATGGTATTCCATTGTTAAATATCATGGCCCAAAGTAATGTCATGGCGATCCATGATCCATATTTGATGGAGCATTAAAGATCATTATTTACGCTGGTAAAATATCATAGTGAACCATTGCAAAGTGCCATGCATTGCAACATTGTCCTACTCTACCATAGTAAAAGTTTTTTCCTCATTTGGCAAAGCATTGTAGATGCTGGTATGTATTCTGTGTATAACTGATGGTACATGTTCAATCTGCCGTTGCTCTGACAGGCAACACAGCTACTGGAGGACCAGATTGCGTCCCTGCAGGGTGACGTCACACAGTGGAAACTGGTCCACGAGCGACAGAAGGCCGACCAGAGGCGGCTGGAAGAAGAGGTCACCACCGCCAAGCAGGTGGGTGCATGCAGCCGCGTGTCTAGTATGACGTCAGCGGGAGGGAAGTGGTCGCCGCCGCCAAGCAGGTGGGTGCATGCAGCCACGTGTCTAGTATGACGTCAGCGGGAGGGAAGAGGTCGCCGCCGCCAAGCAGGTGGTTGCATGCAGCCACGTGTCTAGTATGACGTCAGCGGGAGGGAAGAGGTCACCGCCGCCAAGCAGGTGGGTGCATGCAGCCACGTGTCTAGTATGACGTCAGCGGGAGGGAAGAGGTCACCGCCGCCAAGCAGGTGGGTGCATGCAGCCACGTGTCTAGTATGACGTCAGCGGGAGGAAAGAGGTCACCGCCGCCAAGCAGGTGGGTGCATGCAGCCACGTGTCTAGTATGACGTCAGCGGGAGGGAAGAGGTCACCGCCGCCAAGCAGGTGGGTGCATGCAGCCACGTGTCTAGTATGACGTCAGCGGGAGGGAAGAGGTCACCGCCGCCAAGCAGGTGGGTGCATGCAGCCACGTGTCTAGTATGACGTCAGCGGGAGGGAAGAGGTCACCGCCGCCAAGCAGGTGGGTGCATGCAGCCACGTGTCTAGTATGACGTCAATGGGAGGGAAGAGGTCACCGCCGCCAAGCAGGTGGGTGCATGCAGCCACGTGTCTAGTATGACGTCAGCGGGAGGGAAGAGGTCACCGCCGCCAAGCAGGTGGGTGCATGCAGCCACGTGTCTAGTATGAGGTCAGCGGGAGGGAAGAGGTCGCCGCCGCCAAGCAGGTGGGTGCATGCAGCCACGTGTCTAGTATGACGTCAGCGGGAGGGAAGAGGTCACCGCCGCCAAGCAGGTGGGTGCATGCAGCCACGTGTCTAGTATGACATCAGCGGGAGGGAAGAGGTCACCGCCGCCAAGCAGGTGGGTGCATGCAGCCACGTGTCTAGTATGACGTCAGCGGGAGGGAAGAGGTCGCCGCCGCCAAGCAGGTGGGTGCATGCAGCCACGTGTCTAGTATGACGTCAGCGGGAGGGAAGAGGTCACCGCCGCCAAGCAGGTGGGTGCATGCAGCCACGTGTCTAGTATGACGTCAGCGGGAGGGAAGAGGTCACCGCCGCCAAGCAGGTGGGTGCATGCAGCCACGTGTCTAGTATGACGTCAGCGGGAGGGAAGAGGTCACCGCCGCCAAGCAGGTGGGTGCATGCAGCCACGTGTCTAGTATGACGTCAGCGGGAGGGAAGAGGTCACCGCCGCCAAGCAGGTGGGTGCATGCAGCCACGTGTCTAGTATGACGTCAGCGGGAAGGAACTGGTGAACTAACGGTGTGTAGCTGACGCTATTTGGCACTGAAACTGGCATTGTGATTGACACTGTAACTGACACCGTAACTGGCACATGTAATTGTCTCTGTAAAACTGAAACTGTAACTTACACTGACTGACAGCGTAACTGACACTGACACAGTAATGATATCGTTACTGACACTGTAACTGGCACTGTAACTGATACTGTAACGGGCATTGTAACTGGCACTGTAACTAATACTATAAATGACACTGACAGTGTAACTGACACTGTCGTGATATCGCAACTGCCAATGTAACTGACACATTAGTTGACACATCATGACATCATGTCATTCTTCCTCAGACGAATGACGTCATTTCGATGGAGCTGACCAGCTCCAGAGCCCGTCTAGAGCAGTTTCAGGAGCAGATCCAGGAGATGGAGAACGAGCGGCGATCCATGCAGCACACCCAGGAGCGGGCCGAGCAGGATATCAAGAGTCTGGAGGACCAGCTGTCGGCATCCAGAAAGGTGAAGGGGCCGCCCCGGTAGCTCAGTGGGTTAGAGCGCTGGCATTCAGCGCTCTGGTCACCTGAGAGCCTGACGGCACGTGGATCGATGGTTCGAGCCCCGCTGTGGCCATGTCTGTGTGGCCGCATGATAAAAATCCCATGTCCTTCTTCGCAAAGAGTAGGGGGTTACCCCCGGGGACATGGCTCCACTCTCCCTTGCTTCTCCCATTGACGCGATATGGCCAAAAGTGGTTAAAGTGTCCTGAATATACAACCAACCAACAAGAAGAGTGACCTTGACTGGTTCATTGGACCCTCGGTAAACCCCGTTCAGACGGTATGTTTTTCCTATAGGTCTGTCCCATACGTTTTTCCTGTCGGTGTTTTGACCTAAGAGACATCACTGTCCACACGGTGCGATTATCGCTTTTTTTTCTTTATTACCGCATCTCCTGAGTTTCTATCACGTGACTGAAAGACATGCACTGATTGGCCAGAGATTGTATGACGTATGGGTCTGACCTAGCGAGATAGAGCATGTTCTATTCCACCTGACAAAACCTGTCGGTTATAATATAGCCTATTGGTTTTCCCCAGCACCGGCCAGAAGGCAAGCTCTGGAAGCCTTAATGTCGTTAGTGCCGTGTCGTTATTCATACTACTATGAAAAAAACGTCAGAAAGACAATAGTTCTGAATGTATTCGCTAGGCACCACCTGATCTCGAGCTTAATATAACTTATTAAAATAGACTGCTTAGTGATTAAGCTTAATTGCGGAGTCTCCCTTGCTCAGTTGCTAACCAGGCTGATCTTCAGCTCAATAGTTCTCGGGTTTTCAAACCCTGGAACCTATACCTGAGGCAAGTTTCATCCAAACTCACGTCGTTGTCCCGCGATATTTGTTGGCCCGATGTAATCGACCAAAAACACGAACACTACATTTCAAGCTTAATTGACGCAACGCCAGTAAAGATCCTTAAATTCGCTTGTTTCATTGATGACTCTTTTAACCCTTTATGTCTACGTCAAAAAAATTGTTTTAACCGCGACACTCTTGAATAGACAATGCACACATATTTTTAAAGGGATTTCCATAACTTGTGTGGCAAATAAACTACAACTGTTTGTTGTTTCCGGTATTTAGGCGATCAGTGGTGCCAAGAAGGAACAGCAGCAATGCCGCGAGGCGTTCGACGAGGACAAGGTCAAGGCCAAAGACAAGATCCGGGTCCTCAAGGCTGAGAGGAACACGCTGGAGCTGAAGTGCCACGAGCAAGAATTGGTCAGTAAAGAGTGACAACGATAAATAGTAACAAATCCATGTAATATATATTGGTATATTAACCCTCTTTCTAACGTGTCGAGTAGGTTGGGTATAAATTTTACTATACATTGTTATGAACAACCGGTGTCCAGTTTGCAGCTAGCCAAATTCATCTTCCATGTTCGGCCATCTCACCAGGGACATATCTTGACAGGATTCCCATAGTTCGGCAGAAAAAGTCGGGTAGTTTATGTTAGGCGGGGTTGGCTTAGGTGGGGTGGGACTTTATATAATAGATAACGTACCAATTTCAGGGTTCCCGGGAAGGCGTAGCTTTCATTTGCCAAGGATATATATTCCGTAAGGATTTTGAGAGGTATTTTCTCACGAACAGTTACTTTTATAAGGGAAAGCATAATCAAAGGAAGTCCAGTGAAGATCGGTTCGTTGTGAAAACTTTTCTGCGTAGAAGGGTACATTTGTTTACTCATCTCAAGTCCATCCGCCCTTTACAGAAGCGGCAGCAGTTACAGGAGGAACTGAAGAAAGAGGCCAGCGGCCTCCATCGGGAGATTGACACGTGGAAGGACAACTGTGATAGGCTGACGGTCTCGTGCAACAAACGGGAGGCGGAGCTACAACAGGCCAATCGGCGGGTTTTGGAGCTGGAAGAGGAGGTGCGTAGCCAATTCTGATAGCTTAATGCTAATCAGCGCAAGTTGTACATATACATGTATATATATATTTGTCACACAGCAGCACAAGATACCAGTTACAGTTCAGTGACAGTATGCAATATATGTTTGAAGCTATATATGGCAAAGGCATACTAAATTTTTGTGTGATATTATTGTCAAAGTGAATATCTCTCTTAAGCGTCCTCAGTTGAATCGCATGTACCTATATATACTTGATCTTAATTTTGAACAACATGTCCTTTATTTGCAGATATCTTGCTTGAAGGTCACGAAGGACGACTTCCAAGGTCAAAGACAGCAGCTTTTAGAAGTCCAGAGAGAGGTCACAAAGTACGTAAAAACATCGATGAATAAAACAACGCCATTTATCGGATATTGTTCAAATTAAAACATGTGAAGTTTGTTTTGTCTGTCTCTGTCTTGTGGAAGGCAAACGCTCGACTTGTCCTATTTAGTAATCTTTCTATGACGTCATGGCTCGGTGTGCTTGTCATTGCGCGCCATGTTTGTCCAATTTTTATTACGTAGTACTCGAGAAAACCAGGTGGCATGTATAAGTGTGGCAAAAAGTATAAAGA
This sequence comes from Arenicola marina, assembly GCA_964019135.1. Lineage (NCBI taxonomy): Eukaryota > Metazoa > Annelida > Polychaeta > Arenicolidae > Arenicola > Arenicola marina. Next base: position 15,542,133 of record OZ025255.1, read on the forward strand.
TGCCCTTTTATTTCTTGCACATTATATCTTTGAACTTACGTCAAATGGACCTATTGTGGTCATAAGTACATTGTTTCTGTTTTAACAATTAACATTTTAAAGAGGAAATGGTCGCATGAGCAGCTTTGAATTTTTGTTATATTAACGTTATTTATTTTACGAGGTTATTAAAAGCGAATACACATGTATAACTAACACGAAATTTCTGAATCACAAAGACAATGCAAGTTTAAATGTGTATGTTAGGTTACGAGATGAGAAGCGCGGCCTGGTACAGGAGAGGGCAGAGAACAAGCAGGTCATCAGGCTTCTGGAGACACAGAAAGAGGTCTTGACCAAAAATGTGAGTGAGACCTGCCAATGACAGCTCTGCATGATACAGAATTAAGGGTCGTTACACCGGTCATAGATTTCACGAACGTAGTTTGGCCGACTACGGGGCTTAGTCGGCTAAAGCCACCATGTAAATGATGGGCGATTTTAGCCGACTAAGCCCCGTAGCCGGCTAAAATATGTACGTGAAATAGGCCCCTGGCGAGGGGCATGGAGGCCAAAAGGATGTGTTTCCAAAACAAAAAAATATCTTGTTTTTACATCATGTTTCTCATATTTTACATCGTTATTGATAAAGTTAAGCAAGTCTTGCATGTTTATATCGGGATGTGATACTACAAAATGGCGCCTTTTAACTCCATGCACCTCCAATGATTTATAGTATAGTTTAAAAGTACATCCGTTTCAAATTTGAACCGATTGGATTGGGCCTGATCGCCACTTGTTTGCTGTCATCGATGGACCAACGAACGCATCCTATATCGCATGCATACCGTGGCTGTCCTATTATAACATGCATGGGGGTGCAATTGATTGATGAGTAGCGAAATGGATGTTGTTGAGCTCAATGGGACACCACTTCTCGTAGTCACCCCTTCACCCGTCGCACCATGAGGCCAACAAAAATGCGGCATTAAGATAAAATATAAACGTTCATATAAGTTTTTAAAAGTGTAGCTAGTATCTGAGATTTTTATTGTTGTTATTTATGCATACTATCTACGTCTCATATCATTGTATTATGGATACTAACCACGTGGTTGTTACAGTTGGAAGGCCGTCAAGCCAAGAGTCATGCCTGTCACCCTATAATTTGTATTATGGATACTAACCACGTGGTTGTTACAGTTGGAAGGCCGTCAAGCACTCTATGCTTTGTATTATGGATACTAACCACGTGGTTGTTACAGTTGGTAGGCCGTCAAGCCAAGAGTCATGCCTGTCACCCTATGCTTTGTATTATGGATACTAACCACGTGGTTGTTACAGTTGGAAGGCCGCCAAGCCAAGAGTCATGCCTATCACCCTATGCTTTGTATTATGGATACTAACCACGTGGTTGTTACAGTTGGTAGGCCGTCAAGCCAAGAGTCATGCCTGTCACCCTATGCTTTGTATTATGGATACTAACCACGTGGTTGTTACAGTTGGAAGGCCGCCAAGCCAAGAGTCATGCCTGTCACCCTATGCTTTGTATTATGGATACTAACCACGTGGTTGTTACAGTTGGTAGGCCGTCAAGCCAAGAGTCATGCCTGTCACCCTATGCTTTGTATTATGGATACTAACCACGTGGTTGTTACAGTTGGAAGGCCGCCAAGCCAAGAGTCATGCCTGTCACCCTTTGCTTTGTATTATGGATACTAACCACGTGGTTGTTACAGTTGGTAGGCCGTCAAGCCAAGAGTCATGCCTGTCACCCTATGCTTTGTATTATGGATACTAACCACGTGGTTGTTACAGTTGGAAGGCCGCCAAGCCAAGAGTCATGCCTGTCACTCTATACTTTGTATTATGGATACTAACCACGTGGTTGTTACAGTTGGAAGTCCGCCAAGCCAAGAGTCATGCCTGTCACCCTATGCTTTGTATTATGGATACTAACCACGTGGTTGTTACAGTTGGTAGGCCGTCAAGCCAAGAGTCATGCCTGTCACCCTATGCTTTGTATTATGGATACTAACCACGTGGTTGTTACAGTTGGAAGGCCGCCAAGCCAAGGGTCATGCCTGTCACTCTATACTTTGTATTATGGATACTAACCACGTGGTTGTTACAGTTGGAAGGCCGTCAAGCACTCTATGCTTTGTATTATGGATACTAACCACGTGGTTGTTACAGTTGTTAGGCCGTCAAGCCAAGAGTCATGCCTGTCACCCTATGCTTTGTATTATGGATACTAACCACGTGGTTGTTACAGTTGGTAGGCCGTCAAGCCAAGAGTCATGCCTGTCACCCTATGCTTTGTATTATGGATACTAACCACGTGGTTGTTACAGTTGGAAGGCCGCCAAGCCAAGAGTCATGCCTGTCACTCTATACTTTGTATTATGGATACTAACCACGTGGTTGTTACAGTTGGAAGGCCGCCAAGCCAAGAGTCATGCCTGTCACCCTATGCTTTGTATTATGGATACTAACCACGTGGTTGTTACAGTTGGTAGGCCGTCAAGCCAAGAGTCATGCCTGTCACCCTATGCTTTGTATTATGGATACTAACCACGTGGTTGTTACAGTTGGAAGGCCGCCAAGCCAAGGGTCATGCCTGTCACTCTATACTTTGTATTATGGATACTAACCACGTGGTTGTTACACTTGGAAGGCCGTCAAGCACTCTATGCTTTGTATTATGGATACTAACCACGTGGTTGTTACAGTTGGTAGGCCGTCAAGCCAAGAGTCATGCCTGTCACCCTATGCTTTGTATTATGGATACTAACCACGTGGTTGTTACAGTTGGAAGGCCGCCAAGCCAAGAGTCATGCCTGTCACTCTATACTTTGTATTATGGATACTAACCGCGTGGTTGTTACAGTTGGAAGGCCGTCAAGCACTCTATGCTTTGTATTATGGATACTAACCACGTGGTTGTTACAGTTGGAAGGCCGCCAAGCCAAGAGTCATGCCTGTCACCCTATGCTTTGTATTATGGATACTAACCACGTGGTTGTTACAGTTGGAAGGCCGCCAAGCCAAGAGTCATGCCTGTCACCCTATGCTTTGTATTATGGATACTAACCACTTGGTTGTTACAGTTGGAAGGCCGTCAAGCCAAGAGTCATGCCTGTCACCCTATGCTTTGTATTATGGATACTAACCACGTGGTTGTTACAGTTGGAAGGCCGTCAAGCCAAGAGTCATGCCTGTCACCCTATGCTTTGTATTATGGATACTAACCACGTGGTTGTTACAGTTGGTAGGCCGTCAAGCCAAGAGTCATGCCTGTCACCCTATTCTTTGTATTATGGATACTAACCACGTGGTTGTTACAGTTGGAAGGCCGCCAAGCCAAGAGTCATGCCTGTCACCCTATGCTTTGTATTATGGATACTAACCACGTGGTTGTTACAGTTGGAAGGCCGCCAAGCCAAGAGTCATGCCTGTCACCCTATGCTTTGTATTATGGATACTAACCACGTGGTTGTTACAGTTGGAAGGCCGCCAAGCCAAGAGTCATGCCTGTCACCCTATGCTTTGTATTATGGATACTAACCACTTGGTTGTTACAGTTGGAAGGCCGTCAAGCCAAGAGTCATGCCTGTCACCCTATGCTTTGTATTATGGATACTAACCACGTGGTTGTTACAGTTGGAAGGCCGTCAAGCCAAGAGTCATGCCTGTCACCCTATGCTTTGTATTATGGATACTAACCACGTGGTTGTTACAGTTGGAAGGCCGTCAAGCCAAGAGTCATGCCTGTCACCCTATGCTTTGTATTATGGATACTAACCACGTGGTTGTTACAGTTGGAAGGCCGCCAAGCCAAGAGTCATGCCTGTCACTCTATACTTTGTATTATGGATACTAACCGCGTGGTTGTTACAGTTGGAAGGCCGCCAAGCCAAGAGTCATGCCTGTCACCCTATGCTTTGTATTATGGATACTAACCACGTGGTTGTTACAGTTGGAAGGCCGCCAAGCCAAGGCTCAAGACGCGCATGACCAACGCAGGGTGGACGACCTGACTCAGACCAACCGCGAACTACAGTCAGTACAGCTCCGTTAATTCTAAAACCTCTAAGTCTATCTCACTGATAAAACCGAGGCAATGGTTCCGCATAATATTATATCTCATTACCCCATAAGATCTTTTTGGCCCAGTTAAACCCACGCGGGTATCTATTCCTTCATTAATTCATTTCCTATATTGACAAAGGGTTGCGATAAATTTTAGCACACTCTTTTACTATCTGTAATGATATTGTACCTACGAAGTGCCATAAGTATGTGCTAACCAGGCATCGTACAGGGTTAACTCCGCACGTGTCAAAGTGGTATTCGGACAGAAAATTGTCCGCTTGAATAGTGTTGATGGGTATCCGTTATCTAGGTATGGCCACATTCAATAAATACAGCAATAAATCATATACAAAATGTTTAATCTGTACGTGACTGGTTTTATTCCCAGGGAGAAGGTGGAGAAACTGGAAAGCATACGAGACAAGCTTATTAAGGAAAAGGAAGAGAGATTGGTGAGTATCAATGGATATGTGCATTTTGATTTCAGAACTTTCAAGCATGGATTATCTTCAAGAGCGTCAATAAATTTGAGAATGAAACACATTACGTATCGAGCCTTCAACGTTTCTTAAAAATACCACAGACAAGTATAATTTAAAAAGATTGTTACGTGTGTAAAGAAGCAAAGCTAAATAATATGCAAATGGACATCCATTTAAAAAAATACAAAATGTGCCACGGTCTGTTATTGGTGGCTATAGTGGTACAGTGGTCCCTGCATTATACGGTCCCTTTATTATACGACTCCCTCTGCTATACGGGCTTATCGCCATGCAAACATAATCTCCATGTTTTATAACGCAGGCTAATGGTGATTACCCGATGGGAGGCGTTGCTAGGCGACCCGGGAGTGGCAGCCAATCCCCTCCCGCCGCCGCCAGGTCACGTGAGCTGGAGGCAGAGAATGAGCGTCTGAAGGAAGTGAACCGAGCAATGTCCGGCCAGCTCTCCACAATGGAAAAGGTAACTTAGGATAATTTAACCGTTTGTTTGGCACATTTCCAGTTATAACGGTTACATCGAGGTGAATATAATGTGCTATATACGGAAATATAGTACTAAATAAACTCTATACGGAATCTGTAAGTTTATAATTACCGCATTTAGCAGAAGGGAACAACAGGGGTATTAATGAAGTGGTTGAGTTGATTATTCTATTGGTTCGTTGTGTTTTGTGTTTTGATGTTAAATGTTTTTGTCATTTGTACCAGCCAGGGCTGGAGGCCAGCCAAAGTACGGAATAAACATACATACAGACAATATAATGTGCTTGCGTATGCATGCGTTGTTTGTCAACAACGAGAGGACGTTTATTACAATGATATTCAGAAGGATATAAAGACCATGTATGTACTCTTTAGGAGCAGACGTCCATGAAGGCAAAGCAGGCTCAGACAGTCCCATCTGCCGAATTCAAACGGTAGGTCAAGTTGCCAAGACCATGGCTATGAGTCGACACTGGCTATGGCTGTATGTGTGTCCTTTCTCACTCACTCTCCCCCTTGTATTGCATTGCTTGCCTGGTTCCGCGGCTTTCCTCGCGCCTGAGCAGAGTACGAGCTGCTTTTTGTTGCTATTATACCACGTGGCGGCGACGTGAATGTCACGTGGAAGTCACGTGGCCAAACCACTGGCTTTTCTGTTGAGCGGAAGAAGCGACTGGGCTGCTAATGTAATTCTACTGAAACAAACGTATGAAAAACCAAATGCGTCATAGTCCTAGCAACGGTCACTGAATCAAAGGACGGCGATATAATATATTTGGTATTTCAATGAAAGTACCAAGATAATTACACAAATTCACGTCATCTACAAAAACGGCAAAACTACATGACAAATCAATGGTTCATAATATATGGTTAATATCTATATATATGATATAAGCTTAGTTAGTGATTATATCATTGTTCATGATATATTCTGGCAGTCACCAAATTTTACATGTCAGTCATCACTGTAACTGTTGTAGAATCGATGGGAATATTTACAAAAAAAATACAAATCCATCGTTTTGCGTAATCGCCAAGTGAAACCATTTGTGATCAGTTACTACTCCGTTCACGGATGGACTACGGTGTTGTTGAACGCGTGTAAAGCTGTGTAAAGCTGTGACCGTGCGTATCCTTGCAGCCTGGAGCGTGAGAAGGCTGGGGTGGAGACGGACTGCGACCAGCTGAAGGTCCGACTCACCCAGGTGGAAGCGAACTACCAACGCGCTCTGGCTGACAAACAGCGCGCACTAGAAGCCACCAGCCGGGAGAAAGGTGGGTAACCAGCCCGGGGGGGGGGGGGGGCTATGGGCGACCAACCGGGAGAAAGGTGGGTAACAATAACGGGGGGGGAGTGGGTGGAGGCCTGGGGAGGCGCTACAGGCCACCAGCCGGGAGAAAGGTGGGTAACCAGCACGGGGGGGGGGGGCTATGGGCGACCAACCGGGAGAAAGGTGGGTAACAATAACGGGGGGGGGGAGTGGGTGGAGGCCTGGAGAGGCGCTACAGGCCACCAGCCAGGAGAAAGGTGGGTAACCAGCACGGGGGGAGGGGGGGGGGGAGGGGTGGTGAGGCGCTACAGGCCACCAGCCGGGAGAAAGGTGGGTAACCGGCACGGGGGTGGGGGGTGGGGGAGGGGTGATGAGGCGCTACAGGCCACCAGCCGGGAGAAAGGTGGGTAACCAGCACGGGGGTGGGGGGTGGGGGGAGGGGGGGGGGATATGGGCGACCAGCCGGTAGAAGGTGGGTAACCGGCATGGGGCGGGAGTGGACAGGAGTGGATAGAGGGCTGGGGAGGCGCTATAGGCCACCAGCCGGGAGAAAGGTGGGTAACCAGCACGGGGGGGTGGGGGGTGGTCGCTTTGGGCAGCCACTGACATACGGGAGGGCGCCGAGATTGGCGAAGGGAGCGCGGCGTATATACCATCTCCCGGGCGAAAAGTGCCTACCTACGTACTCATCACAGATTACACGTATAGTAATTTTTTTTTGAAGTTACATTACAATATAGGTAATATAGGATGTATCTGCGTATGTATGCACGAAAAAATGGCTTTAATATTGAAATGATATAATGAAAAAGACTAATTTAATGTGAAAAAAAAGTCGAAACATTTAAATGATTGAAGGTTCGAGGGAATAACCTTAATACTTTAGAGCAGAATACAATCGAAGGTTATATGTTTTACTTCAGACATGGACTTGGTCTCAATCAATAAAGAAAAGTGCTCCTTGGAAGCTCAAGTGAGTGAACTGTCGAACAAAGTGACGTCACTGGGGAGCGAAAAACGACGCGCGGAAGAGAAGGCCCTCTCTGTGACGTCAGAAATGAAAGAGCTCAAAGACAGTTTGTTTGAAAGGCAAGTGAACAATATGATGAGTAGGCCACTTGACTTACTACGCATGCATTTTAATCTCAGACAAGTTTACGGACGCGTCCTGACATATACTCAAAACGTGTTCCAGAGGTATATGCGCGTTTCTTTGCACGTTAACGTTCATGTCGTTTATACTTACTAGAGGTATATGCGCGCTTCTTTGCACGTTAACGTCCATGTAGTTTTTGCTTACTAGAGGTATATGCGCGTTCATTTGTACGTTAACGTCCATGACGTTTCTGCTTACTAGAGTTATATGCGCGCTCTGATATACGTTAACGTCCATAGCATTTATACCTACTAGAGGTATATGCGAGCTCTATTGTACGTTAACGTCCATAGCGTTCATACGTACTAGAGGTATATGCGCGCTCTGTTGTACGTTAACGTCCATGGCTTTCCTGTGTATTTTGTCTCGTAGCTTAACTGGTTCCCTGTCGCCTTGCAGCGCTCAGGGTGAGACCTCCCAAGTGGTGGGACTCCAGCACCAGGTTAACAGGCTCCAGAGACAGTTGGAGGACGCTCACAAGGCACGGGCCGAGCAGGAAGCGTCCATGCAGGCTCTGAAGCAGGTACGCCAGCCACTCCAACTTGCATTGTCGCGATATGACATACAGAGGTTAAAGTGTCCTACTTAAACCGAACCAGCCTGTACCGTAACCACATTGTGGCTCTCTACTGTCAGCTAACTGGGCCACCCGATTATTCGCGATTAGCAAATATGTACACACACAAAATTAAGGGAAAAACTGTTTCCATAAAGTTACATTTTTTAATCATTGTTTACTCGAATATATTTGTACTTCGAGGCTGTGAGTCTACAGTGCACAATATTATTACAAGTTATTTGTTATGATTATTGTGCCAAAAAAAAAGGTGGCAGAAAACACCGATCCATGGATTTCCTACACCGAGGAAGTGACGTCATACTCATATTTAAATTCTGACCTGTTTTATGGGTAGTAATTATTATAATTATGATAATTGTTATGATCAATATATATATATGGTGTTTGCATGTTTGTATCGCTTGGGGCCTTACCTTGCATGGCATTATGTTATTAAGTACATCGTATCTCATAAGAGGCTTGTATGCCAGGATTATTATGCGTGATATCCTACGAATTCTGCACATTTGCTGTAAAAAATTGTAACAACACCATATATACAATATTTGTATACATCATATCGCCTCTGCATTTCGTGTTAACTTTGCTTTTCACAAACATTGTGGTTTTTCACGAACATTGTGGTTTTCATTTTTAGAAGTCTTTAGATGACACGGAAGTAGCACTGACAGGCATGCGCGGTGAGGTCAGCAATTTGGCAGAGGTCATCGAGGTCAAGGACGCTGAGATAGTTGACCTTGAGAGCCAACTTAATTCTATGGAGGCAGACTTGGCGAAGAAGTAAGTAGATAAACCTTGTCAAAATGTGTTGTATGTAAAATAGTGTCTTAATCAGTGATAGATACACCTCATGAAGTTTTTTGTGACAGTATCAAAGTTATCGACGATATTTACTTTAGCAATAATCTCAGCATGTCAGGTTGTCCAGACCGGAAACTTCTGTAGAACCTTTGGAACCGAGTTTTGGCTTCTACTATATGTGGGACTATTGCTGACCGAAATTCATAATAGAGACGCGTTTCCAGTGTCACAGTAGCACATTGTCCAGGTTCTGTGCTAGAGTAGAGAGCCACCATGGCAAGGGTGCACGCCATGTTGGATTCAGTGCAGTTCATTTGGTCGTCAACCGCCCAAACTGGAGTCTCTGGATGGCCAAATGAACGTGTAACCACAGAGTAGGTGTTATACAGAAAGCCCACTCTGTGGTGTAACCAGGTTGCCGCAGATACACCACTTAAAGTTGCATTTCGAGCTCTTTCCCGCCAAAACGAAAGAGGTCAAAATGCAAATAACAATCCGTCCGTGGATCATTCAAGATTTCTGTTGTCTATATTCCACGCATGCCAGACTGCCAAATGGAGTAGCTTAGCCTTGACCGTGATATCATTTCACCTCAAGTTTTCATTTTAGTGGTAAACGTCATCAGTTTGTGTGCTTCGCGATGCTTTGTTATAAGTAGCAGTGCCGAGAAAGAGCTCTATGGTGTCTAGGGATAGACACTTTTGCCACATCACAGCCGAAACGGCGATGTTTATCAGGTTTCTGAATTTATAGCCTGAAACAATGGAGTTTTCTTCAAATTTTGATATAAGTTTCGCTTGGGCTTAATTTTGGCGGGAAATTAAGAGCTCGATATGCAACTTTAACGTCCTTTCTGGGTGGTTTCAGGGACAATATAATCCACCAGCTGAAGAGTTACACGGAGAACGTCCAGGAGAGTGAGCGCTCCCACGGCAGGCAGCTGGACAGCAAGCTCAAGAGGTGGAGCCACTGTCCCGGCTAGCACGTGACAAACACGTGGAAAACACGTGGAAAACACGTGGAAAACACGTGGAAAACACGTGGCAATCAAACAAGTTTTAATGATAATTTCACGTTAATTTCGAGACACTTGTGTTTTATTTGGTATTTAGTTCTCTGACTGAATTGCTGCAAACTAAATGCGAAACAGTGTCTATAGTTTCTTCTTTATATTTTAAGTTCAAAGAAATAGCCTGATATGTTTTTTGTATTGCAGTTTGGAGATGGGGAGATCGAGCCTGAGTCAACAAGTTCTTGAGCTCATTAAAGAGAGAACTGGTAGGTTTCATGTAAAAAATGAAGGATAGGACTGGTAGGTTTCATATAAAAAGGCCATGACGTTATCTAATATTCAAATCTACAGTTCATTAACTGTACCGCAAACTGAGAAACAGCAACGCTTACATCCTCGTGATGGCCAATCAAAATAATAATATATATATAACCTTATATATGTACATGATAAAGCCTATTCCCTATGATATATCTTTGCATTGCCAACTGTCTCTGTCCCCAGAGCTGGAGACTCGCTCGTCCACGCTGCTGGGGGAGCGCGACCTGGCCGTGTCTGACGCCGACGACCTGCGGCGAGCCGTGAGCGACCTGCGCGCCATGCTGGAGGAGGAACGCGCCAGGCTGGACGCGCTGCAGCGGGATCTTAAGGCCAAGGACCGCCAAGTGGAGAGTCTGGAGGAACAGCTGGGCCGGGCCACCAAGGCCGAGATCCGCAAGATGAAGCGAGGTCAGTGGATATGGAGGAGAGGGGGGGGGGGGCAAGGGAGGTCCGGGGGGGGGGGTGTCAGTGGGTGTGAAGGAAGGACGGGGGGTCAAGGAAGGGGGTCAGTGGGTGTAAAGGAAGGAGGGGACCATTGTTTCAGCATAGCTCACGTATTACTCACGCCTAGCGTTTACTACAATAATACGTTTCGTGGGTTCTTACATGGACGATGGACCGTATGGAGAAGATGGGGAGGGGTCAGTCAGTGTGAAGGAAGGGGGGGTCAGTCGGTGTGAAGGAAGGGGGGGTCAGTGGGTGTGAAGGAAGTGGGTGTAAACGAAGGGGGACAAGGGAGGTAGGGGGGGGGAGGGGTTAGTGGATGTGAAGGAAAGGGGGCAAGGAAGGTCGTGTGGGGGGTCACTGAGCTGTGTTTGTGAAGGTAAAGGGAATGAGGGGGTTGTCAGTGGGTGTAACGGAAGGTGGGCGATGAAGGCCGGGTGGGGGGTCAGTGGGTGGAAAGGAATAGAGGGCGGGGGTCAATGGATGATGAGATGTCAGTGCCCTGTGCGGGAGACTTCCTTACATGAGTTTAAGAATTATCAAGTGTTGGGGTCTAAGGCCAGGCCTTTTGTTCACAAGAGGCTTGAATTTGGGCTAATTTTTAGAAACTTCCCGGCAAAATAGATGAACCAAGACAGTGGCCAGAATTTAAACCCGTGACCTGTAACCTTATAACCAGCTCGCTTACAACTGAGCTGGGGCGCCCGGTCAGGACGGTTAATTAAGCTGATAATAGTCCATGCCCATGGGGTTAGGGTTAGGGATATGGCCATGCCCTTGGCACCTTGCTACGCGCGACTGGGTGGCATTATATACACATAGTATCTGTGGTTGTATAGCACGCGATCTGTTATACTCCACTACGTCCCTGTATATAAATGTGATTAGCAAATGAAGTTTCCCCTGAAAATAATGATGATGTGTTTGTCTCCGTTGCTCTTTCAGACGCCAGCAAGCTGGAGCTGCTGAAGGTTGAGAACCGCCGTCTGCAGGCCGAGATGACCCAGACCTACCGGACACTGATGGACAAGTACCCCACGATGCCCCACCCGCTGTCCAACCTCTCCGACAGCCAGACGCCCCTGAGGACAGACGCCGGCGACCCGCAGCGCGAGGGCTTCATGACGGCCCCCGGGCGCATCAGTGGCGCCGCCCCAGCGAGCAGTCTGGGTGGCGGCGGGCCGGAGCTGGCGTCCCCTAGCGAGTCGAGTTGCGTGGACAGTAGCGAGGACGACGTGGGGATGGCAGCCAGGCCCGCGGCCCGCCCCCCGGGACTGAAGCCCACCCCCAGGTCGCCTAGATTACGGGGCGGCCCGCCTGGTGGTGAGCGCCGGGACGCGACGCCGTCCACCGTCGCCGGCCTCGGGGATGGCCCTGTAGGTGGCGCTGGTGAGAGCGGCGAGGGGAAAGCCGACAGTTACCTCCAGCGGCTTCGGGCCAAGCTCGGTCGCGTGAGTTCGATGACCGATGACTCAGATTCCATTTGGAAGCAGGACGCGGCGTCCCGCAAAGCCAACGCCAACTCGCGAGATCAGTCTGACGTCACCAATCCGCCAGAGGCGCCACAGGTAATGGATTCCAACGGAGCGGATCGAAGGGGATCTCGGAAATCTCCACCGCACGGGGGCGCTGGGGAAGGCGGCCGGGCGTCCAACCCCAACTCGAACGCGAACTCCAACTCTCGCCTGCAGAACGTCGCTGACGTGGGTTTGACGCTGGATGACGTGTCTGACCTCCACTCGGCCTCCCCGCTATCCGTGGACTCGGCGGCGGGCGGCGCCCGGCCCCTGCCCGCCGACCCGCCGGTCAGAGCGCCCCCAGCTCCTGTTCCAGCCACCGCCGCCGCTGCCGCCCACGATGATGTTGAAGACGACGACGATGATGATGATGACGATTACAGCGCGGACGGCAGCGACAGCGACCGCAGCGCCATCATCGCCGAATGCGAGCGTTACTTATCCAGATCTGAGACCCTCTCCCCGGACCACGTGACCGACCACGCGGTGACAGGTGCGTCCTATCCCTTTACTCGCCCGTTAGCTGTCTCTTCCCCTTCTCCAGGTCCCGCTTCCGGCCCTGGTCCCGCTTCCGGTCCTGGTCCCGGCGCCCAGATCCCCGCCTTATCCGTCGCTGCCGATACCCGTCGTGCCGGCCTCGGGGCGGCGGGCCACCCCTCCGCCTTCCGGCCGTACGCGGAGGGGCCCCCCAGCTCCCGCCCCGTGTCCGACGTCGTCAACAAGTACTCCCCCGGATACGCCCCATCGCGGCACGCGGCGGCCGCGGCGGACGAATCCCGACGTTTCCGGGACCGCGCCATGCTATCCCTGGGGGATACCCTCCAGCCTCCCTACCACCTTCTACCCTCCTCCTCCCTCCCGCCCGTGCGTGGGTCGTTTCCAGGGTTACCACCACGCCGCCTCGACGACGTCACGGGTCACGAGGCAAAGTCTATGACCTTGACCTCGAGGTCTGACTTCCTCGACTCCGGCGCGGAAATGTGGTATCCATGGCAACCCGAATGGCGGTCGGACGCCATGTCGAACACCTTGCGTCCCGGAGATAGAGAGCGTGCCCACAGGTACGTCATTTCCGGTTTCTAATCCGGGTGTCGTGCTTTCGTGTCGGGGTATCATTTAGAAAATATTTTCGACCTTCTTAATATAAACATAATAAACACCATATAATACAAGATCAGAAGGGTTCGCCATTCTTATAATTTAAGACGTTGTGCATGCTTTTGGCCGCTACTTTTTTAAAAAATTTATTATTTCATTAATCATTTAAGTTTTACTACCCAAACAACAGTAATGGTGTGTTTCTTTAGAAATATTCCTTGGCCAATTCTGAATTGTTCAGCAAAATTGTGCATTTTTAATTAACCAACAAATGTATACGCGAAACTATATTGATAAATAAAAGATGGCTTGTATTCTAAAGATATTTAAAAGTAACCTTTTAAAGAAGAATGTAGCATATTATAAGGTATATCTACCGTATATTATTAATATATTTAACTTAGACCAAAAACCCCATGATAAATATCCTAAATATGCTGAACCCCATGCAAATATGTCTGATTAAAAGAAAGAAATACCATTTTATAGACCATACCTTATATCTCTGACGTGATATTTAAAATGGACGAATGACCCCATGCTAGATAGAAGTATGGCCTGTTTGATTCAAAGAAAAAGAAAATACAATTTTCTAGAGTATGTATACCGCGTATATTTAGCGTGGACTAAAGACCCCATGTTAAATCGCAGCATGGCCTGTTTACTTGTAGGGGGCCATATCCGTGATGTGCGATGAAGAAGCGCGAGAGACCAGGCTGCTCTTAGTTTCAGTATGTTTCTCACTCACACCCTCCCCCCCCCACCCGTCGCCCGCCCAATAGCTGCTAGCTGCTACCGCGCGCCTGCTTCAGTGGTTTTGCTTTTGATATACTGTATAATTTGTGGATATATTGACTTCACCTCGCCACAAATTTATACGCGCTTTCGTCCTTTTAGGTGTCTTGCGTTTACGCCGCTGGGTGGTCTAGCTGTGTGTGTTGTAGTCTGGGTGTCTCCTATGTCTCTTTGTCGGTCAATAGCACTTGTGCTAATGTTTATTGTTGACTTTTATATACCGACGTTAAATAAAACTTTATCTTATTCTTGATGAGTAAACACTCCTATCATAAGTCCTCGGATGAAGATTTTCCATTAGATGGTGAATTTTAAATTAAAACGCCGTTGCATTCTAACGCTGTCTGGTTTGTACGCGTCGGGAAGAGGTGAATCTGTATAATAGGTATTATCGGTAGAACCGCCCTTGCGTGTTTAGGCGGTGTGCAGTTATATTCTGCTAGAGGCCCGTCGGTCGCTGGAGTACCGTAGAACCGCCTTTGCGTGAGTAGGCGGTGTGCAGTTATATTCTGCTAGAGGCCCGTCGGTCGCTGGAGTACCGTAGGACCGCCCTTGCGTGTTTAGGCGGTGTGCAGTTATATTCTGCTAGAGGCCCGTCGGTCGCTGGAGTACCGTAGAACCGCCTTTGCGTGAGTAGGCGGTGTGCAGTTATATTCTGCTAGAGGCCCGTCGGTCGCTGGAGTACCGTAGGACCGCCCTTGCGTGTTTAGGCGGTGTGCAGTTATATTCTGCTAGAGGCCCGTCGGTCGCTGGAGTACCGTAGAACCGCCTTTGCGTGAGTAGGCGGTGTGCAGTTATATTCTGCTAGAGGCCCGTCGGTCGCTGGAGTACCGTAGAACCCCCGTTACATGGTTAGGCGGTGTGCAGTTTCAGGCCCCGGGAGGTCTCCGGTCGCCTAAGTACCGTAGAACCACAGTTGCGTATCGCCGTTACGTGATTAAGGGGCGTGCAGTTGCAGGCTCCAGAAGGCCCGCCGGTCGCATGAGAACCGCCGTAGAACCGCAAGTGCGCAATAGGGTCAAGCGGCGACATTTCTGGGACCACCACAGGCACACCTTTTGTCAGTCGCTGCCGTTACTACGGAGCTGTTTATTGGAACATGAGTAAACTAAACGGCGGTTTGTCATATTGTAAACATGGTAAAGAAGGCCGGTTAAACCGCGTGCGTTGGAACAAGTATCGTGGCTGTGATAATAAACAAATCGCGACAATAATTTATACGCTGAGAATGATACCGTGAGACCGGGCGCTACTGTAACATATGATTGCGAACGAGAGGTCTTGGGGTCAAGTTATTGGGAATAAAATAAAATAGCGCTAGGGTCGTTACTGGGGATGAGTACTAGCCAAGGATACCTAGTTAACGTGTGATCACGCTGTGTTAACGATGCTAGGCACACACTAACGGCTAGTATAGTCACTGTCCGTAGCTTATAATGTGCTGTGATGTACTCTCACGTGTGGTACTAAGTTTACGAGTTTATCACGTGTCATGAAAACCTCTAATGCGACATCAGTGCGATTAGTTGGTTGGACAATTATCCCAGTCCTAGGGTTGATCCAGAATGAATGGTTCCATCCATATTCTATAAACCGCCGTTGCGTTGTAACGCGTAGCGGTTTGCAGGCCCCGGGAGGTCGACCGCCTGAGTGCCCTGAAGTACCGCCGTTGCGTGTTCATGCGGTGTGCGTTTGCATCGGAGTACCGTAGAACCGCCGTTGCGTGTTCATGCGGTGTGCGTTTGCATCTGAGTACCGTAGAACCGCCGTTGCGTGTTCATGCGGTGTGCGTTTGCATCTGAGTACCGTAGAACCGCCGTTGCGTGTTCATGCGGTGTGCGTTTGCATCTGAGTACCGTAGAACCGCCGTTGCGTGTTCATGCGGTGTGGAAGGCTGGCCGGCGCAATTCTGGGTCCTGCGCCTGCATACCGCAAGAACACGCAACGGCGGTTCTACTGTCTGTCTGGCGGTTTAAAATATATGCCCCATTATATAGCCTGATCATTGGTGTATTGATGAGCAATAAATCGGATCTGCAAGTAAATCTTGTAATAAGTATAGAATGTATTTTCTATTAGGGGTCCGAAAGCGGGGGTTCCGTGTCGGGTCCAGTGTCTTTTTTTCAAAATTCTCAGGGTCGAATGTTGATTTTTCACGACGTTCCGTGTCGCTTTTGGCTAAGTTTAATGTCGTTTTTTTTCCTGAAATGCCACTATCTCTGTCGATCGCTTTTTCAGATGCTCAGTGTTGGAATTTGGGGGTCAATGTCGAATGTCGATTTTTCAAATACGCATGTGTCGCTTGTCGCCATTTATCCCTTTTCAGACCCTTCTATTCGGTTTCCTGTACAGTTCTACCATGTTCAGTGTTCATCGTGACGCAAGTCTCTATTTATTTTTTGTTTTTGATGACAAGAACAAAATAATTTTCGACGTTTTGTCTTGCATTATAATTACGACTCATAATACGTATGTTGCCAGTATAGATTATTTACACCGTATGTAAAGTGTTCATATATATGGCATTAATGAGTGTAGTTTTCTGTCATACATATGCTATTAATGTAGGTTTCTATCATGAATGTCGTATTAATGACTTTCTTTCACATACATATTGCATTAATGTAACTTTCCATCGCTCATATGGTATTAATATAGTTCTATCATATATATGGTTATGATTAATATAGCCTTCATATATATGGTTATAATTAAGATAGCCTTCATATATATGGTTATAATTAATATAGCCTTTATATATATATATTAAATTAGTGCATTTATATAGTGTTGAAGCATATAATTTGTATTACTGATGCATATATCCCCGTATTATCTATCCGCCTGTGCTAACGTTATAGAAAGGATACAAATATATACGATAATTCGTATGCGTCCAATTCTTAACTTAATATTGTAGCCTGAATATTTTCGTGTTCTTATATACTTAAAGCGAATGTGAACATGAATAACAATTTGCTTTCCCTGTGTCCTTGTTCCAGGTAATTCCCCCACAAACCCGTGAGATCCGGTCTGCGGATAACTTCCGGTTCCGCCTGCAGTTGTGTGCTGAAGATCGAATCATCAACAGCAGTCATGGGCTACGATAAAGATCCTCATCTGCCGAGGACAATTACTTTACTTTCCCTCCGAAAATCAAGCTTTTACAGGTGTATACTATTATAAAACCGACGATCGACACATGGGTGCTACCATGGTTATGTCGCCGCCACTGGGTGGGAGCCATGTACGTACACTACTGTTCACACAAACAGAATTGTGCACAAGGGAGATTAGTGACAGAAGGTGCAGATCTTTATCGTTATATCGTAAATTCAGGAATGTTTCTATGCGAAGCCAATCCACGTATATATATGAATGTATAATAGATATAATATGAATAGCCATTGCCTAAGTTGCGAGCTCACCCAAATTAAAAAATAATGAAGGCCTAGCTCTTAAAGCTGCTGTATCAACTGCAGCAGCCAGCTGTCCTAATCTTATAGGTTTCTAGACAACTAGACCCAAAACCAACACGGGTATAGTTGGTTTGAGGTTGAGTTAGCTTGGGGTCGAGTTGGCTTGGGGTTGAGTAGGTGAAAAGCTTTACTCCACAGGACATTATACTACAGTCCGGCACAATACTGATCGATTGGTTTGTGCACATATGATGAGCAAAAGCAAAGCTCAATGTATCAGCTTTCACTGGATTAATCATGCTACATTTTCTCATGTTATATATGTTTCATACTGTCTCTCAAAATGACAATTATAAATAGCACGCGAGAAATCATAAAACAAGAAGTTTGATATCCTGTTCGTGACATTTATCGCATAGTGCGCTCTAACGTAGTTATATGTCACCTTATAATTACCTCATAACTTATTATTTTGTTGTCCAATATGTTTTTAAGGTTTCTCGTGTAAAGTATTTGAAGTCTATACGCCATTTAACCTGTTTCATTTGGATTCATGTTGAGGGCTTCATTGGTTTGTGCGAAATGCAACGTTGTACAATTTACTTTTTATATATACTTCGAATATGTATATGGTTCTTCTTTGGGACCATTTGCGCATGCTCCTGATTTGTATTTTGCCGCACCCGCTATACAGTCTCAACGATCTACGGATCCGAAATGGAAACTCTGCGAATCTAGAATCCGCGAAAAATTTGGATTCAAATAGGATACAGTGGTCCCCTCTTTATACGACTTCTGTTCTGCCAGCCCGAAAAGACCGTATAACGGAGGGAGTCGTAAAAGTGAGGGACCGTATAATGCAGGGACCACTGTAATACGCCTTGTGAAAAGTGTTAAATTTGTTCTCGTTGAATGAATATATTTATTGTTGAAAATCAGCATCCGTCCATTAGATATTAGTCACATGATTTATTGTGCAAATAAATTGGCAAACTAGGTAAACTCCAGTATTTAAGATATTTCACAGTAGTAGAAGTGTGGTTGCGATTATAAAGACTTACCGGTACTACAGCAAAGGATTTGCAAACCCATATCGTTCCAAAGACAATCTTGGTAAATGTAATGTGTAGAATGTGTAAAATTAGGGTCGAATCTAGATGGAGATCATTAGTTATAACGAGGAGATAGAATATATAGAGCTGGTTGTGAGAAGGTTTTGAGTTTTCAACGAACCCGATCTGATGTATGATCGCGGAAAACTGCACAATCAGTTGTGTGTGGAGTTGCTCAACTGATTTGTAAATACACGCATCAGGGGCATCATCAGTATTGTATACTTTGTGGACGTATCATATATCTATTTATTGCGATCAGTGGAACCAGCGTAATCGGTTATATGGATACATTTGCAAACCTGGTATATTATAGTGAGTTAAAGGGATGAGAAAACCAGCGCAATCCCTGATGTGGAGGCTTTTGTAAACCTGGTAAATATACTAATGGGGATCTTGGAAACCAGCGCAAGCCTTTATGTGTATAGACTTGGTATATAAGCTGTATGCTTGGATGTAAAAGCGGTCCGTGAACCCAAGTTGAACGTTATTCGTGTAATGAAAACCAGCGAAAGTTGTAAATACATATATATTAGACCCCACAAACTGTATTATTGTACTAAAAGGTATGCGTGAGTAATACATACGTGAGCTATGCTGAAGCAATATGGTAAACACGATCACCAAAATGAGTTAAAAGAGAGTTAATGAGATAAGGCGAGCAGTGGAACATTCTCAATGTGGAGAGGCGCCAACGTGCCATCTGTGGAACTAGCTCAATCCGTCATGTGATAACTACCAAACATATTGTACAGATAACGCGGTCAGTCAGTAGAGCCCACGCAACCAGTTGAGACTCGTTATGGAGCTCACTTTTCGTGGTGAATGACCTTTTCGTGTTTGCATCCGTTAGAACGGGCTGGCCTGTTGACGGTTTGTGACGTCATATATATCACGTCGCCTTGGAATGCCTCCTTCTGGATTCGAGGAGTTCTATGCTGGCGTCGACGCAAACGACTATTGCATGGCCGGGCCCTGGGGTCACGGACTTTAATCCAACTTGCAGTGACTGTTCACGAAGACAGCTTACAACTTTGTACGGCGATTAAGACACTTGCGTAACAGGACTTTATTTTCACGTATAATTTTGTGTAAAACCGGTGAAGAGAGTATGTATATACTGAATATTTCTGCTTACGTAACAGGGCAAGGTATATCGCGTACAACGTTCATTTAAAGGCGGTATTTAACCTGTAGTAGTACTCAACTGCAACACAATGGGGAATGTTGTAGAGCGTTAAAAGCAATGTTATTTATCACGGTATAAGCTCACAACCATACATGACTAGAACACAACACCCGGAAGTTTACACTGATGCTTTCTGAATTGGTCGGGTCTAGATACATGTATCCCGGCTTCCTTGGGGGCAGATTATTCGCAAAGGGTAGGGGTTACCCCAGGGACATGGCTCCGCTCTTCATTTTGTTCTCCCATTGACGCAATGTGACTAGAATGGGTTAAAGCACCCGGAATATAAAACCAACTAACTAACGTGGGTGCAGAATTAGGAAATGGAAGAACTGTGAAAAGAACAAACCCCGTAAGTCACATATCTGCCTCGATTTCAGTGTCCGTCCATTACACCACTGATCTGATTTTTGTTAAAGCATTCATGTGATAATTGTATGTGTGTAGTCGTCAATATGCGTGCAACTATGCAATATGCATGTGAATCTTGTGCGAATAGCTCCTTTAGTGTCAGATGTAACTTTTTTTTATAGTTATAATAGCCGGAATGTGATAAAATATAGTCTCTTTTGATAAACTGTACCTTTTTATATATTGTCAATAAAAAAAATCCTATTTTATAAAGGAATACTTATCGCATTGCTTCTGGCCTTGTTAGTGATGTTCAATATCCTTTAATAAACTGATTGGCTATTTCGAAGGGTTTAACCTGCTATACATGTATATATTTCGCTATAATTTCATATACTATTCCTTTCTTCGTCTTTTGGGGAGCTTGTCCTTAGTTAGCACATGACAAACATCAGTTTTTTTCCTCGTAAAGCGGAAAAACATGGAAGCATGACATTTTTTTATTTACGCAATAACGATAAATAAAAAATGTAAAAACGGATAATGTACTAAGCATAACCACATAATCAGCGTTACGCACGGACGTTCATTTCAGATGAACATTTAATCTGAAGCATGTAAGCCGCTTGGCATCGTCAAGCGAAATATTAAATCAAAACACATTTCGACTCTAACAATCGGTCTTTGGATGATAATTCTAGTTTTCATATGAAGTTTTGACCGTACTATTGTGGGCCAGCTTGAACAGACTGGTCCTACGTTGTCCACCGCATCGTTCTTCTATATTACTTGCGTGCAAGTTCCACTGAGAGGATGGAAAACCTCAACTGCCAAGTGCATGTATCGACCCATCAGATCCTACCGTAATTCTCCGCATATACTCTCCCCCCCCCCCCCCCCCGAAAAAAAATTTTTTTTTTGACTTATACACAGGTAAATACGGTAATAAATATCATTCAACAGATGTAACAGTTTTCCATATCATTCTCCACAACAACTAGACAACAATTTATCCACTAGGCATCACGTTTTGAGTAAATTACAATGTCTATATTGTAAGGGTCTGTATGGCGTTCTAACCTGCATTAACCGTGTACTACACCAATGCAATATACACGTGTAATGTAGTTACTGTCCACGCCGAGTAAGGAGGATCGTTTCTGCCACTGATGGGGAGGCCACTGGGATTAATTGCAGTGTCTCACGTCTTGCCTTTGTCAGCCTGCCCACCCGTGGCTGTGTATTCTTCCGCTCCGCCCCGTGAGGTAGGTCGCCCCCGTGTCCCGCTCGAGGCCGGCCCCCCAGCGGGCCCAGCCTGTAGGGGAGGGGGTCGCCCCCCCGTGGGCCCAGCTTGCGGGGGAGGTGGTCGCCCCCGCGCGGGCCCGGCCTGTGGGGGAGGGGGACGCCCCCCCGCGGGGCCGCCTTGAGGGGGAGGTGGTCTCCCCCCCGCGGGCCCGGCCTGTGGGGGAGGGGCACGCCCCCGGGCCCTTCGTTTGGCCAGCGACTCGGCGGGCGACGCGGTATGTGCGTCCGAACACGTGGGCCGCGGCGGAGGCGGTATGTACGGTATGGCATCTGCCTGTCGGGCCTTACCGGCCTTGACCCCATCTGACCCCCGCCCTCCCTTGGTCTTCGCCTTGACCTTGGGTCGCGCGTCCTTCGAACCTTTCGCCTCGCTTTCGCTGCCCTTGGCGTCCCGCGCCCGGGTCTCGATCGCTGATTGGTCCGCTTCCCGCTTCCCAGTGTCGGCCGGATCACGTGACTGGTCGCCTAGATACGGTAATTTGTTAGGGCTGTAGTCCTCTTCCTCGGATTCGTCCAGCACATCCACATCCCCATCCACGCCCTCCTCCTCCTCGTCCAAGATGTTCCGGTGCATATCACTGGCAGCTGGAGAGAACGTAAAAGGCGTGAACACGATACGTCCTCCAAACGCCGCACGCTACACCGATGAGGAGTGCTTAAACATTGCGGACCAGTTATCTATTACGAGCGTTTCAGTAACTTTGACGCCAAATGGCATTAACGGTCAATATATATATATATATATATATAGAGTGGTATTGGCTACACTCATCGAAAATAGTAAGAAATACAATATGAATATCGCAGGAAACCACGTAAGCAAGGCTACACGATTACCAGATACAAGGGCGTGCGTGCAAGTTCAGCTAAGTAAGTACGCATATCTTATATGGTTCAACCTAGCACCATGTTAATTGCCTATGACGAAAACCCTTCCACAATTCAGTGTAGAGATTCACGACAGTAAATTGCACAACGAAGTATCACCGCCTCAGAAGGGCATCAGATCATCGATCTGAACAATATTACCTTTAAATGCAGCTGGATGTTGCTTGCTGAGGTTTTCCTTGATGACCCTGAAATGTCAACTTTCCAAATTACGTCATGCATTAAATACTGTATGGCGATCTGCAGGAGAAAAGAACGTGTAAAACCACAGATGTAACGAAATCAACATGTAACGCCACAGATGTAACGCAATCAACATGTAATGCCACAGATGTAAGGCAATGAACGTGTGACGCCACAGATGTGACGCAATGAATGTGTAACGCCACAGATGTAAGGCAATGAACGTGTGACGCCACAGATGTGACGCAATGAATGTGTAACGCCACAGATGTAAGGCAATGAACGTGTGACGCCACAGATGTAACGCAATCAACATGTAACGTCACAGATGTAAGGCAATGAACGTGTGACGCCACAGATGTAAGGCAATGAACGTGTGACGCCACAGATGTAAGGCAATGAACGTGTGACGCCACAGATGTAAGGCAATGAACGTGTGACGCCACAGATGTAAGGCAATGAACGTGTAACGCCACAGATGTAAGGCAATGAACGTGTGACGCCACAGATGTAAGGCAATGAACGTGTAACGCCACAGATGTAAGGCAATGAACGTGTGACGCCACAGATGTAACGCAATCAACATGTAACGTCACAGATGTAAGGCAATGAACGTGTGACGCCACAGATGTAAGGCAATGAACGTGTGACGCCACAGATGTAAGGCAATGAACGTGTGACGCCACAGATGTAAGGCAATGAACGTGTGACGCCACAGATGTAAGGCAATGAACGTGTAACGCCACAGATGTAAGGCAATGAACGTGTAACGCCACAGATGTAAGGCAATGAACGTGTGACGCCACAGATGTAACGCAATCAACATGTAACGTCACAGATGTAAGGCAATGAACGTGTGACGCCACAGATGTAAGGCAATGAACGTGTGACGCCACAGATGTAAGGCAATGAACGTGTGACGCCACAGATGTAACGCAATTAACATGTAACGTCACAGATGTAAGGCAATGAACGTGTGACGCCACAGATGTAAGGCAATGAACGTGTGACGCCACAGATGTAAGGCAATGAACGTGTGACGCCACAGATGTATAACAATGAACGTGTAAAGCCACATGTAAGGCAATGAACGTGTAACGCCACAGATGTAAGGCAATGAACGTGTGACGCCACAGATGTAAGGCAATGAACGTGTAATGCCACAGATGTAAGGCAATGGAGGTGTGACGCCACAGATGTAAGACAATGAACGTGTAACGCCACAGGTGTAAGGCAATGAACGTGTAACGCCACAGAGGTAGAACAATGAACGTGTAACGCCAGATGTAAGGCAATGAACGTATAACGCCACAGATGTAACGAAATCAACATGTAACACCACAGATGTAGAACAATGAACGTGCAACGCCAGATGTAATACCATGGACGTGTAAAACCACAGATGTGATGCAATCAATGTGTAACACCACAGATGTAACAAAATGGTCGTGTAACGCTACAGATGTAACAAAATGGTCGTGTAACGCTACAGATGTAAAACAGTGAACGTGTAACGCCACAGATGTAGCGCAGTGAACACCAACGCCACAGATGTATGACAACCACAACATGATGCAATGGTGCATTTTGGCCATCCCATCGCCTCTATGACTCATATTTTTCCCATCACCCACAAAGCTGTTCAGACGGAATTCAGATCAGATCATACACTTCCCTCTCCAGGTCCATACAGACGAGTATCTGAAGCCTTCTTGTCACCATTAATTGGTTCGTTAAGATCGGACCCTTTAACATATGAAGGTATATCGCGACGATGGGAAGACAAGGTAGAGAGGAAGCAGGTCTGCGAGAGTAAACCCTATTCTTGGCGATGATATATTTATGATTCACAATCCTGAATATTTGCAAAGGTGGGGATAGAACCACGCACCGGCCGCTTCGGCTGGTATTTTTCTTAGTGAATGTGTCTGGATCGATCTGATCACACACACCCCTCTTCTGTAGGTCCACACAGAGGAATATCCTAGATGTTCTTACCGAATTCGCCTGAAGACCGAATCAAGATCCTTCTTCATGTCTGTCATAAGCTGCGTGTGTCGCATGAACTCCTTTATTGTTGTCTCGTACCTAGTCGCTGATATCGTGTTAAATGTACACAGCATCTCGTTGGTTTTCTCAAAGCGCTGCAGCCTTTTTTCAAAGAAAATAGGAAAAACAGGTAAACCATCAAGGATCAAGGTATGTATCCTCACTTGTAGGCATCAACGACGCATTAATCAACTTGTCGATTTTACTCATCAAAAAGAAACTGCACTTATTTATGCACATCTAGGTGGCTCAGGGCCACGACAGTTTGGGCGCATGCGTTTAGAGATTCCTGACTAATCACACAGATCAGTTAATCGTTTTAGCAGATGATCACTTATCTGTGTGCATTGAAACGTTCAGGGCAATTCACTTACTGGTATGGTATGTCACTGTATCCACAAATTGCTGGCTACTGCTTGTTATCATACTAGTTGATACTCACCATGTTCACATATCTCTGTCAGTCATTTGACCCAGAGCTACTCAGATCAGATTCAGATGTGTTTGGACATGTCTACTAGCTACTCACCATGATTACATACAATGTCTCTGTATACCATCATTGTGCATGCTACTCACATGTGTCTCTGTGAGTCCATCATCTTCACCACATGATCCTTGTTGACCTCATTGGTGAGCTGCTTGAGGAAGACCTCTGAAGGACTGGGCAGTTGGTGAGCAGCCAGGAGACGGGCCACTGCCGACAGATCCCGCTCCACAGTCGACTCCTCCAGGTCATCCATGCTACCGCTAAGCAGAGAAAAAACCCATTAAAACTATTGTATTTATGTACTCACTTATGTAGCAGGAATGCATTAAAGCATTAATGCATTTAACCATGAATGATCAAAGCTAATTTAAATCACCAATGCATAGTAAAACAGAGTGCTTTGTACGGCTGCAGACATGCTATAAGCCAGCCCATGTAGAACTACTATTGCATGTTCATTTATTTACATTAATAGCTAAATGGCTCAGCTTCCAGACCTGTACACATCAGTGGCCAGGGTGATATAGCACTATGTTTTACCATGATATATACTGGCAATTCTACTTTACTTGCTAAAACAGCTAGTACACTATATATATACATTCTGATATCTTAAATTTTTTGTTTAATTTTAAGAGTGATTAATATAATTTACTTTTCTATCAGGTCAGTCAATGATCTAAGCCTTCTGGAATGGTATATATGTTTTTTAAATTAATACATTTTTACCCTAAATGTTATAATGTGTGATGTAACCATGATAAAGTTTCAAAATTAGGAGTTTATAAAGGTACCCAATATAGCTCTCAATGGAGAGGTAGGTCATGACATATAGGTCTGAATTACAGAAAGTTAGTAGAGGTGGCGAACTGCTTAAAGATGACCATTACCCTCCTTTTAGTCCTATGAGCAAGCTGCCATAGTTAGAGCTAACAGCGTCTAGCATTGTTCCAAGACACTATAGATCTATATCTGAACAGGCAATATTACATCTCTATATATCCCCCATCCCATACCCTTCATTTTTCAATGGGTATTTTCCTGTGCCTGCAATATATGCCAATGGGGGAGGGACATGCTTCATTGATTTCTATCCAGTGCCAGTAGCATCACTTTTATCAGAATATAATATATATACTGGCCATTCCACAGGTAAAGTAAATCAGTGGAAGAGGGGGGGGGGGGCGGTGCCCAGGTGTACACTCATAATGGCCGAGCGGCCAAACAGCCGAAGGATTTAAGGGGGGTGGAGGGGGACGGGGGATGGGGTGGGGGGGGAAGGGGGGGTAGGGGATGAGGGATGTAGCGAGCCAGCGGATTAGTCTGCGCGCCTCGACGATTGGGTGTCGGCCGACTGGGAAGGGGCGGGGGTGGGGGGTGGGTAGTCGGGCTTCCTGAGGGAATATCACTTTTTGCACATTAATGAGGGTGTAGAGCCTGGATTTTTGCGGATATTCACGCGGATTTTTGCACACGGCCAATTTACCGCGGGGAGCCCCGTAATGAGCATTTATAACGCGGATTTTAATGGTAAAGAGGGTGTAGAGCCTGGATTTTTGCGGATATTCACGCGGATTTTTGGACCCGGCCAATATACCGCGGGGAGCCCGGTAATGAAAATTGATAACGCGGATTTTAATGGCTATGAGGGTGTAGAGCAAGGATTTTTGCGGATATTCACGCGGCCCGAATTTCATGCACTTTCGTTTATGATTATGAATTCTCGTTTAAGTTCTGGTTTTCACCCATTTACTGGCGAAAACTCGCATATATGGCCAATTGAGAACAGCATTATAACAATCCACAACACAACGCCACATCCTTTGATAACAACTTGTTAAATTCGCCGGCTTATTAAATTAGTTACAAATTCCCTGCCATCTGGAACTGGTAGCCTTTTGATAACAACTCCATAGTCACATTGGCATGCAATTGAATCGTGGCTTCTTCTTTGCCAAAGCTGTCTTTAGCGGTTGTCACTGTCTACCTGCCTAAAGGTTCCCCCCCACCACCCCTCAATCGCCGCGGACTAATCCCCTCGCGGCTTGACCAACCCCGACCTCCCCCCCCCCCCCTCCACCTATGGTAGGGGGTGGTAAGAGCGACTCGGTCGTTATGCCGTTCGGCCATTATGCATAGCATTCGGTGCCCACAGTGTATACAAAACTTGTGTGCTTTGTATAAGCTGTGAGACCCCCCCCCCACCCTCCACTGATTTACTGTGCCTGGCTGTGACTCACTCAATGACTGTACGTCACTACGTGTGCCCCCTCCTCACACCATTAACTCTTACTCTTACTGATAGGATATCGCGGTGGATTAACACTCATAATCGGATAACTAACGTTTGTCATGCAAGACAGCTGCAAGAACCAAAAAAACTCCTGTGTGATTTGACGTTTAGTGTATCACACCACAAAAGTTATAGTTTAGCGATAGTCGTTTTTTTTCTAACTACAGAAATCATTTGTAGCTACCCGAGTAGTTCCGTATTCAGAAGGAGCCTCTTCCACAATTAACCGGGTTTTCTTTCCAAAATCATTTACATCGAAACTCATGACGTTTTCGGAGGCATAGGTTCGGATCCCATCGCTGTCCCCATGTTGTGTTTCGAAGGCATTTAGATAACCACAAGAGATTGAAGAGTTGGTGTCATGTTTATTAATTGGTACACGTCTGCTGTGAACGTAGGTAAGGGGATGGGGAGAGACCAAGCAAGCACGGGTATTTATACTAGGCCAGTAGATGGCGCTGTATGGGGGAATAGCAAGCGTCAGATGCATAACTAATATCGATGAAGAAGGTTGATATTCCCTGCCAACAAGAGTGGGGTTAAACCCATCTCAGAGAAACAAACTAGTGTTGACACACTTTCCTGATGCCAGAAGATACGTAAGCACTATGTTTGTACGCGCACACATTATGATAAAAGCTACAGTCGATTCCCGACTGGCGTCTAAAGAATTTAGCATGGACACCGTTGTGCCCTAGAGAAGCGGGCTTGCCTGGGGGCAGTTGCACCAACCTTGGGCCTAGATCGATCATCCCAATATAGCCATGGGTCGTTACACCATTTTGAATGAATGGCAATTTCCATGAGTAGGCCTACATGCTGTCTCTGATTTAATTCTTGCGGTCGCCCTTTACAATTAACCGGTGATGAGGTCCGAAATATCACTTGTGCATCCAGCCACATTTTGTTTCGTCATCGCATGGCCATGGGTTTTTCTGCGCGTCTTATGGGATTTTCTGAATATTTTCGGTGTTTAGATACGCCATTGTTTTTGTTCCAAACGCTATTGCTGAACTCGTTGCTGAAGCATTATCTTATCTTAATTATGTCGATAGAGAAGAGAACCTCAAGTGTTCCGGGTTTGCCACCTGGATGGAAAAGAGAGGAAATTGTTCGTCGATCAGGCCTGTCTGCAGGACAATCAGATGTTTACTATTACAGGTTTGTATCACCGGCTTAGCCATCTAGCCCTGGACAGGCTGAAGAACCCAGGGCCAGGCGCTCGGCCGGAATGCTATGCATAATGGCCGAACGGCATAACGGCCGAGTCGCTCTCACCAGCTCACCACCCCCTACCATAGATGGAAGGGGGTTGGTCGAGCCGCAAAGGCATTAATCACGGCGATTGGCAGGGAAGTTGTAACTAATTTAATAAGCCGGCAAATATAACAAGTATACTTATATCAAAGGATGTAGCGTTATATTGTGGATTGTTATAATGCTGTTCGCAATTGGCCATATATACAAGTTATCCGCCAGTAAATGGGTAAAAACCAGAAATTAAACGAGAATTCATAATCATAAACGAAAGTGCATGAAATTCAGGCCCCATGAATATCCGCAAAAATCCTTGCTCTACACCCTCATTGCCATGAAAATCGGCATTATCAATATTCATTATGGGGCTTCCAGCGGTAAATTGGCCGTGTGTAAAAATCTGTGTGAATATCTGCAAAAATCTATGCTCTACACCCTCATTACCATTAAAATCTACATTATCAATGCTCATTACTGGGCTCCCCGCGGTAAATTGGCCGTGTGCAAAAATCTGTGTTATCCATGCTCATTACGGAACTCTAAGGGATTCCCCCAAAAATGTACAAAAAGTTATATTCGCTCGGGAAGCCGGGCCTGACCACCGACCCCCCACCCCCATCCCCTCCCGGCTAGCCGACACCCAATCGTCGAGGCGCGCAGACTAATCCGCTAGCTTTCTACATCCCCCATCCCCCATCTCCCCCAACCCTTCAAATCCTTCGGCCGTTCGGCCAGGGTCCTGAAGTGCAGCCTGCAAATCCTAAGCGATTTGAAACTGCTCCACTTTAATACACTTTAATCTGCCTAATATCACTGTGGGTGAATACCACATCCAATCCTTATTATATTTGAATTCTACATACTTTAAACTATCTATTTACGTATAGTTTGTTTCTTTAAAGAACTGCTGAGTGCTGATGTTTACAATACCAGCAATATTCCGCATTTCATTTGTAACATTCTCGCAGCCATTCAAAGTGACAAACGGCAAATATGTTAACAGATGGCCCTACAGGGCGGAAGCGACGAATTCCCCGGTTTTAATGGTTGACCTCGTACAATTTTGCTAGGTGCTCGTGCTCGATCCCAAGACATCATACATCGCTACAATAAAAAAAAAAGGGTATCTTCTGGATGTGGAAATTGCGACATAATGATGACACTAAAATTGAATGAAGCCTAGCATTGTACTGTGCAATCTTTGTGTCTTTGTTATATCGCGATTTCCACATCCAGAAGACACCCATTTTTTTTCTTGTAGAAATACGCGAAAATGTCTTGGGAGCGCGAACGCCCAACAAAATTGCTTCTGGGCTAAGCCATCAAGCATGTAACCAAACCATTCCACCACCATGCCCAGGCCCTGGACTGGTGTACAGGATCGATGAGACGACTGTGTTTTATTCAGTCATTAGCGCAAATCCTGAGAAATAAATTGGAATACTTAAGTCACAAAAAAACTGCAAATCTATGGTCATAGGGACAAATGCCAATCAAACTGAAGACGACCAAGGATTTGTGCCGCGAATGTTGCAAATTGGTGCGACTGGGATCTGCATTCTCATTCCCAAAAAATTGAAAATGCTGATGGGGTGCTGGGCACAGAACAAAGGAGGTTATAGTCTCCAGCCCTTTCCATTGTTGAAGTTAGTTCAACCTCTTCCCGTGACCAACATACACATATACACCCACTTGCCTTCGTTGCTGAAAATAAACTGGATGGATGGGGTGGGGGGGAGGCTGCAGTGCAACTTGAAAAAGGATCTGCCACTGCCATGTGGACTTTAACCGTCCTCAATTGAATATCCTTACTTGAAGGAGATGTAAACACCTTAACCCCCCCACCTCACTTGGAAACCTCCACTATGGAATTCGCTATAGATTTAGGGGTGGGTCTAGGGAGGGGGCATGTGCCGCCCCTTTCAGACCCTCACAAATATCTGTGCCCCCCCCACCCCCTTTCAAACGCTGTGCCCCCTGACTTGATACCACAATGCATAAGCTTCGTACTTCATATGTTCTTTGTTACCAATGATTATAAAGTGAGCAGTAAGTAACATGCTTCACAATTTTTTAGACTCCTGCATCCTCAATTGCAATTAAGTCTTCAGTGCATGCCCCCCACACCCCCTTTCCCTTTGCAATACATGTATCCTCCCCTGATGTAAAACATGTTATTAAACCCCCCCCTCCCTTTCAAGGATTCCTGCACACGCCCCTGAGATCTACGGTGTGACTTTTGGATATATCTGTTGCATTTGTTGCAAGCCCCCCCCCCCACCCCTCTTAAACCCTGCAGACTAATCTCCTTGCGGCTCGACCAACCCTGACTATTTTATGCTATGCTATGCACGCCTCTCACCACCCCCTACCATAGGTGGAGGGGGGGAGGTGGCTGGGTGGTGGTCTGGGTTGGTCGAGCCGTGTGGGGACTAGTCTGCGGCTCAGTGATTGGACTGTCTGTTGGTGCTGTTCGCGCCATCTTGCCAGAGTGACCACAAGGCTATTGTGGAGTTGTTTTCAATGGTTTTCGTTGGTGTGATTGATTGGTAATTGGGCAGCGAAGGATAACTTAAATCCGCATCTGGAGCTGGGTCTTGGAGAGGGCGGATGACTGAGCAGTCATCTTGGCAGATCATGCCGCAAAAAACCATTAAACAGGACTTCCCAGCAAACAAATTAACATCATGACAATGTCGACACAATATTATTATTTGTTGCAATAACATTGTAACCACTAGAAAATGTATGTGGTTTTTTAATGATACACAAACGTTTATAGATTAAAATTGTGCCTTCTGTGAGGAATAAATGTGTATATATGTTATATTAGAGTTAATTAGAAGCAGACTGCCAAAGACAATCAAATTACATTAGTTGTCCTAACATTGTGTGACAACCCCCCCTCACCAGGCTCAATCGTCGAGGCGCAGACTAATCCGCTCACTTGTGGTGTGCAAATGGATTAGATTTTATTGGCATTCTTTGAGAACAACTCAACCTGAAACAGAAGATCCAAGGTTTTCTCCATGCAATTTTTATATATATTCACAAGTCATGCCTTTCTGGGATCTGGTGATTCCAATTCAAAGCTCCCCTCTCCACCTAATCACCTCCTCCTCCCAACCATAGTCCATATTAAGGCCCTAGTAAGGGGTGGGAGACCATACAGCTGTTCTAGTAGTATGGCTGTCCTGTCTATAGACCCAACAGACCGGTATGACTGTAAATCCCTAACTCTTTCTAGCCTACGTTTTTAGTCGTAACTAATTTTATGCAACTCTGCCAGTAGCCAAACATGTTTTAGCATCCAGATTTAGCCGTTGTCACATGATAATGGAGGATACGGTTCTATGACCTGATTGGTGGGTTTTGGTTCCATAGATGTAACATAGTCAGCTCCGATATGGGTCCAGTTGCAGAACTACGGTGTTGCCATTAGCAACAGCGTCAGAGGCTTGCTAGCAGGACTGGGCAGGAGGTAGCCGGAGCCAAAAGAGTGTATGCCTAATTCTACCAGTGGTTTCTTCAGCAGTCATCTATTTCTATGACCGTCGTCTACTTTGACCGCTGGACGATTAGATCGCCAGAGTAGCGAGGCGGGGGGGGGGGGGGAGCCGCTGTTTATCTGAAATTAATCCCCTACCACCTAGGCATGCCTCCACCCCTTTAAACATTGACCAACAAACCGCCCACGTCATAACCCAGGCACCAACACAAACCCTTACCCTCCCTCCAGTTACCCTGCTTGCCTACTTAGTCGTCAAATCGTCCAGTGGTAAAAATGGGTCCTTTAAATATCTTTGTTATAGCTGTTACACACCCCCAGCTCTCTTTGTCATGTTGGATTTGCTTCAGCAGATTGCTGGTAGAACTAGAGGGTTCTTATGAATATACCAAAAAACATGAGTTAAACAAAACCTTTATGGCGACCCCCGGTGAAATGTTATAGATCACAACTGTTTTTACCTTTTTTTTAATCAGATGTCACGTAATTGGTGTGAAATTATATGTTAGAAATATGTACAATCGTCCTTGCATAATGGAACTTTTGTTCTGCCAGCTGTTCTGTTTATTAATTATATTAACCACATACTTACCACGGTACTTGCCAAAGCAATCACACTGGTTTTGGCATTGGACCAGAGAAGGCCTGATAATGCATTGTTTAATATGTATCTAATTGCTATTTATTGCTATTTATTGCTATTTATTTCTGCGACTTGAACCAGGTTGTCTGTAATTTCAGCCCGGATGGGAGGAAGATGAGAAGTAAACCAGAATTGGCCCGTGCTCTTGGAGATGGCTTTGACCTGAGTTGCTTTGACTTCCGTAGTGGGAAGTTACTTCAAAGTGCCATACGCAAGAGCAAACGCCTTAAAGGAGGTCCTTATGATTATGCCAGAGGTAAGTTGGGTCACCCTTTAAGAGACGTCTTTATGATTATGCCAGAGGTAAGTTGGGTCACCCTTTAAGGGAGGTCCTCATGATTATGCCTGAGGTAAGTTGGGTCACCCTTTAAGGGAGGTCCTCATGGGGTCACCCTTTAGGGGACGTCTTTATGATTATGCTTGAGGTAAGTTGGGTCACCCTTTAAGTTGGGTCACCCTTTAAGGGAGGTCCTCATGATTATGCCAGAGGTAAGTTGGGTCACCCTTTAAGGGACGTCCTTATGATTATGCCTGAGGTAAGTTGGGTCACCCTTTCAGGGAGGTCCTTATGATTATGCCTGAGGTAAGTTGGGTCACCCTTTCAGGGAGGTCCTTATGATTATGCCAGAGCTAAAAAGAGTCCCCTTTTAAGGGAGGTCCTCATGATTATGCCATAGCTAACAAGAATCACTTACAAGCTATTTCAGTATCTGCATTAAGGTTCGCTACTTGTGGTATACCTAGAGCCCAAGCAGCTGGACCTAATCTTGTGCTTTCCGCTTCTTACTTTCATGTAGGTATTCGCCATGACTCCAACCTGATCCTGCCAATACGTCAAACCGCGTCCATATTTAAACAGCCTGTGACGGTTATCAGAAATAGGCCTGAAAGCAAGACCAAACCGGAGCTGAAGCATGGTCCACAAGAGCCTCCCAAGCAGGTAGGACTAGCATGAAGACGGCAGTTCAGTGGTCCCTGCATTATATAATCCCTTTGTTATACGACTCCCTCCGTTATACAGGCTTTTCGGGCTGGCAGAACAGAAATTGTATAACGCAACGGGACGGACCACTGTATACCGGTACTTTAGACATACATCTAACCCTGTCTGATAAGAATTGTTTACATGTGTCACTCTCTTGTTGATGACATGTTGATATTTCTTTCTGGAAAATAGTCCTTGATTATATTTTTATGGAATTGATGTTTTATGTATTTAGGAAAACCATTTCTAGCTAATAAACTACGAAACATAATAAAATTTAGTCCAGCGTTAGTTTGTGTATAAACTTTATATACTATACTAATGTACTGCACATGTGCTTATCCCATATTTCTTACTTCCAATGACTCAGCTGTTCTGGGAGAAGAGACTTCAAGGCCTACAGGCTTGTGACATAACAGAAGAGAAGTTTAAAAGTTTGGATTTACCACATGGCATACAAGGTTTGTCGGTTTATACGCATAGCCCATTTGTTGTATAAATAATGTAGTCGGGCAACTAAGTTTTGGTAGTGATCATCTAATGGAGCAGGGATATCACAGGTTTATAGCAGACATTGGGTCTTATGTCTGAAAATTACCTTTTGACCGATAATATCAACTTTAAATATGATCTGTATAATTCAAGATTTTGAGTACCGTGTATATTGCAAGCCATGTTGCGATGGCATTGGCAAATAGCAAGGTTTTTTTTTCTTGTATCCCATGCGAGCCCCCATATATACTCTATTCTTTCATGTCCCAGTCTTTTAATTACATCCATTGTGATCGAGACAAATGATGTGTCCATATGATAGTTAGTATTGATTTTAGCCAAATGTAAAATGTATAATAAATCGGTTGCTTTGTGACAGTTCTAATTTAGTTTTTTTGTTTCCCTCCTCGCTATGAGGATGTTTTCCTGGTAGACACCCCTCAGGCTTAATAAGCCACTTTCAATCGTTATCACTTTCAGTTTTAATGACTTTCCACTCCCAACAATTCCGATGCATAAAGACCCTCACTATTTTTATCAGTATCACGTATGTTATTTAAATGACACATTCCTTCCGACACCCAACACTTTGGCCTCCCTCGCCAATTTGTCAAGCGAAATTCTGACAGAATCTATTTGGTGTTGTGGTATCTCTCAGTTATCAGGCGCCGGCGAGGACCTGGTGTAGTTAGCGCTAGACCGGGAATCCGTAGGTTTTGGGGGCCTCTCTGCTGTAATGCTTAGCGCCCTAGACCGCAGATCAATAGGTACTGGGGGACTCCCTGGTGTAGTGATTAGCGCCCTAGACCGCAGATCAATAGGTCCTGGGGGACTCCCTGGTGTAGTGATTAGCGCCCTAGACCGCAGATCAATAGGTCCTGGGGGACTCCCTGGTGTAGTGATTAGCGCCCTAGACCGCAGATCAATAGGTCCTGGGGGACTCCCTGGTGTAGTGATTAGCGCACTAGACCGCAGATCAGTAGGTCATGGGGGACTCCCAGGTGTAGTGATTAGCCCCCTAGACTGCAGATCAATAGGTCCTGGGGGACTCCCGGGTGTAGTGATTAGCGCCCTAGACCGCAGATCAATCGGTCCTGTGGGACTCCCGGGTGTAGTGATTAGCGCCCTAGACCGCAGATCAATAGGTCCTGGGGGCCTCCCTGGTGTAGTGATTAGCGCACTAGACCGCCGATCAATAGGTCCTGGGGGCCTCCCTGGTGTAGTGGTTAGCGCACTAGACCGCAGATCAATAGGTCCTGGGGGCCTCCCTGGTGTAGTGATTAGCGCACTAGACCGCAGATCAATAGGTCCTGGGGGCCTCCCGGGTGTAGTGATTAGCGCCCTAGACCGCAGATCAATAGGTCGTCGGTTTAACTCCGAACCCAGACACCTAATTTGGGTCATGTTTCATCCATTTATCCTTCTTCATCCCTGGAGGCACCTTGGCCCAATTTATCCCTTTCGTGCACAAAAGCGACATAAAACTCCACATGCATGTCCCTTTCAGGCGCCGGGCCTGACCTGAGCACCGAGAACCTTCTGCAGAGCATTGCGGCGGCTCTCCACCTCAGCAACCAGCCAATCACAGGCCAGCACGCCTCCAAGTCCGCGCTGCAGAAGAACCCTGGCGTCAACATCAACACTGAGCAGCCCCTCATACAGGTGAGGCACTTAAAGGCCCGGTTACAGCTAAATAACACATAGGCCAGACCGGTGTCAGCATTAACACTGAGCAGCCCCTCATACAGGTGAGGCACTTAAAGGCCCGGTTACAGCTAAATAACACATAGGCCAGGCCGGTGTCAGCATCAACACTGAGCAGCCCCTCATACAGGTGAGGCACTTAAAGGCCCGGTTACAGCTAAATAACACATAGGCCAGGTCGGTGTCAGCATTAACACTGAGCAGCCCCTCATACAGGTGAGGCACTTAAAGGCCCGGTTACAGCTAAATAACACATAGGCCAGGCCGGTGTCAGCATTACCACTGAGCAGCTCCTCATACAGGTGAGGCACTTAAAGGCCTGCTTACAGCTAAATAACACATAGGCCAGGCCGGTGTCAGCATTAACACTGAGCAGCTCCTCATACAGGTGAGGCACTTAAAGGCCCGCTTACAGCTAAATAACACATAGGCCAGGCCGGTGTCAGCATTAACACTGAGCAGCCCCTCATACAGGTGAGGCACTTAAAGGCCCGGTTACAGCTAAATAACACATAGGCCAGGCCGGTGTCAGCATTACCACTGAGCAGCTCCTCATACAGGTGAGGCACTTAAAGGCCCGCTTACAGCTAAATAACACATAGGCCAGGCCGGTGTCAGCATTAACACTGGGCAGCTCCTCATACAGGTGAGGCACTTAAAGGCCCGCTTACAGCTAAATAACACATAGGCCAGGCCGGTGTCAGCATTAACACTGAGCAGCTCCTCATACAGGTGAGGCACTTAAAGGCCCGCTTACAGCTAAATAACACATAGGCCAGGCCGGTGTCAGCATTAACACTGAGCAGCCCCTCATACAGGTGAGGCACTTAAAGGCCCGGTTACAGCTAAATAACACATAGGCCAGGCCGGTGTCAGCATTACCACTGAGCAGCTCCTCATACAGGTGAGGCACTTAAAGGCCCGCTTACAGCTAAATAACACATAGGCCAGGCCGGTGTCAGCATTAACACTGAGCAGCCTCTCATACAGGTGAGGCACTTAAAGGCCCGGTTACAGCTAAATAACACATAGGCCAGGCCGGTGTCAGCATTAACACTGAGCAGCCCCTCATACAGGTAGGCACTTAAAGGCCCGGTTACAGCTAAATAACACATAGGCCAGGCCGGTGTCAGCATTA
Source organism: Arenicola marina (assembly GCA_964019135.1). Classification (NCBI taxonomy): domain Eukaryota; kingdom Metazoa; phylum Annelida; class Polychaeta; family Arenicolidae; genus Arenicola; species Arenicola marina. Next base: position 15,579,197 of record OZ025255.1, read on the forward strand.
ACACTGAGCAGCCCCTCATACAGGTGAGGCACTTAAAGGCCCGGTTACAGCTAAATAACACATAGGCCAGGCCGGTGTCAGCATTAACACTGAGCAGCCCCTCATACAGGTGAGGCACTTAAAGGCCCGGTTACAGCTAAATAACACATAGGCCAGGCCGGTGTCAGCATTAACACTGAGCAGCCCCTCATACAGGCAAGCACTTAAAGGCCCGGTTACAGCTAAATAACACATAGGCCAGGCCGGTGTCAGCATTAACACTGAGCAGCCCCTCATACAGGTGAGGCACTTAAAGGCCCGGTTACAGCTAAATAACACATAGGCCAGGCCGGTGTCAGCATTAACACTGAGCAGCTCCTCATACAGGTGAGGCACTTAAAGGCCCGGTTACAGCTAAATAACACATAGGCCAGACCGGTGTCAGCATTAACACTGAGCAGCCCCTTATACAGGTAGGCACTTAAAGGCCCTGTTACAGCAAAATAACACATAGGCCAGGCCGGTGTCAGCATTAACATTGAACAGCCCCTCATACAGGTGAGGCACTTAAAGGCCCGGTGACAGCTATATCACACATAGGCCTGGTCGGTGTCAGCATTAACACTGAGCAGCCCCTCATACAGGTGAGGCACTTAAAGGCCCGGTTACAGCTAAATAACACAATGGCCAGGCCGGTGTCAGCATTAAAACTGAGCAGCCCCATATACAAGTAGGCACTGAAAGGCCCGGTTACAGCTAAATAACACATAGGTCAGACCGGTGTCAGCATTAACACTGAGCAGCCCCTCATACAGGTGAGGCACTTAAAGGCCCGGTTACAGCTAAATAACACATAGGCCAGGCCGGTGTCAGCATTAAAACTGAGCAGCCCCTCATACAGGTGAGGCACTTAAAGGCCCGGTTACAGCTAAATAACACATAGGCCAGGCCGGTGTCAGCATTAACACTGAGCAGCCCCATATACAGGTGAGGCACTTAAAGGCCCGGTTACAGCTAAATAACACATAGGTCAGACCGGTGTCAGCATTAACACTGAGCAGCCCCTCATACAGGTGAGGCACTTAAAGGCCCGGTTACAGCTAAATAACACATAGGCCAGGCCGGTGTCAGCATTAAAACTGAGCAGCCCCTCATACAGGTGAGGCACTTAAAGGCCCGGTTACAGCTAAATAACACATAGGCCAGGCCGGTGTCAGCATTAACACTGAGCAGCCCCATATACAGGTGAGGCACTTAAAGGCCCGGTTACAGCTAAATAACACATAGGCCAGGCCGGTGTCAGCATTAACACTGAGCAGCCCCTCATACAGGTGAGGCACTTAAAGGCCCGGTTACAGCTAAATAACACATAGGCCAGGCCGGTGTCAGCATTAAAACTGAGCAGCCCCTCATACAGGTGAGGCACTTAAAGGCCCGGTTACAGCTAAATAACACATAGGTCAGACCGGTGTCAGCATTAACACTGAGCAGCCCCTCATACAGGTGAGGCACTTAAAGGCCCTGTTACAGCTAAATAACACATATGCCAGGCCGGTGTCAGCATTAACACTGAGCAGCCCCTTATACAGGTAGGCACTTAAAGGCCCGGTTACAGCTAAATAACACATAGGCCAGGCCGGTGTACTGCCTGTCTCCTAACAAATCAGGGAGCCACCCTGCTTCATTTCGTAAGCAGGCTGAGATGCAGATCAACAGGTCGTGGTCCAACCTAATTTTATTGTGCCGGGAGTTGTTTTGCCCAACTTAGTCCCTTCATGTGCACAAAATAGGTCTAAAACACCTATTGGGCATGAAGTTGTAATAGCCAATTTAATGTGAGTATTCGACTGATGCAAATATGTGGCACGATGAAAATGCTTAGGGTACTTTTTATGTTTAGGCCACCTTTTTGCACAGCTAATAGACTAAGCCTGGCTAAACCAAGTAACCGTTGGGGTAATACAATGTTATGATATGCACGTGACACTAGGCCCAAATTGAGGGCGCCGAACCTCAGTGCGAATAAAACTGTTGGTCTGCTGCCCAGTGTGCTACCAACTTAGATAAGGAGCCCCCTTTGCAAAATAGCTTTTTTTCGATGATTGAAAACGGATCTTAAACTGCCAGAAATTTGTTTGCACAGATAAAGTCGGCACTATCATTAAAGTTACTGGCATAAAGAAATATTTTATCTGAAAGGTACGGGTACATATACAGGTATATATTCTACTCACAATTTGCTAAGGATCACCTCTATGCAGAGATATCTGAGTGTATAACAGTTGACTGTAATTCTACTATAATACAAAGATAAACCTTCCACAATCTGTGTCCAATCTGTTACTCGTGTGCCACCATGCATGGTAAAGGCAAACGTCTTTGTATTATAGTAGAATTACCCAGTCACCTGTTATACGCTCAGATATCTCTGCATAGAGGTGATCATTAGCAAATTGTGAGTAGTATATATGTAACTGGCGAGCACGTCGTGTCCGCACCGTTCTTTGTCGACATGGTTGCATTATGATACTGTATATCTGCGGCAGTGAATGACATTCCTTGATGATTCAGGGGTACATGTACCGCGCTGAGCTGTAGGTATAAACAGTATACGAATCCAGTGTGTATGCTTGTGGGGGGTGCGGGGGGGGTGGGGGGGCTCACTATAGCGACTGAGTTTATTTACTACGTCCTTGCCTCCTCCAAAGTGATGCATGCATTTTTTTTAATTTCCCCAACGCGGTTAGGCGACCAGATTGTTATTCATAGAAGGTAATGCGTGGCGATACGTGGGTGGGTGGGTGGGGGGGAGGGGGGCGGGGGTTCTACTAATGACAGACGGGGGGGGGGGGGGGGAGGGCGGGGGCGTAGAGTTTGACTTCTACCAATCGAACGGGCTAATAATGTGTGTGTGTTTGCCCGCGCCTCCCTGCGCATAACCCAGGGGTTGGCTCCTGATACATTGCTCATGACCATTGTTGGCTGTTACTATAGTTAGGACCCCTGGTAATATAAACCACTCCACCGTTGTTTTTTGATAGCCTTTTGAGTGGTCCCCTGAGGTCTGAAATCATATCGCGATCAAGCAACGGGGACAACATACGTTTAGTGCATGGCGCCACTCTGTCACACTTGTATCGGACCGTTGTATCCCATGTGTGCTCAAAAGTGGCCTAAAACATTGATTCGTTTATTATGCCATTACTCGAACCTCTTTCCACGTTCGTAGTTTATGAGGACCGTGGAACCGCTTTTAGACTGAGCAACCAGCTGAGCATACTCCTCCGCAAACGCCCCGTAATAGATCCGTACTATAGTTTTCTTGGTTGACCAATAGCGGGGCGCTCTCTCTCTCTCGAGATGACTGTTTCAGTTTTGTTTCGGGCGCTTAGGTCCCTCGACGTAACCCGATGTGTTGTCTATAGCTCTACGGGGCATGTATAGTGCCACCAAGAGGGAATGGCCGGTGGGGGGGGGGAGGGAGGGGGGCGCATGGGCTCGCCACGTGGTGACGAAGGCCAAGTGAGTTTGCGGTGTTTGCGCAGGCGCGAGGGGCTGGACGCATTTTCTTCATTATAAGGGTATGGGATTGCCGTGTCCCGCGGCACCGCTGTGTGTTTACTCCACTCCCCACAAACAGCAATATTACGGGCCGGCATCATTAATAACGCACACACTGACTGCCAGCAGTTAACGCCGCGGTCTCTCTCTCTCTCTCTCTCTCTCTGTCTCTCTCGCTATGTCTGTCTGACGAACTGCGTGTGGACCCCGTCGCGCCTCATCGGACTTCCGGACTCGTTTAAGATTTTAGAGCTTCGTTTTTATATTTTGATATTTATATGGACACTATTGCGGAGGTGGGCGGGGCTAAAAGGAGAGGAGGGCAAGTTAATGCGAAGATCAGCTTTGGTATGGAGCCGTGGTGGTCCAGGGGTGGGGTACTCGCATGAAGACCGACTGGTTGCAGGTTCGAACCTCACCCGTGACTCAGGCTGTTTTGTCCTCTGTATCCCGTGGGTTTCTTGGCCCAGGTTTAGCCCATTTGTGCACAAATGTGGCCTGAAAACCCCAAATCAAGCCATCAATGTTGGCAACTCGTGACGCGAGTTTAACCTTTGAGTTAAACGCAGAGTGAGTTGCTTATGGCAGGTTAGACGCCATTTTTGAGTCTTTGTATTGTGCATAGCCAGCGATATATTTTATTGGCGAATTACAAAGATATAGATCATGTGCCATGTTGTGCAATACAGTACTATCAATGTGTTTGTTTGTTTGAAATTCCATTATGTCAAAGATTTACAGTTGTAGTCTGTATATATTAGGTGGGCTTGAGAGTGACTACCTTTGTTAAGCCATCCAAGGGCTCACGTTATCTACAAATTGTGCTTCTTTTTATCAATATACTTGATGAACCAAGTGTTTGTCATGTACAACAGGAATAGCGGTTGATTTGTATGATAAATGGAGGTGCCTGTTGTGGTTGGTGATCCCGGCTGTGGTGGTAATGATGGTTGTTGGTGATCCAGGCTGTGGTGGTAATGATGGTTGTTGGTGGTCCAGGCTGTGGTGGTAATGATGGTTGTTGGTGATCCAGGCTCTGGTGGTAATGATGGTTGTTGGTGGTCCAGGCTGTGGTGGTAATGGTGGTTGTTGGTGATCCAGGCTGTGGTGGTAATGATGGTTGTTGTGGTTGGTGATCCAGGCTGTGATGGTAATGATGGTTGTTGGTGATCCGGGCTGTGGTGGTAATGATGGTTGTTGGTGGTCCAGGCTGTGGTGGTAATGATGGTTGTTGTGGTTGGTGATCCAGGCTGTGATGGTAATGATGGTTGTTGGTGATCCGGGCTGTGGTGGTAATGATGGTTGTTGGTGATCCGGGCTGTGGTGGTAATGGTGGTTGTTGGTGATCCAGGCTGTGGTGGTAATGATGGTTGTTGGTGATCCTGGCTGTGGTGGTAATGGTGGTTGTTGGTGATCCAGGCTGTGGTGGTAATGATGGTTGTTGTGGTTGGTGATCCAGTCTGTGGTGGTAATGATGGTTGTTGTGGTTGATGATCCAGGCTGTGATGGTAATGATGGTTGTTGGTGATCCGGGCTGTGGTGGTAATGATGGTTGTTGGTGATCCGGGCTGTGGTGGTAATGGTGGTTGTTGTGGTTGGTGATCCAGGCTGTGGTGGTAATGATGGTTGTTGTGGTTGGTGATCCAGGCTGTGGTGGTAGTGATGGTTGTTGGTGATCCAGGCTGTGGTGGTAATGATGGTTGTTGGTGATCCAGGCTGTAGTGGTAATGATGGTTGTTGGTGATCCATGCTGTTGTGGTAATGATGGTTGTTGTGGTTGGTGATCCAGGCTGTGGTGGTAATGATGGTTGTTGGTGATCCATGCTGTGGTGGTAATGATGGTTGTTGGTGATCCAGGCTGTGGTGGTAATGATGGTTGTTGGTGATCCAGGCTGTGATGGTAATGATGGTTGTTGTGGTTAGTGATCCAGGCTGTGGTGGTAATGATGGTTGTTGGTGATCCATGCTGTGGTGGTAATGGTGGTTGTTGTGGTTAGTGATCCAGGCTGTGGTGGTAATGATGGTTGTTGGTGATCCATGCTGTGGTGGTAATGATGGTTGTTGTGGTTGGTGATCCAGGCTGTGGTGGTAATGATGGTTGTTGTGGTTGGTGATCCAGGCTGTGGTGGTAATGATGGTTGTTGTGGTTGGTGATGCAGGCTGTGGTGGTGACGGAGCAGGACATCCGGAAGCAGGAATCCAGGGTGCAGGATGCGCGGCGCCGTCTGGAGAAGATCATGACCGACAACCCCTAGCGACCCCTGGCGAGCAGCCGCGGAGGCGACGACCATTTCATGGGTAAGTACTAATAATGTTCGAGGGAGGGGGGGGAGGTGACGACGGGAATGGGCCGCCGTCAGTGTGGGGGATGAGTAGGGTGGGTGTACGCATGACACCACCAGAATGGGGTTTGTAGGGATGCCTGCCCACATGTTCGAGGTGGAGGACCCAAGAGGAAGGTCACCGGGGTGGGGAAGGGAAGGTAGTGTGTGTGTGGGGGGGGGGGGGGCTGCCATCTGGGTAGAGGTCTCATGAGGTCCCTGTCAATGGGAGAGGATGTAGTGGGAGTAGTTTTCGATGGGGGACTGGGAGAGGGTAGGGGTGGGTGGGGGGTGAGGAGGGGGGGTGCAAGCAATGAGGCAGGGGTTACAAAAATGGAGTTCCACGTTATATTACTTTATTATTTAATCTATATAACGGCTTGTGACGATGTGATGGACGCTGCCAAAAAAAAGAAAAAAAAAGATCCGATTCCGATATCACCATCGCTCGCCGCACAACACCTTCATTTTGTGGGTAAACCTCGGGAGACAGCTGCTCTGGGCGGGGAGCTCACCGTGGCTGACTCCTGCCCCGTCAAGGGCCCTCCATCTCGGGGGGTGGGGGTGGGGGGTGGGGGGCCGCCCACGTATACACACCACCTACATGGGGACGCCGCCCACCGCGCCTAGCCGCTCACGCCTACACGTCACACACGCCTGTCAGATCAGCGATGCCTAGGCGCCTCACAGGGCGGCCAAGGCTAGACGTTGTAACGTCGTCCACGCCAACATTTATCCACGCTAACACGTTATCCACTCCTGCGGGTTGTCTACACCAAAACGTCATCCACGCCTGCGGGTCATCTACGCCTATAGTCATCAACGCATATACATCATCTAAAACATTAACGTCATGTACACCTACGCTCCACGTTATCTACAACTCCTCTCCACGTCATCTACGCATCCAAGTCACCTACGCCTTCACGTTATCCACGCCTGTTCGACATCCACTTCTACACAACGCGGATGCTTAGGCCACGTCAACCACGCATCCACGTCATGTAGCCTTCACGTTACCCACGCCTTCGCGTCACCTACGTCTCCACGTCACCTACGCCTCCATGTCACCTACGCCTCCGCGTCATCTACGTCTCCACGTCGCCTACACCTCCACGTCACCTACGCCTTCATGTCACCTCCGCTTTCACGTCGCCTCACCACACTAGGTCACCGCATAGTATAGTGTCTACGCGTCTGCTTGGCTCTGGTCGCCTGACCTATAAATGCTTGGTCCACGGTGCACCACGTGGCTGAGGTTCGCACCCTGGGCGATAATCAATGCCTGTACAGGCATGATGATTCCATGTTCAACCTTCTATTTTTGTTTTAACCAAAGGACTTTTGGGGGTGGGGGGTGTGAAGGTGCGGGGTTTCATATACCCCGAGGGACATGGTTCCTCTCTTCCTTAAACCCTCTTCCCGTTGTCTAGACTTGACTTGATACCAGTGTTCTAACGCACCTGCCGTCGCGACCTCTGATTACTTTACCCGCTGGAAATGTACAGTATTACACCTATACACTGCATACATCTACCATGCAGCGCTTACATTGCATGCCACACCGGGCTCCACACTGATTTGCTGGATCCCTCCTTCACTAATCATTATGTATTTATGCCTCCCGCGGTGGCCGAGTGGTGAGATGTCGCACTTTTGCCGGCCATGAAATGTTGGTGTTTTAGGCCACTTTTGTGCACATACAGGCTAAATTGGGCCAAGGAACCTCCCGGGACGATGAAGGATGAAGGATTTGCCGGCCATGGCGCTATCATTTATTTAAGGCCTGACTCATCCACCTTTGTGCGGAGCCCCGAGGCCAGCGCGACTCTTTGTATGTCGCACGCCCGTGTAATGTACCTTTAGCATGCTTTGAAGTGAAATTCGCAACAGCAAGGTAACCTTCGTCTTTTAGAAGCCAATGGGAGTCAATATTATACCCATGGCTGCCTATTTTTTTAATCTTATCCTGGTTGTATCAATTGGTATCTGTTTGCTCCCATTTTCCACTAATGGACTCCATAGTATACTTATACTATATACATATCATATATATTTTTAGTCTTAAAAAATATTATTACATGTAGTATATATACAGTGTTAAGAGACCCTTGAATGTAATAAAAGGGCCGTTTTTCCATGGTAGGGCGAACCATTGTTGTAGCCTAGCTCACCTATTACTCACGAATAAAATGTGCTGCAATAATACATTTCGTGGGCTCCAACGTGGACTATGGACAAGTGAAAGGTACACGTGCTATAGACAGCTTGTGTTTCTGTGAGTCGCCAGGTGCAGGGAAAGGTAGGGCTAGTGCACCCGTCACCCAGAGCACTGCCCGCCGGCACCTTGCCCCACTGGTGACATACTCCTCGCGCACCCCCACCCGTCCTCCTGGCAACCTACCCCTCTCCCCCTCTCTCTCCACCAACTCCCCCACCCCCAACCCCTCTCTTTTTCGGCCTGCTTCTTCCCCACCCTTTCTTCGCCTCTCAACATCTCTCACTTTGCCTTAACCCCCTCCTCCACGCCACCCTCCTCCCCCTGCTTCATCCCCTGCTCCACCCGCTCCTCCCTCCCCTCTCCCTCCCCTCTCCCTATTCTCTTTTCTCACTTCCGCTTCGTTATCGGTCCCTCTCCCATACCACTCGCCTCCACTCCCCTTCGCTGCACCTCCCCCCACCCCTTCTTCACCCTAAAACCCTCCCAAAATTTCCCTTTCCAATCGCAGTCCTCCCCCCTCCCAACCCCATTCCCCCCTTTCCATGCTTTTCCCGTCTCCTCCCGCCCACCCCCTCTCTATTCGCCCTCATCCCCATCCCGTCCGCTTTCTCTCCCTCCCCTCACCCCTCCCCCACATCTCCCTCCCCTCACCCCTCCCCCACATCTCCGTCCCCTCACCCCTCCCCCACATCTCCCTTTCCTCACCCCTCCCCCACATCTCCCTCCCCTCACTCCTCCCCCACATCTCCGTCCCCTCACCCCTCCCCCACATCTCCCTCTCCTCACCCCTCCCCCACATCTCCCTCCCCTCACCCCTCCCCCACATCTCCCTCTCCTCACCCCTCCCCCACATCTCCGTCCCCTCACCCCTCCCCCACATCTCCCTCCCCTCACCCCTCCCCCACATCTCCCTCTCCTCACCCCTCCCCCACATCTCCGTCCCCTCACCCCTCCCCCACATCTCCCTCCCCTCACCCCTCCCCCACATCTCTCTCCCCTCACCCCTCCCCTACATCTCCGTCCCCTCACCCCTCCCCCACATCTCCCTCCCCTCACCCCTCCCCCACATCTCCCTTTCCATCCCACTCCTCTCCCTCCACCACAGTTCCATCCCCTCACCCCATCTCCCTTCCCACCTCACCCTTTCCCCCACATCTCCTTACCACCTCACCCTCCCCCCCCCCCCAACAACAACCCCCCTCTCCCTCCACCACCACCCAAACTCCATCCCACCCCACCCTTTCCCCTCCCCTCTCCCCTCTCCCCGATGAACCCACGTGGCGGCGGCGAGCGCCGTGTCGTGTCGTGTGTTGATGTTCCCGTGTTTGGCCCTTATAATAAGTAATCTCGTTAAGCTGGGCCCCACAAGCCTCGCCCCACAGGCCCGGCTCCCACACGCCGCGCCCCACACGCCGCGCCCCCACAGGCCCGGCCCCCATACGCCGCCCCCCCCCCCCGCCCCACAGGCCACACTGCCGTCTGACCCGGGCTTTACGCCCGCCCCGGTGAGAGGGACGGTTGCTAATGACTGCCTTCTCCGACCTCCCTTGATTGGTAGGAAATTGTCCTGATGAGACTGGCAGCTGCGGCCGACGTCTAGAGCCCCTAGCCGGGGCCGGGCCTGCAGTGGGGGGTGGGGGGGAGACATCGGCGATGGGGACGGTGGTACCGAGGGGTGATGTCACGGTGGGTGGAGAGGGGGGGGGGGTCCGTATGCCGTATATGCAAACAAGGGTGACGATGTGAACTTTAAGGGCTTTAAACTAAGGTTTTATAAATAAAATATATACATTATATATATAAATGTAGTATATATAGATATGAGGTAGGCTGGCTGTTGACTAAAAAATAACCTCCCCCCCCCCTCCCACTCCCATCTCCCAAGTTGACAACAAATAACCAGCCCCTCTCCCCTACTAATTGTTCACGGAAAGCCGTCACGGATGGCTGCGATTCAGTCATATATAGCGTTATGGGGTTTGACCGTCCCCCCCCCCCCCTCCCGCCTTCCCGACACCCTTTGATCTCGTGATCCGGGAACACGCGAGTGCGGCGTCACACAGATGGCCAAAAAGAAACGCTCTCGCAAGAGGCGAGCGACGACCCCCACCGTACGGTGCCGTCACCAAGCGGCGCATAATGTCGTTCTGTTGTCATGCGGCGGGCGGGCCGTGTTTGTTCGGCGTGTGACCTCCACGCATGTTATCGTTGGTACTCACGGCAAGCATCAGCCGGGCGGGCTGGCTGGCAGGAGTCTTAGTACATACACCACGGCGTCTACCCCATCTATATGGCAGCCACCAGCCTATGGGACATCAGCACTGACGATGCAAGCACCCAACCCAGGGTGCAAGCAGCCAACCCAGGGTGCAAGCTAACAGCCCAGGGTGCAAGCTAACAGCCAACCCAGGGTGCAAGCTAACAGCCCACCCAGGGTGCAAGCGCCCAACCCAGGGTGCAAGCGCCCAACCCAGGGTGCAAGCGCCCAACCCAGGGTGCAAGCCGTCAACCATAGGTGAAAGCAGACAACCCAGAGTGCAAACACCCAACCCAGAGTGCAAGCACCCAACCCAGAGTGCAAGCAGCCAGCCCAGGGTGCAAGCTGCCAACCCATGGTGCAAGCAGCCAACCCAGGGTACAAGCTGCCAGCCCAGGGTGCAAGCACCCAACCCAGAGTGCAAGCACCCAACCCAGAGTGCAAGCAGCCAGCCCAGGGTGCAAGCACCCAACCCATGGTGCAAGCGCCCAACCCAGGGTGCAAGCAGCCAGCCCAGGGTGCAAGCACCCAACCCAGAGTGCAAGCACCCAACCCAGAGTGCAAGCAGCCAGCCCAGGGTGCAAGCACCCAACCCATGGTGCAAGCTGCCAACCCAGGGTGCAAGCGCCCAACCCATGGTGCAAGCTGCCAACCCATGGTGCAAGCGCCCAACCCTGGGTGCAAGCTGCCAACCCAGGGTGCAAGCAGCCAACCCAGGGTGCAAGCCGCCAACCCATGGTGCAAGCAGCCAACCCAGGGTGCAAGCCGCCAACCCATGGTGCAAGCAGCCAACCCAGGGTGCAAGTCGCCAACCATAGGTGAAAACAGACAACCCAGAGTGCAAGCAGCCAACCCAGAGTGCAAGCAGCCAACCCATGGTGCAAGCAGCCAACCCATGGTGCAAGCAGCCAACCCATGGTGCAAGCAGCCAACCCATGGTGCAAGCAGCCAACCCATGGTGCAAGCAGCCAACCCATGGTGCAAGCTAACAACCGTCTCAGGGTGCAAGCTAACAACCGTCTCAGGGTGCAAGCGCCCAACCCAGGGTGCAAGCTAACAACCGTCTCAGGGTGCAAGCAGCCAACCCAGGGTGCAAACCGCCATCTCAGGGTGCAAGCACCCAACCCAGGGTGCAAGCTAACAGCCATCTCAGGGTGCAAGCCGCCAACCCAGGGTGCAAGCCGCCAACCCATGGTGCAAGCTGCCAACCCAGAGTGCAAGCTGCCAACCCAGGGTGCAAGCAGCCTACCCAGGGTGCAAGCCGCCAACCCAGGGTGCAAGCAGCCTACCCAGGGTGCAAGCCGCCAACCCAGGGTGCAAGCTAACAGCCAACCCAGGGTGCAAGCTAACAGCCAACCCAGGGTGCAAGCCGCCAACCCATTGTGCAAGCCGCCAACCCAGGGTGCAAGCAGCCAACCCAGGGTGCAAGCAGCCAACCCAGGGCGCAAGCACCCAACCCAGGGTGCAAGCTAACAGCCATCTCAGGGTGCAAGCTGCCAACCCAGGGTGCAAGCAGCCTACCCAGGGTGCAAGCCGCCAACCCAGGGTGCAAGCAGCCAACCCAGGGTGCAACCCAGGGTGCAAGCTAACAGCCAACCCAGGGTGCAAGCCGCCAACCCATGGTGCAAGCACCCAACCCAGGGTGCAAGCTAGCAGCCATCTCAGGGTGCAAGCTGCCAACCCAGGGTGCAAGCAGCCAACCCAGGGTGCAAGCGCCCAACCCAGGGTGCAAGCGCCCAACCCAGGGTGCAAGCAGCCAACCCAGGGTGCAAGCTAACAGCCACCTCAGGTGCAAGCTGCCAACCCAGGGTGCAAGCCGCCTACCCAGGGTGCAAGCCGCCAAACCAGAGTGCAAACAGCCAACCCAGGGTGCAAGCTAACAGCCAACCCAGGGTGCAAGCAGCCAACCCAGGGTGCAAGCAGCCAACCCATGGTGCAAGCAGCCAACCCATGGTGCAAGCAGCCAACCCAGGGTGCAAGCCGCCTACCCAGGGTGCAAGCCGCCTACCCAGGGTGCAAGCCGCCAGCCCAGAGTGCAAACAGCCAACCCAGGGTGCAAACTAACAGCCAAGCCAGGGTGCAAGCAGCCAACCCAGGGTGCAAGCACCCAACCCGTCAACCATAGGTGAAAGCAGACAACCCAGAGTGCAAGCACCCAACCCAGAGTGCAAGCACCCAACCCAGAGTGCAAGCAGCCAGCCCAGGGTGCAAGCTGCCAACCCATGGTGCAAGCAGCCAACCCAGGGTGCAAGCAGCCAGCCCAGGGTGCAAGCACCCAACCCAGGGTGCAAGCTGCCAACCCATGGTGCAAGCAGCCAACCCAGGGTGCAAGCACCCAACCCAGAGTGCAAGCACCCATCCCAGAGTGCAAGCACCCAACCCAGAGTTCAAGCAGCCAGCCCAGGGTGCAAGCACCCAACCCATGGTGCAAGCGCCCAACCCAGGGTGCAAGCAGCCAGCCCAGGGTGCAAGCACCCAACCCAGAGTGCAAGCACCCAACCCAGAGTGCAAGCAGCCAGCCCAGGGTGCAAGCACCCAACCCATGGTGCAAGCTGCCAACCCATGGTGCAAGCGCCCAACCCTGGGTGCAAGCTGCCAACCCATTGTGCAAGCAGCCAACCCAGGGTGCAAGCCGCCAACCCATGGTGCAAGCAGCCAACCCAGGGTGCAAGCCGCCAACCCATGGTGCAAGCAGCCAACCCAGGGTGCAAGTCGCCAACCATAGGTGAAAACAGACAACCCAGAGTGCAAGCAGCCAACCCAGAGTGCAAGCAGCCAACCCATGGTGCAAGCAGCCAACCCAGGGTGCAAGCAGCCAACCCAGAGTGCAAGCTAACAACCGTCTCAGGGTGCAAGCTAACAACCGTCTCAGGGTGCAAGCGCCCAACCCAGGGTGCAAGCTAACAACCGTCTCAGGGTGCAAGCAGCCAACCCAGGGTGCAAGCCGCCATCTCAGGGTGCAAGCACCCAACCCAGGGTGCAAGCTAACAGCCATCTCAGGGTGCAAGCCGCCAACCCAGGGTGCAAGCCGCCAACCCGGGGTGCAAGCTGCCAACCCAGAGTGCAAGCTGCCAACCCAGGGTGCAAGCAGCCTACCCAGGGTGCAAGCCGCCAACCCAGGGTGCAAGCAGCCTACCCAGGGTGCAAGCCGCCAACCCAGGGTGCAAGCTAACAGCCAACCCAGGGTGCAAGCTAACAGCCAACCCAGCGTGCAAGCCGCCAACCCATTGTGCCAGCCGCCAACCCAGGGTGCAAGCAGCCAACCCAGGGTGCAAGCAGCCAACCCAGGGCGCAAGCACCCAACCCAGGGTGCAAGCTAACAGCCATCTCAGGGTGCAAGCTGCCAACCCAGGGTGCAAGCAGCCTACCCAGGGTGCAAGCCGCCAACCCAGGGTGCAAGCAGCCAACCCAGGGTGCAAGCAGCCAACCCAAGGTGCAAGCCGCCAACCCATGGTGCAAGCACCCAACCAAGGGTGCAAGCTAGCAGCCATCTCAGGGTGCAAGCTGCCAATCCAGGGTGCAAGCAGCCAACCCAGGATGCAAGCGCCCAACCCAGGGTGCAAGCGCCCAACCCAGGGTGCAAGCAGCCAACCCAGGGTGCAAGCAGCCAACCCAGGGTGCAAGCTAACAGCCACCTCAGGTGCAAGCTGCCAACCCAGGGTGCAAGCCGCCTACCCAGGGTGCAAGCCGCCTACCCAGGGTGCAAGCCGCCTACCCAGGGTGCAAGCCGCCAACCCAGAGTGCAAACAGCCAACCCAGGGCGCAAGCACCCAACCCAGGGTGCAAGCTAGCAGCCATCTCAGGGTGCAAGCTGCCAATCCAGGGTGCAAGCAGCCAACTCAGGGTGCAAGCGCCCAACCCAGGGTGCAAGCGCCCAACCCAGGGTGCAAGCAGCCAACCCAGGGTGCAAGCAGCCAACCCAGGGTGCAAGCTAACAGCCACCTCAGGTGCAAGCTGCCAACCCAGGGTGCAAGCAGCCAACCCAGGGTGCAAGCTAACAGCCACCTCAGGTGTAAGCTGCCAACCCAGGGTGCAAGCCGCCTACCCAGGGTGCAAGCCGCCAGCCCAGAGTGCAAACAGCCAACCCAGGGTGCAAACTAATAGCCAAGCCAGGGTGCAAGCAGCCAACCCAGGGTGCAAGCTGCCAACCCAGGCTGTATAGCTGTAGAGTTTGTTTTCCCCAATCAAGGGTGTTGTTACTGAGCGCTGTTTGTCTGGGGTTAATATTCATGCGTCCGCTTGTACCAATCGGTCTGTTTTCATTTCATATTGATATAACCTGCTTAACAGAGATTCCTGGTCTACATTGATTCAGGACCCGGTTGGCGTTTGGCCAGTGTGCCATGGTGGCTATAATATAATGATTGATTTAGATCTAGGACATCGAAGATGTTAGGTATGATACTTGGAGCGTGGAAGCATGGAGTGGCGATGTACTGCTAGCCGTCGAGAACACCCATCAGTGGTTAGAACAAAGATATCGACAATATTAGTTCGAAGGCCTTAAGTGGAAGTGTGAAATGGCAATTTGTGACTTTCATCGTCTAAACTGTCTATCCCAAGCTGGGGTTGGCGACGTCCTTTGATTGGTGATATCTGTGATATCGACGATATGAGGTGATAATGGTGCTTGGAGCATGGAAGCATGGAGTGGCGATGTACCCTTAGACGTGGAGAACACCCGTGATTGGTGATATCTGTGATATCGACGATATGAGGTGATAATGGTGCTTGGAGCGTGGAAGCATGGAGTGGTGATGTACCCTTAGACGTGGAGAACACACGTGATTGGTGATATCTGTGATATCGAACATGAGGTGTTAATGGTGCTTGGGGCCTGAGAGTCTTGGCGCGCTGGGTGACGGCCCGCTGTGAAGGGTCTCTGTCTATCCCTGAGCCTGGGTGGTGATGTACTGTGGTAATAACGCCCTGATGCCAAGAGCCATGCTCTCTATATATATACACACATAAATATATATATATATACACAATAACCACATCTACTAGAGTGCCTGATACTTGAGGCTTATAGCATTAGCTGTTTTTCGTGAGGTGACCTCGCCTCCCTTCGTCCGCCCCCCCCCCCCCGCCTCTCCCCTCCCAACCCTTACCCTCCACCCCCTGGCACCCCTAATCCCTAGCCATGGCCATGTCTTACCCCCCTTATTCCTTCCCTCTCCCTGCATTGCTTCTTTCCCTCCCTTCCTTTTACCTCAGCCCTTCAGTGACCCCCCCCCCCCCCACACACACACACACCCGCACCCTCCTCTCTCTCCTTCTGGGTTGCAATGATGGCGTTTCTCTCATCTTTCGCCGCGCGCCTTTCCTTACAAGCCATATACGAGTACCTGATACTCGTACCCTCCCTCCCCTCCCGCCCTATATACCCCCTCCCCCCTCCCCCCGCACACACAGACCTCCTCTTACGCCCCCCCCACCCCCCGCCTTCCCTCTGCCCCATCATCCTGCCGCTTGTAGCCGGCGTCTTCTTGCTGGCCGCTCAATTATTTACGGCTGTTTGCTGGCCCCTCGGTCCCGTTGCTGTTGTTGTGCCGGTCCCTAAATGAATTATACCTATTACGTGTAGTCATGTCTAACCCCTCCCCCCCCCCCCTCCCCCCACCATCTTTCCCTTCGCACCCAAAAACACGCCAGTACAACACACACACACACACATACACACACACACACACACACACACACACACGCCCTTCGTACCCGGCGGACTTACCCCACACCCCGCCCCATGTCCGCCCCACGCCCGCCCCGCCACACCGATCCCCGCCGCGCCCCACGCTCCCCGCCATACCCATCTTAATTTCTATCTATCTCTCCGCCCGGCTATCTCCCCGTGATGCCAGCCCCGCACCCTCTGCCCTCGCAGCACCCTCGTTTTTCACCATACACCAGGGGGTGAGGGGAGGGAGTGTGGGTGGGTTCGGGGGGGGGCGGGGAGGTTAAAAAGAGACCCCCGAGGCACCCTCCCGACACCACGTGTCCCGCGGCGTCACGACGGCCTGATCACGTGGTCGGGGGGTCGAAGGCACCCCACACCCCCCCTCCCACCCTGCGCCCTCCCCCCTTACACCCCCCCTCCCCTCAGAGACCCGCTCCCCTCCCAGACGCCGAGTCTGACGCCGGTGGCGCCACCAAACGGTGACCTGTCGTGGCGACGTTTTGTTCTGGGAAGGCTAAGGGGGTGGGTGGGGAGGTGGGGGGTGGGGTGGTGGAATAGGCGGAGAATGAGGGGGGTATAGGGTGAGGGGGAGGGGGGGGGGCGATACATGAGCGCCACTGATGATGAATCAACGTGATGTCACTCCCACCACTTTAGGTGTTACGCTGCATTAAGAATATATATATGCTCCTCACTTAACACAATAAAGACAAAAATTAGAGAAAAGAGAACGGGCAGCAAAACGCAGGACACATGCCTCAAAGAAAGAATCTGGCGCGCCGGTCTGGCGTTGGGCGGCGTCACAACACCCCCCCCCCCCCCCCTCCTTCCCGCCACACTCACCAGTCCTGTCGATAATTCTGCTCCTAGCCTCTTTTAGTGTTGGGCTGGCACTACTTAACATAGCCTGTATACTATAAGTCTCGGCGCCTTCCCCAAAGGACGACTCGCTTTGTCCCCCGAGGAAACGAACAGTATGTCCCCGTTTAAACTGATCCTATCTTACAATGCTGTCTTCAATCCCAATGGATTCTGTGTCCCTTTTTTCTCTTCTGCAGGTTTTTTTCAACCTTTTTTTGCCATTTTCTCATTTCATGCCCCCCCCCCCCGCCGCTCCCTCACCCCTGGTGTTGTTTCAAGAAAACTTGAGGATATTTTCTTGGGACGGGACATAGCTCCGTTCGCTTGCACCCCTGTCGGTCGATAAAACCCTAGTTCACAAGACGAGACGGTGGAAGAGGGTTTTTTTTTTCCGCGGAGGTTCATAATCACTCATGTGCCTTGGTTTGGCCCTGCCGTCTCCTCTTTCCCTCGGATTAATATTATCCATATTACGTGAAGTGGAATCCATGCCGACGCAGATCCTTGGGACGAAATCGGCAAAGCCACAGGGACTGAGCCCCATCACCATATAAAACTGATCCTTCATCAGTACATCAGTACCAGCGTCTCAAAAAAAAAAGGCTCGGTTTCTTTCCCTGTTTTCGGTGTTTAAAAATGCACTTATATCCACTCACAAGTAAAATCCTTTTCCCTCACCGCGTCAATGTGGGTTCTTCAACGTCATGTATCCTACAACCCCCCCCCCCCTCCCTTAACCCCCACCCTCTCAAGCCCCCCCTTGTCTCGTTGCTGTTCCGGTTGCCCCCCCCCGTCCCACCCTGGCTACGCGCACCCCCTCAGCTCGGCTTCCCTGCCGTCTCGGCGGATGGGCAGGGCGCCCCCCCCCTCCGCCCTCTCCCCTCCTCTCCCCTCCACCCTGGCTGGTTGGTTCCCTGTGGACCTCCCGTGATTGATCCTTAAGATTTGGTGGCGCCGCTCAATAGTTCTCATTAAATCATTCTGGAGGAAGCCCGAGTATTGCTGCCGTGGACGTCACGCGGCCTACGCGCAGCCTACATACAGCCTACAGTCTACACACAGTCTACATACAGCCTAAGTCTACGCCCAGTCTACACACAACATACACATAGCCTACATAGCCTACATACAACCTTCACACCCAGTCAACACAGTCTACGCCCAATCTACACACAGCCTACGCACAGCCTACACACAGTCTACACACAGCCTACTGTCTGCACAGTCTACTCGCAGCCTACACACCCCGTCAACACAGTCTACACCCAGTCTACATACAGCCTACACACCCAGTCAACACAGTCTACACCCAGTCTACATACAACCTTCACACCCAGTCAACACAGTCTACGCCCAGTCTACACACAGCCTACGCACAGCCTACACACAGTCTACACACAGCCTACTGTCTGCACAGTCTACATACAGCCTACACACCCAGTCAACACAGTCTCCACCCAGTCTACATACAACCTTCACACCCAGTCTACACAGTCTACGCCTAGTCTACACAGTCTACGCACAGTCTACACACAGCCTACGCACAGTCTACACACAGCCTACATGCAGCCTACGCAGTCTACACACAGCCTACATGCAGTCTACACACAGCCTACACACAGTCTGCACACATCCTACGCACAGTCTGCACACAGCCTACGCACAGTCTACACACAGCCTACGCACAATCTACACACAGCCTACACACAGCCTACGCACAGTCTACACACAGCATACACCGTCAACATAGCCAACACACAGCATACACATAGCCAACACACAGCATAGACATAGCCAACACACAGCATACACATAGCCAACACACAGCATACACATAACCTACGTACAGCATACACATAGCCAACACACAGCATACACATAACCAACACACAGCATACACATAGCCAACACACAGCATACACATAGCCAACACACAGCATACACATAGCCAACACACAGCATACACATAACCTACGTACAGCATACACATAGCCAACACACAGCATACACAGCCAACACACAGCATACACATAGCCAACACACAGCATACACATAGCCAACACACAGCATACACAGCCTACATACAGCCTACACATAGCCAACACACAGCATACACAGCCAACACACAGCATACACATAGCCAACATACAGCATACACATAGCCAACACACAGCATACACATGGCCAACACACAGCATACACATAGCCTACATACAGCATACACATAGCCAACACACAGCATACACATAGCCAACACACAGCATACACATAGCCAACACACAGCATACACAGCCTACATACAGCCTACACATAGCCAACACACAGCATACACATAGCCAACATACAGCATACACATAGCCAACACACAGCATACACATAGCCAACACACAGCATACACAGCCAACACACAGCATACACATAGCCTACATACAGCCTACACATAGCCTACATACAGCCTACACATAGCCTACATACAGCATACACATAGCCAACACACAGCATACACATAACCAACACACAGCATGCACATAACCAACACACAGCATACACATAGCCAACACACAGCATACACATAGCCAACACACAGCATACACATAGCCTACATACAGCCTACACATAGCCTACATACAGCCTACACATAGCCTACACAAAGCCTACACATAGCCAACACACAGCATACACATCCTACATACAGCCTACACATAGCCTACATACAGCCTACACATAGCCTACATACAAGCC
>OZ025255.1:15599015-15637577 GCA_964019135.1 Arenicola marina
CCTCCCCCCTCCCAACCCCATTCCCCCCTTTCCATGCTTTTCCCTTCTCTCCCGTCTCCTCCCGCCCACCCCCTCTCTATTCGCCCTCATCCCCATCCCCTCCCCTTTCTCTCCCTCCCCTCACCCCTCCCCCACATCTCCCTCCCCTCACCCCTCCCCCACATCTCCCTCCCCTCACCCCTCCCCAACATCTCCCCTCACCACCCTCCCCCACATCTCCCTCCCCTCACCCCACCCCCACATCTCCCTCTCCTCACCCCCCCCCACATCTCCCTCCCCTCACCCCCCCCACATCTCCCTCCCCTCACCCCTCCCCCACATCTTCCTCACCCCTCCCCCACATCCACCCCTCACCCCCACCTCCCCCACATCTCCCTCCCCTCACCCCTCCCCCACATCTCCGCCCCTCACCCCCTCCCCCACATCTCCCTCCCCTCACCCCTCCCCACACCCCTCCCCTCACCCCTCCCCACCATCTCTCCTCACCCCTCCCCCACATCCCTCCCCTCACCCCTCCCCCACATCTCCCTCCCCTCACCCCTCCCCCCACATCTCCCTCCCCTCACCCCTCCCCCACATCTCCGTCCCCTCACCCCTCCCCCACATCTCCCTCCCCTCACCCCCTCCCCCACATCTCCCTCCCCTCACCCCCTCCCCCACATCTCCCTCCCCTCACCCCTCCCCCACATCTCCCTCCCCTCACCCCTCCCCCACATCTCTCCTCACCCCTCCCCCACATCTCCCTCCCCTCACCCCTCCCCCACATCTCCCTCCCCTCACCCCTCCCCCACATCTCCCTCCCCTCACCCCTCCCCCACATCTCCGTCCCCTCACCCCTCCCCCACATCTCCCTCCCCTCACCCCTCCCCCACATCTCCTTCCCCTCACCCCTTCCCCACATCTCTCCTCACCCCTCCCCCACATCTCCCTCCCCTCACCCCTCCCCCACATCTCCCTCCCCTCACCCCTCCCCCACATCTCCGTCCCCTCACCCCTCCCCCACATCTCCCTCCCCTCACCCCTCCCCCACATCTCCCTCCCCTCACCCCTCCCCCACATCTCCGTCCCCTCACCCCTCCCCCACATCTCCCTCTCCTGACCCCTCCCTCACATCTCCCTCTCCTCACCCCTCCCCCACATCTCCCTCCCCTCACCCCTCCCCCACATCTCCCTCCCCTCACCCCTCCCCCACATCTCCCTCTCCTCACCCCTCCCCCACATCTCCCTCCCCTCACCCCTCCCCCACATCTCCCTCCCCTCACCCCTCCCCCACATCTCCGTCCCCTCACCCCTCCCCCACATCTCCCTCCCCTCACCCCTCCCCCACATCTCCCTCTTTTCACCCCTCCCCCACATCTCCCTCCCCTCACCCCTCCCCCACATCTCCCTCCCCTCACCCCTCCCCCACATCTCCGTCCCCTCACCCCTCCCCCACATCTCCCTCCCCTCACCCCTCCCCCACATCTCCCTCCCCTCACCCCTCCCCCACATCTCCCTCCCCTCACCCTCCCTCCCCTCACCCCTCCCCCACATCTCCGTCCCCTCACCCCTCCCCCACATCTCCCTCCCCTCACCCCTCCCCCACATCTCCCTCCCCTCACCCCTCCCCCACATCTCCCTCCCCTCACCCCTCCCCCACATCTCCCTCCCCTCACCCCTCCCCCACATCTCCGTCCCCTCACCCCTCCCCCACATCTCCCTCCCCTCACCCCTCCCCCACATCTCCCTCTCCTCACCCCTCCCCCACATCTCCCTCTCCTCACCCCTCCCCCACATCTCCCTCCCCTCACCCCTCCCCCACATCTCCCTCCCCTCACCCCTCCCCCACATCTCCCTCCCCACACCCCTCCCCCACATCTCCCTCCCCTCACCCCTCCCCCACATCTCCCTCCCCTCACCCCTCCCCCACATCTCCGTCCCCTCACCCCTCCCCCACATCTCCCTCTCCTCACCCCTCCCCCACATCTCCCTCCCCTCACCCCTCCCCCACATCTCCCTCCCCTCACCCCTCCCCCACATCTCCCTCCCCTCACCCCTCCCCCACATCTCCCTCCCCTCACCCCTCCCCCACATCTCTCCTCACCCCTCCCCCACATCTCCCTCCCCTCACCCCCTCCCCCACATCTCCCTCTCCTCACCCCTCCCCCACATCTCCCTCCCCTCACCCCTCCCCCACATCTCCCTCTCCTCACCCCTCCCCCACATCTCCCTCTCCTAACCCCTCCCCCACATCTCCCTCCCCTCACCCCTCCCCCACATCTCCCTCCCCTCACCCCTCCCCCACATCTCCCTCCCCTCACCCCTCCCCCACATCTCCCTTTCCATCCCACTCCTCTCCCTCCACCACAGTTCCATCCCCTCACCCCATCTCCCTTCCCACCTCACCCTTTCCCCCACATCTCCTTACCACCTCACCCTCCCCCCCCCCCCAACAACAACCCCCCTCTCCCTCCACCACCGCCCAAACTCCATCCCACCCCACCCTTTCCCCTCCCCTCTCCCCTCTCCCCGATGAACCCACGTGGCGGCGGCGAGCGCCGTGTCGTGTCGTGTGTTGATGTTCCCGTGTTTGGCCCTTATAATAAGTAATCTCGTTAAGCTGGGCCCCACAAGCCTCGCCCCACAGGCCCGGCCCCCACACGCCACGCCCCACACGCCGCGCCCCCACAGGCCCGGCCCCCATACGCCGCCCCCCCCCCCACAGGCCACACTGCCGTCTGACCCGGGCTTTACGCCCGCCCCGGTGAGAGGGACGGTTGCTAATGACTGCCTTCTCCGACCTCCCTTGATTGGGAGGAAATTGTCCTGATGAGACTGGCAGCTGCGGCCGACGTCTAGAGCCCCTAGCCGGGGCCGGGCCTGCAGTGGGGGGTGGGGGGGAGACATCGGCGATGGGGACGGTGGTACCGAGGGGTGATGTCACGGTGGGTGGAGAGGGGGGGGGGGGTCCGTATGCCGTATATGCAAACAAGGGTGACGATGTGAACTTTAGGGGCTTTAAACTAAGGTTTTATAAATAAAATATATACATTATATATAGAAATGTAGTATATATAGAATGAGGTAGGCTGGCTGTTGACTAAAAAATAACCTCCCCCCCCCCCCTCCCACTCCCATCTCCCAAGTTGACAACAAATAACCAGCCCCTCTCCCCTACTAATTGTTCACGGAAAGCCGTCACGGATGGCTGCGATTCAGTCATATATAGCGTTATGGGGTTTGACCGTCCCCCCCCCCCCTCCCGCCTTCCCGACACCCTTTGATCTCGTGATCCGGGAACACGCGAGTGCGGCGTCACACAGATGGCCAAAAAGAAACGCTCTCGCAAGAGGCGAGCGACGACCCCCCACCGTACGGTGCCGTCACCAAGCGGCGCATAATGTCGTTCTGTTGTCATGCGGCGGGCGGGCCGTGTTTGTTCGGCGTGTGACCTCCACGCATGTTATCGTTGGTACTCACGGCAAGCATCAGCCGGGCGGGCTGGCTGGCAGGAGTCTTAGTACATACACCACGGCGTCTACCCCATCTATATGGCAGCCACCAGCCTATGGGACATCAGCACTGAAGATGCAAGCACCCAACCCAGGGTGCAAGCAGCCAACCCAGGGTGCAAGCTAACAGCCCAGGGTGCAAGCTAACAGCCAACCCAGGGTGCAAGCTAACAGCCCACCCAGGGTGCAAGCGCCCAACCCAGGGTGCAAGCGCCCAACCCAGGGTGCAAGCGCCCAACCCAGGGTGCAAGCGCCCAACCCAGGGTGCAAGCGCCCAACCCAGGGTGCAAGCGCCCAACCCAGGGTGCAAGCGCCCAACCCAGGGTGCAAGCCGTCAACCATAGGTGAAAGCAGACAACCCAGAGTGCAAACACCCAACCCAGAGTGCAAGCACCCAACCCAGAGTGCAAGCAGCCAGCCCAGGGTGCAAGCTGCCAACCCATGGTGCAAGCAGCCAACCCAGGGTACAAGCTGCCAGCCCAGGGTGCAAGCACCCAACCCAGAGTGCAAGCACCCAACCCAGAGTGCAAGCAGCCAGCCCAGGGTGCAAGCACCCAACCCATGGTGCAAGCGCCCAACCCAGGGTGCAAGCAGCCAGCCCAGGGTGCAAGCACCCAACCCAGAGTGCAAGCACCCAACCCAGAGTGCAAGCAGCCAGCCCAGGGTGCAAGCACCCAACCCATGGTGCAAGCTGCCAACCCATGGTGCAAGCGCCCAACCCAGGGTGCAAGCTAACAACCGTCTCAGGGTGCAAGCAGCCAACCCAGGGTGCAAACCGCCATCTCAGGGTGCAAGCACCCAACCCAGGGTGCAAGCTAACAGCCATCTCAGGGTGCAAGCCGCCAACCCAGGGTGCAAGCCGCCAACCCATGGTGCAAGCTGCCAACCCAGAGTGCAAGCTGCCAACCCAGGGTGCAAGCAGCCTACCCAGGGTGCAAGCCGCCAACCCAGGGTGCAAGCAGCCTACCCAGGGTGCAAGCCGCCAACCCAGGGTGTAAGCTAACAGCCAACCCAGGGTGCAAGCTAACAGCCAACCCAGGGTGCAAGCCGCCAACCCATTGTGCAAGCCGCCAACCCAGGGTGCAAGCAGCCAACCCAGGGTGCAAGCAGCCAACCCAGGGCGCAAGCACCCAACCCAGGGTGCAAGCTAACAGCCATCTCAGGGTGCAAGCTGCCAACCCAGGGTGCAAGCAGCCTACCCAGGGTGCAAGCCGCCAACCCAGGGTGCAAGCAGCCAACCCAGGGTGCAACCCAGGGTGCAAGCTAACAGCCAACCCAGGGTGCAAGCCGCCAACCCATGGTGCAAGCACCCAACCCAGGGTGCAAGCTAGCAGCCATCTCAGGGTGCAAGCTGCCAACCCAGGGTGCAAGCAGCCAACCCAGGGTGCAAGCGCCCAACCCAGGGTGCAAGCGCCCAACCCAGGGTGCAAGCAGCCAACCCAGGGTGCAAGCTAACAGCCACCTCAGGTGCAAGCTGCCAACCCAGGGTGCAAGCCGCCTACCCAGGGTGCAAGCCGCCAAACCAGAGTGCAAACAGCCAACCCAGGGTGCAAGCTAACAGTCAACCCAGGGTGCAAGCAGCCAACCCAGGGTGCAAGCAGCCAACCCATGGTGCAAGCAGCCAACCCATGGTGCAAGCAGCCAACCCAGGGTGCAAGCCGCCTACCCAGGGTGCAAGCCGCCTACCCAGGGTGCAAGCCGCCAGCCCAGAGTGCAAACAGCCAACCCAGGGTGCAAACTAACAGCCAAGCCAGGGTGCAAGCAGCCAACCCAGGGTGCAAGCACCCAACCCGTCAACCATAGGTGAAAGCAGACAACCCAGAGTGCAAGCACCCAACCCAGAGTGCAAGCACCCAACCCAGAGTGCAAGCAGCCAGCCCAGGGTGCAAGCTGCCAACCCATGGTGCAAGCAGCCAACCCAGGGTGCAAGCAGCCAGCCCAGGGTGCAAGCACCCAACCCAGGGTGCAAGCTGCCAACCCATGGTGCAAGCAGCCAACCCAGGGTGCAAGCACCCAACCCAGAGTGCAAGCACCCATCCCAGAGTGCAAGCACCCAACCCAGAGTGCAAGCAGCCAGCCCAGGGTGCAAGCACCCAACCCATGGTGCAAGCGCCCAACCCAGGGTGCAAGCAGCCAGCCCAGGGTGCAAGCACCCAACCCAGAGTGCAAGCACCCAACCCAGAGTGCAAGCAGCCAGCCCAGGGTGCAAGCACCCAACCCATGGTGCAAGCTGCCAACCCATGGTGCAAGCGCCCAACCCTGGGTGCAAGCTGCCAACCCATTGTGCAAGCAGCCAACCCAGGGTGCAAGCCGCCAACCCATGGTGCAAGCAGCCAACCCAGGGTGCAAGCCGCCAACCCATGGTGCAAGCAGCCAACCCAGGGTGCAAGTCGCCAACCATAGGTGAAAACAGACAACCCAGAGTGCAAGCAGCCAACCCAGAGTGCAAGCAGCCAACCCATGGTGCAAGCAGCCAACCCAGGGTGCAAGCAGCCAACCCAGAGTGCAAGCTAACAACCGTCTCAGGGTGCAAGCTAACAACCGTCTCAGGGTGCAAGCGCCCAACCCAGGGTGCAAGCTAACAACCGTCTCAGGGTGCAAGCAGCCAACCCAGGGTGCAAGCCGCCATCTCAGGGTGCAAGCACCCAACCCAGGGTGCAAGCTAACAGCCATCTCAGGGTGCAAGCCGCCAACCCAGGGTGCAAGCCGCCAACCCGGGGTGCAAGCTGCCAACCCAGAGTGCAAGCTGCCAACCCAGGGTGCAAGCAGCCTACCCAGGGTGCAAGCCGCCAACCCAGGGTGCAAGCAGCCTACCCAGGGTGCAAGCCGCCAACCCAGGGTGCAAGCTAACAGCCAACCCAGGGTGCAAGCTAACAGCCAACCCAGGGTGCAAGCCGCCAACCCATTGTGCCAGCCGCCAACCCAGGGTGCAAGCAGCCAACCCAGGGTGCAAGCAGCCAACCCAGGGCGCAAGCACCCAACCCAGGGTGCAAGCTAACAGCCATCTCAGGGTGCAAGCTGCCAACCCAGGGTGCAAGCAGCCTACCCAGGGTGCAAGCCGCCAACCCAGGGTGCAAGCAGCCAACCCAGGGTGCAAGCAGCCAACCCAAGGTGCAAGCCGCCAACCCATGGTGCAAGCACCCAACCAAGGGTGCAAGCTAGCAGCCATCTCAGGGTGCAAGCTGCCAATCCAGGGTGCAAGCAGCCAACCCAGGGTGCAAGCGCCCAACCCAGGGTGCAAGCAGCCAACCCAGGGTGCAAGCTAACAGCCACCTCAGGTGCAAGCTGCCAACCCAGGGTGCAAGCCGCCTACCCAGGGTGCAAGCCGCCTACCCAGGGTGCAAGCCGCCTACCCAGGGTGCAAGCCGCCAACCCAGAGTGCAAACAGCCAACCCAGGGCGCAAGCACCCAACCCAGGGTGCAAGCTAACAGCCATCTCAGGGTGCATGCTGCCAATCCAGGGTGCAAGCAGCCAACCCAGGGTGCAAGCGCCCAACCCAGGGTGCAAGCGCCCAACCCAGGGTGCAAGCAGCCAACCCAGGGTGCAAGCAGCCAACCCAGGGTGCAAGCTAACAGCCACCTCAGGTGCAAGCTGCCAACCCAGGGTGCAAGCAGCCAACCCAGGGTGCAAGCTAACAGCCACCTCAGGTGTAAGCTGCCAACCCAGGGTGCAAGCCGCCTACCCAGGGTGCAAGCCGCCAGCCCAGAGTGCAAACAGCCAACCCAGGGTGCAAACTAATAGCCAAGCCAGGGTGCAAGCAGCCAACCCAGGGTGCAAGCTGCCAACCCAGGCTGTATAGCTGTAGAGTTTGTTTTCCCCAATCAAGGGTGTTGTTACTGAGCGCTGTTTGTCTGGGGTTAATATTCATGCGTCCGCTTGTACCAATCGGTCTGTTTTCATTTCATATTGATATAACCTGCTTAACAGAGATTCCTGGTCTACATTGATTCAGGACCCGGTTGGCGTTTGGCCAGTGTGCCATGGTGGCTATAATATAATGATTGATTTAGATCTAGGACATCGAAGATGTTAGGTATGATACTTGGAGCGTGGAAGCATGGAGTGGCGATGTACTGCTAGCCGTCGAGAACACCCATCAGTGGTTAGAACAAAGATATCGACAATATTAGTTCGAAGGCCTTAAGTGGAAGTGTGAAATGGCAATTTGTGACTTTCATCGTCTAAACTGTCTATCCCAAGCTGGGGTTGGCGACGTCCTTTGATTGGTGATATCTGTGATATCGACGATATGAGGTGATAATGGTGCTTGGAGCATGGAAGCATGGAGTGGCGATGTACCCTTAGACGTGGAGAACACCCGTGATTGGTGATATCTGTGATATCGACGATATGAGGTGATAATGGTGCTTGGAGCGTGGAAGCATGGAGTGGTGATGTACCCTTAGACGTGGAGAACACACGTGATTGGTGATATCTGTGATATCGAACATGAGGTGTTAATGGTGCTTGGGGCCTGAGAGTCTTGGCGCGCTGGGTGACGGCCCGCTGTGAAGGGTCTCTGTCTATCCCTGAGCCTGGGTGGTGATGTACTGTGGTAATAACGCCCTGATGCCAAGAGCCATGCTCTCTATATATATACACACATAAATATATATATATACACAATAACCACATCTACTAGAGTGCCTGATACTTGAGGCTTATAGCATTAGCTGTTTTTCGTGAGGTGACCCCGCCTCCCTTCGTCCCGCCCCCCCCCCCCCGCCTCTCCCCTCCCAACCCTTACCCTCCACCCCCTGGCACCCCCTAATCCCTAGCCATGGCCATGTCTTACCCCCCTTATTCCCTCCCTCTCCCTGCATTGCTTCTTTCCCTCCCTTCCTTTTACCTCAGCCCTTCAGTGACCCCCCCCCCCCCCACACACACACACACCCGCACCCTCCTCTCTCTCCTTCTGGGTTGCAATGATGGCGTTTCTCTCATATTTCGCCGCGCGCCTTTCCTTACAAGCCATATACGAGTACCTGATACTCGTACCCTCCCTCCCCTCCCGCCCTATATACCCCCTCCCCCCTCCCCCCGCACACACAGACCTCCTCTTACGCCCCCCCCCCCCCACCCCCGCCTTCCCTCTGCCCCATCATCCTGCCGCTTGTAGCCGGCGTCTTCTTGCTGGCCGCTCAATTATTTACGGCTGTTTGCTGGCCCCTCGGTCCCGTTGCTGTTGTTGTGCCGGTCCCTAAATGAATTATACCTATTACGTGTAGTCATGTCTAACCCCCCCCCCTCCTCCCCCCCACCATCTTTCCCTTCGCACCCAAAAACACGCCAGTACAACACACACACACACACACATACACACACACACGCCCTTCGTACCCGGCGGACTTACCCCACACACCCCGCCCCATGTCCGCCCCATGTCCGCCCCACGCCCGCCCCGCCACGCCGATCCCCGCCGCGCCCCCCGCTCCCCGCCATACCCATCTTAATTTCTATCTATCTCTCCGCCCGGCTATCTCCCCGTGATGCCAGCCCCGCACCCTCTGCCCTCGCAGCACCCTCGTTTTTCACCATATACACCAGGGGGTGAGGGGGAGGGAGTGTGGGTGGGTTCGGGGGGGGGGCGGGGAGGTTAAAAAGAGACCCCCGAGGCACCCTCCCCGACACCAACGTGTCCCGCGGCGTCACGACGGCCTGATCACGTGGTCGGCGAGGCACCCTCCCGACACCACGTGTCCCGCGGCGTCACGACGGCCTGATCACGTGGTCGGGGGGGGGTCGAAGGCACCCCACACCCCCCCTCCCACCCTGCGCCCTCCCCCCTTACACCCCCCTCCCCTCAGAGACCCGCTCCCCTCCCAGACGCCGAGTCTGACGCCGGTGGCGCCACCAAACGGTGACCTGTCGTGGCGACGTTTTGTTCTGGGAAGGCTAAGGGGGGTGGGTGGGGAGGTGGGGGGTGGGGGTGGTGGAATAGGCGGAGAATGAGGGGGGGTATAGGGGTGAGGGGGGAGGGGGGGGGGGGCGATACATGAGCGCCACTGATGATGAATCAACGTGATGTCGCTCCCTCCACTTTAGGTGTTACGCTGCATTAAGAATATATATATGCTCCTCACTTAACACAATAAAGACAAAAATTAGAGAAAAGAGAACGGGCAGCAAAACGCAGGGACACATGCCTCAAAGAAAGAATCTGGCGCGCCGGTCTGGCGTTGGGCGGCGTCACAACCCCCCCCCCCCCCCCTTCCCGCCACACTCACCAGTCCTGTCGATAATTCTGCTCCTAGCCTCTTTTAGTGTTGGGCTGGCACTACTTAACATAGCCTGTATACTATAAGTCTCGGCGCCTTCCCCAAAGGACGACTCGCTTTGTCCCCCGAGGAAACGAACAGTATGTCCCCGTTTAAACTTATCCTATCTTACAATGCTGTCTTCAATCCCAATGGATTCTGTGTCCCTTTTTTCTCTTCTGCAGGTTTTTTTTTGTTGCCATTTTCTCATTTCATGCCCCCCCCCCCCCCCGCCGCCGCTCCCTCACCCCTGGTGTTGTTTCAAGAAAACTTGAGGATATTTTCTTGGGACGGGACATAGCTCCGTTCGCTTGCACCCCTGTCTGTCGATAAAACCCTAGTTCACAGGACGAGACGGTGGAAGAGGGTTTTTTTTTCCGCGGAGGTTCATAATCACTCATGTGCCTTGGTTTGGCCCTGCCGTCTCCTCTTTCCCTCGGATTAATATTATCCATATTACGTGAAGGGGAATCCATGCCGACGCAGATCCTTGGGACGAAATCGGCAAAGCCACAGGGACTGAGCCCCATCACCATATAAAACTGATCCTTCATCAGTACATCAGTACCAGCGTCTCAACAAAAAAAAGGCTCGGTTTCTTTCCCTGTTTTCGGTGTTTAAAAATGCACTTATATCCACTCACAAGTAAAATCCTTTTCCCTCACCGCGTCAATGTGGGTTCTTCAACGTCATGTATCCTACAACCCCCCCCCCCCTAACCCCCACCCTCTCAAGCTCCCCCTTGTCTCGTTGCTGTTCCGGTTGCCCCCCCCCCCCCGTCCCACCCTGGCTACGCGCACCCCCTCAGCTCGGCTTCCCTGCCGTCTCGGCGGATGGGCAGGGCGCCCCCCCCCCCTCCGCCCTCTCCCCTCCTCTCCCCTCCACCCTGGCTGGTTGGTTCCCTGTGGACCTACCGTGATTGATCCTTAAGATTTGGTGGCGCCGCTCAATAGTCCTCATTAAATCATTCTGGAGGAAGCCCGAGTATTGCTGCCGTGGACGTCACGCGGCCTACGCGCAGCCTACATACAGCCTACAGTCTACACACAGTCTACATACAGCCTAAGTCTACGCCCAGTCTACACACAACATACACATAGCCTACATAGCCTACATACAACCTTCACACCCAGTCAACACAGTCTACGCCCAATCTACACACAGCCTACGCACAGCCTACACACAGTCTACACACAGCCTACTGTCTGCACAGTCTACATACAGCCTGCACACCCCGTCAACACAGTCTACATACAGTCTACACACCCAGTCAACACAGTCTACACCCAGTCTACATACAACCTTCACACCCAGTCAACACAGTCTACGCCCAGTCTACACACAGCCTACGCACAGCCTACACACAGTCTACACACAGCCTACTGTCTGCACAGTCTACATACAGCCTACACACCCAGTCAACACAGTCTCCACCCAGTCTACATACAACCTTCACACCCAGTCTACACAGTCTACGCCTAGTCTACACAGTCTACGCACAGTCTACACACAGCCTACGCACAGTCTACACACAGCCTACATGCAGCCTACGCACAGTCTACACACAGCCTACATGCAGTCTACACACAACCTACACACAGTCTGCACACATCTTACGCACAGTCTGCACACAGCCTACGCACAGTCTACACACAGCCTACGCACAATCTACACACAGCCTACACACAGCCTACGCACAGTCTACACACAGAATACACCGTCAACATAGCCAACACACAGCATACACATAGCCAACACACAGCATACACATAGCCAACACACAGCATACACATAGCCAACACACAGCATACACATAGCCAACACACAGCATACACATAGCCAACACACAGCATACACATAGCCAACACACAGCATACACATAGCCAACACACAGCATACACATAGCCAACACACAGCATACACATAGCCAACACACAGCATACACATAGCCAAGACACAGCATACACATAGCCAAGACACAGCATACACATAGCCTACATACAGCATACACATAGCCAACACACTGCATACACATAGCCAACACACAGCATACACATAGCCAACACAGCATACACATAGCCAACACACAGCATACACATAGCCAACACACAGCATACACATAGCCTACATAGAGCATACACATAGCCTACATACAGCATACACATAGCCAACACACAGCATACACATAGCCAACACACAGCATACACATAGCCAACACACAGCATACACATAGCCTACATACAGCATACACATAGCCAACACACAGCATACACATAGCCAACACACAGCATACACATAGCCAACACACAGCATACACATAACCTACGTACAGCATACACATAGCCAACACACAGCATAGACATAGCCAACACACAGCATACACATAGCCAACACACAGCATACACATAGCCTACATACAGCATACACATAGCCAACACACAGCATACACATAGCCAACACACAGCATACACATAGCCAACACGCAGCATACACATAGCCAACACACAGCATACACATAGCCAACACACAGCATACACACAGCATACACATAGCCAACGCACAGCATACACATAGCCAACACACAGCATACACATAGCCAACACACAGCATACACATAGCCAACACACAGCATACACATAGCCAACACACAGCATACACATAGCCTACATACAGCATACACATAGCCTACATACAGCATACACATAGCCAACACACAGCATACACATAGCCAACACACAGCATACACATAGCCAACACACAGCATACACATAGCCAACACACAGCATACACATAGCCAACACACAGCATACACATAGCCAACACACAGCATACACATAGCCAACACACAGCATACACATAGCCAACACACAGCATACACATAGCCTACATACAGCATACACATAGCCTACATACAGCATACACATAGCCAACACACAGCATACACATAGCCAACACACAGCATACACATAGCCAACACACAGCATACACATAGCCAACACACAGCATACACATAGCCAACACACAGCATACACATAGCCAACACACAGCATACACATAGCCAACACACAGCATACACATAGCCAACACACAGCATACACATAGCCAACACACAGCATACACATAACCTACATACAGCATACACATAGCCAACACACAGCATACACATAGCCAACACACAGCATACACATAGCCTACACACAGCATACACATAGCCTACACACAGCATACACATAGCCAACACACAGCATACACATAGCCAACACACAGCATACACATAGCCAACACACAGCATACACATAGCCAACACACAGCATACACATAGCCAACACACAGCATACACATAGCCTACATACAGCATACACATAGCCTACATACAGCATACACATAGCCAACACACAGCATACACATAGCCAACACACAGCATACACATAGCCAACACACAGCATACACATAGCCAACACACAGCATACACAGCCTACATACAGCCTACACATAGCCAACACACAGCATACACATAGCCAACATACAGCATACACATAGCCAACACACAGCATACACATAGCCAACACACAGCATACACATAGCCTACATACAGCATACACATAGCCAACACACAGCATACACATAGCCAACACACAGCATACACATAACCTACATACAGCATACACATAGCCTACATACAGCATACACATAGCCAACACACAGCATACACATAGCCAACACACAGCATACACAGCCTACATACAGCATACACATAGCCAACACACAGCATACACAGCCTACATACAGCCTACACATAGCCAACACACAGCATACACATAGCCAACATACAGCATACACATAGCCAACACACAGCATACACATAGCCAACACACAGCATACACATAGCCAACACACAGCATACACATAGCCAACACACAGCATACACATAGCCAACACACAGCATACACATAGCCTACATACAGCATACACATAGCCAACACACAGCATACACAGCCTACATACAGCCTACACATAGCCAACACACAGCATACACATAGCCAACATACAGCATACACATAGCCAACACACAGCATACACATAGCCAACACACAGCATACACATAGCCAACACCCAGCATACACATAGCCTACATACAGCCTACACATAGCCAACACACAGCATACACATAGCCAACATACAGCATACACATAGCCAACACACAGCATACACATAGCCAACACACAGCATACACATAGCCAACACACAGCATACACATAACCAACACACAGCATACACATAGCCAACACACAGCATACACATAGCCAACACACAGCATACACATAGCCTACATACAGCCTACACATAGCCTACATACAGCCTACACATAGCCTACACAAAGCCTACACATAGCCAACACACAGCATACACATCCTACATAAGCCTACACATAGCCTACATACAGCCTACACATAGCCTACATACAGCCTACACAGTAGCCAACACATAGCCAACACACAGCATACACATAGCCAACACACAGCATACACATAGCCTACATACAGCCTACACATAGCCTACATACAGCCTACACATAGCCTACACAAAGCCTACACATAGCCAACACACAGCATACACATCCTACATACAGCCTACACATAGCCTACATACAGCCTACACATAGCCTACATACAGCCTACACATAGCCAACACATAGCCAACACACAGCATACACATAGCCAACACACAGCATACACATACACATAGCCAACACACAGCATACACATAGCCAACACATAGCCAACACACAGCATACACATAGCCAACACACAGCATACACATAGCCTACATACAGCATACACATAGCCTACATACAGCCTACATACAGCCTGCCCACAGGCCACAACTTACACACACATAAACACTCAACTAATTTAACCCTACGCACGGCCTATACAAAACCTACACACAACCTACACACAAGACACATACATATACGCAAAACCTACCCATACCCCCCCCCCCCCCACGCCACGCGCGATACACTCAACCTCAAACTTGGCTGCCTCAGTGCTGAACCCTCCAGAGATTCACAATGTCCCCCTGCCCCCCCCCCCCTCCCCCCCATCCACCCACTTCCTTCGTCACGCCCTCCCGGCTCCTATTCCCTGTATAATCCTGAACTCACTCTCCCCTTGCCCAACAACCCTGAACTACCACTGCTTCACAAGTGACCACCGTCGGCGACGGCTGTCCAGCTCCCAACCAATAATGGTCACTACCTATGTACCCCCCCCCCACCCATCCCCCTTTTCCGCCTTCTTGTCCCCTTCCTCCTCCCACCTCATCCTCTACTGCCTTCTTATCCAGCCGCCTTCCTCCCCTTCTTTCTCCTGTCTCCCTCCACTCCCCCTCCTCCTCCTCCTCCTTCTCTCGCCCCCCCTCCCCTCCCTCCCCCCTTCCTCCCCCCACCTCCTCCTCCTCCTTCTTCTCCTTCTCCTTCTCCTCCTCCTCCTCCTCCTTCCCCCCTTCTCCTCCTCTCGTCTCCCCTCCCCTCCCTCTCCCCTTTCTCCTCCCACCTCTTCCTCCGCCTACTCCGCGTCTAGCCCCCTCCCTCCCTTCTTCCTCATCTCTCTCTCCTCTCTCTTTCCATCCTCCTTTTCCTCTCCTCCTCCCCCCCCCCCTCTACCCCATTTCGACTTTCTCGGGTCGCCCATGTTTCTCTTCGTTTGGTTAAGCAAGGCGGAGCTTTCCTCCATGGTCCCGTGAGCAGCAAGGCCCCGGGAAATCCCTCCGTCTTCCTCCCGTCCCGGGGCCAGTGAGTAAGGTGAACCCCTTCTCCCCCCCCCCCTCATTGCCTTCCCCTACCCCTCCCCTCGTTCCTCCCTTCCCCCTCCCCCTTCCTTCATGCCCCTCCCCCTCCCTCTACTTCCTCCCTTCCCCCTCCCCCTGTCCCCAACCCCACCCCACCCCATTTCAATGGTGGATTCTGTTACCCATGTCGCCACCAACCGCTGCTACAAAACACCCTAAGTCCCCCCACTCCCCCCCTCCCCTCCCTGCCCCACCCATTCCCTGTCCCCCCCCCCCCAGTCTCCCTACGTGTATGGATGGTCTTAGCACTGTTGCTATCCTTAAACATCTCCCGCCAAACAGCTTCCTTTCACATACCGCTGCATTGTACGGCTCCCGGCATGGCAATTATTGATTCAACTCCAACTGAAATTCCAAGATCAACGAATATCCTGTTGCTACAGACAACGTATTTCTGCTCCTAATTGCCATTTGGTATATCTGGGACAAACGCCTTTTGCTGAAGCTTCGATTATAATCTTTCTATTACTACCTCTATATGTATATCCTGCAGGAAATCGAATTTTCGCGAGGTAAATTAATTTTCAACTTAAGATTAATAGTTATCACGAATATTGTTTGTATGCCTTATGCCACATTATCATATTATATTATATATTATCCTATTATATATTGTCATATTATATCATATATTATCCTATTATATTATATATTGCCATATTATATTATATATTATCTTATTATATTATTTATTGTCATATTATATCATATTTTATATTATTATATTATATATTATTATATTATAATATATCATATTATATTATAATATATCATATTATGTTATAATATATCATATTATGTTATAATATATCATATTATATTATAATATATCATTATATATTATATTATAATATATCATTATATATTATCATATTATATATTATCATATTAGATTATCATATAACACTCAGTTATCTAGGGCTTGTTTGTGTGGTTTGTGTGAAATTCAACGACATTAAAAAAACAAAATGGAAAAGTTTAATAACATTTCATTTTCTGTTTCTCGTGTTTTCAGGTTGACCAGATTGTTAGAACCGGGCGCTGGGAAAGCTCTATTACGTCGTCTGCGGATTACGTCATCAAATACGTCAACAGTCAAACGGCTATTGGACGTCACTGCCTGAATCACAGAATGTCGACACCAGTGACAACGGTTTCACTGCCCGAATCACAAAATGTCGACAACAGTGACAAGGGTTTGACTTTCATGGGGTTGACTTCATGTCTTCATGAATCACAAAGTGTTGTCACCGGTGACAACGGTTTCACTGCCTTCATGAATCACAAAGTGTTGACACCAGTGACAACGGTTTCACTGTCCTCATGAATCACAAAGTGTTGACACCAGTGACAACGGTTTCACTGTCTTCATGAATCACAAAGTGTTGACATCAATGACAACGGTTTCACTGCCTTCACGAATCACAAAGTGTTGACACCAGTGACAACGGTTTCACTGTCTTCATGAATCACAAAGTGTCGACACCAGTGACAACGGTTTCACTGTCTTCATGAATCACAAAGTGTCGACACCAGTTACAACGGTTTCACTGTCTTCATGAATCACAAAGTGTTGACACCAGTGACAGTGGTTTCACTGCCTTCTTGAATCCCAAAGTGTTGACACCAGTGACAACGGTTTCACTGCCTTCATGAATCCCAAAGTGTTGACACCAGTGACAACGGTTTCACTGCCTTCATGAATCACAAAGTGTTGACACCAGTGACAACGGTTTCACTGCCTTCATGAATCACAAAGTGTGGACACCAGTGACAACGGTTTCACTGTCTTCATGAATCACAAAGTGTGGACACCAGTTACAACGGTTTCACTGTCTTCATGAATCACAAAGTGTTGACACCAGTGACAGTGGTTTCACTGCCTTCATGAATCACAAAGTGTGGACACCAGTTACAACGGTTTCACTGTCTTCATGAATCACAAAGTGTTGACACCAGTGACAGTGGTTTCACTGCCTTCATGAATCACAAAGTGTGGACACCAGTGACAACGGTTTCACTGCCTTGATGAATCACAAAGTGTTGACACCAGTGACAACGGTTTCACTGCCTTCATGAATCACAAAGTGTTGACACCAGTGACAGTGGTTTCACTGCCTTCATGAATCACAAAGTGTTGACACCAGTGACAATGGTTTCACTGCCTTCATGAATCACAAAGTGTTGACACCAGTGACAGTGGTTTCACTGCCTTCATGAATCACAAAGTGTTGACACCAGTGACAACGGTTTCACTGTCATCATGAATCTCAAAGCGTCGACCCTCTATGGTGAATGAATCACGTGACATGAACCTCATCCCTGCTGATACACAACATACTAATATATAGTATTTAAGGAAGTTGGTATAGAACCCACATTCAAGATTCAAGTTTAAATTCTGTATGTTAGTGTTATTGAGAGTCCACAAATATATCAACGTTTTGTAATATCTATGTCTTTTATAGAAAAACAAATAAAGAAAGAACAAATAAATAAATGAGAATATTTTATACAAACGTATTGCTGATTGTGGAGTCTTTATTGGCGGAAGTGTTTTAATAATGGGGGAGCTGTGCTTATTTCAAACCATTACCGAATTCCGTATACCACTTAGTACAGAGCTGCCCTCTACCGACTGATCCATTTAAAGTCACCCATGCGTGGCGCACAAACTTTTGTAGTTGCTACGCATGGGTATTTCCTTCACCAGATGGCGCCACTGTTCCGTGTGGTTTGTACTGGACTGAGCACAGAAAAGAAAAGTAAAAATGTCCCCCCATTGACCACGTGGCTGGCGTCTTTAGCCCTTTGTAATACCGTCTGCAGTGCTCTGCCTCCTTCCATGAACTGGTCTTGACCTGGTTCTCTGCCTCCTTCCATGACCTGATCCTCTGCCGCCTTCCATGACCTGGTTCTCTGCCTCCTTCCATGACCTGGTTCTCTGCCGCCCTCCAGGACTTGGTTCTCATTCCTCCACGCTGGCGATTGTCTTTGCATGGTTGCAGTGACTCCGGTCATAAACCTGTTCCTTTGATTAGGTTACGTTTGTCTTTTGATAAAGTTAGGTTGGCACTGGTTAAACTGGTTCCTTTTGTGATAATCTTACATCGGCCATTAACCTGCTCCTTGAATGACGAAGTTCCGTTGGCCATAAACCTGTTGCTTTGATGAGACCCTTACATTGGCCATGAATTTCCGTTGGCCATAAACCTGTTGCTTTGATGAGACTCTTACATTAACCATGAAGTTCCGTTGGCCATAAACTCCTTCATTTGATGATAAAGTTACGACTGTTTTGGGATAAAGCTACTCAGCCTTGGCGCGATCATTTGATGATAAGGTGACGTCGGCCATCAAATTATTTCTTCGGTATAGTAAAACATCGGCCATAAACTTGTTCTTTTTATGATTGTTGCGTCTGCCATACACTTGACTTGTTCGTTTAGTTAAGTCCACCATACCCTTGTTCCTTTAGTTACGTCCGCCATACACTTGTTCCTTTAGTTACGTCCATCATACACTTGTTCCTTTAGTGACGTCCGCCATACACTTGTTCCTTTAGTGACGTCCACCATACATTGTTCCTTTAGTGACGTCCACCATACATTGTTCCTTTAGTGACGTCCACCATACATTGTTCCTTTAGTGACGTCCACCATGCATTGTTCCTTTAGTGACGTCCACCATACGCTTGTTCCTTTAGTTACGTCCGCCATACACTTGTTCCTTTAGTTACCTCCGCCATACACTTGTACCTTTAGTTACGTCCACCATACACTTGTTCCTTTAGTTAAGTCCACCATACACTTGTTCCTTTAGTGACGTCCACCATACACTTGTTCCTTTAGTTACGTCCGCCATACACTTGTTCCTTTAGTTACCTCCGCCATACACTTGTTCCTTTAGTGACGTCCGCCATACACTTGTTCCTGTAGTTACGTCCGCCATACACTTGTTCCTTTAGTTACGTCCGCCATACACTTGTTCCTTTAGTTAAGTCCGCCATACACTTGTTCCTTTAGTGACGTCCGCCATACACTTGTTCCTGTAGTTACGTCCGCCATACACTTGTTCCTTTAGTTACGTCCACCATACACTTGTTCCTTTAGTTACGTCCGCCATACACTTGTTCCTTTAGTTACGTCCGCCATACACTTGTTCCTTTAGTTACGTCCACCATACACTTGTCCCTTTAGTTACGTCCGCCATACACTTGTTCCTTTAGTTACGTCCGCCATACACTTGTTCCTTTAGTTACGTCCACCATACACTTGTCCCTTTAGTTACGTCCGCCATACACTTGTGCCTTTAGTTACGTCCGCCATACACTTGTTCCTTTAGTGACGTCCGCCATACACTTGTTCCTTTAGTTACGTCCACCATACACTTGTCCATTTAGTTACGTCCGCCATACACTTGTTCCTTTAGTTACGTCCGCCATACACTTGTTCCTTTAGTTACGTCCACCATACACTTGTCCATTTAGTTACGTCCGCCATACACTTGTTCCTTTAGTTACGTCCACCATACACTTGTTCCTTTAGTTACGTCCACCATACACTTGTCCCTTTAGTTACGTCCGCCATACACTTGTTCCTTTAGTTACGTCCGCCATACACTTGTTCCTTTAGTTACGTCCACCATATACTTGTCCCTTTAGTTACGTCCGCCATACACTTGTTCCTTTAGTTACGTCCGCCATACACTTGTTCCTTTAGTTACGTCCGCCATACACTTGTTCCTTTAGTTACGTCCGCCATACACTTGTTCCTTTAGCTACGTCCACCATACACTTGTTCCTTTAGTTACGTCCGCCATACACTTGTTCCTTTAGTGACGTCCGCCATACACTTGTTCCTTTAGTTACGTCCACCATACACTTGTCCATTTAGTTACGTCCGCCATACACTTGTTCCTTTAGTTACGTCCGCCATACACTTGTTCCTTTAGTTACGTCCACCATACACTTGTCCCTTTAGTTACGTTCGCCATACACTTGTTCCTTTAGTTACGTCCGCCATACACTTGTTCCTTTAGTTACGTCCGCCATACACTTGTTCCTTTAGTGACGTCCGCCATACACTTGTTCCCGTAGTTACGTCCGCCATACACTTGTTCCTTTAGTTACGTCCACCATACACTTGTTCCTTTAGTTACGTCCGCCATACACTTGTTACTTTAGTTACGTCCGCCATACACTTGTTCCTTTAGTTACGTCCACCATACACTTGTCCCTTTAGTTACGTCCGCCATACACTTGTTCCTTTAGTTACGTCCGCCATACACTTGTTCCTTTAGTTACGTCCACCATACACTTGTCCCTTTAGTTACGTCCGCCATACACTTGTTCCTTTAGTTACGTCCGCCATACACTTGTTCCTTTAGTGACGTCCGCCATACACTTGTTCCTTTAGTTACGTCCACCATACACTTGTCCATTTAGTTACGTCCGCCATACACTTGTTCCTTTAGTTACGTCCGCCATACACTTGTTCCTTTAGTTACGTCCACCATACACTTGTTCCTTTAGTGACGTCCGCCATACACTTGTTCCTTTAGTTACGTCCGCCATACACTTGTTCCTTTAGTTACGTCCGCCATACACTTGTTCCTTTAGTTAAGTCCACCATACACTTGTCCCTTTAGTTACGTCCGCCATACACTTGTTCCTTTAGTTACGTCCGCCATACACTTGTTCCTTTAGTTACGTCCGCCATACACTTGTTCCTTTAGTGACGTCCACCATACACTTGTTCCTTTAGTGACGTACACCATACACTTGTCCATTTAGTTACGTCCGCCATACACTTGTTCCTTTAGTTACGTCCGCCATACACTTGTTCCTTTAGTGACGTCCACCATACACTTGTTCCTTTAGTGACGTACACCATACACTTGTCCATTTAGTTACGTCCGCCATACACTTGTTCCTTTAGTTACGTCCACCATACACTTGTTCCTTTAGTTACGTCCACCATACACTTGTCCATTTAGTTACGTCCGCCATACACTTGTTTCTTTAGTTACGTCCGCCATACACTTGTTGCTTTAG
The DNA here is from genome assembly GCA_964019135.1 of Arenicola marina. Lineage (NCBI taxonomy): Eukaryota > Metazoa > Annelida > Polychaeta > Arenicolidae > Arenicola > Arenicola marina. The sequence continues at coordinate 15,620,673 of OZ025255.1, forward strand.
TTACGTCCACCATACACTTGTCCCTTTAGTTACATCCGCCATACACTTGTTCCTTTAGTTACGTCCGCCATACACTTGTTCCTTTAGTGACGTCCGCCATACACTTGTTCCTTTAGTTACGTCCACCATACACTTGTCCATTTAGTTACGTCCGCCATACACTTGTTCCTTTAGTTACGTCCGCCATACACTTGTTCCTTTAGTGACGTCCGCCATACACTTGTTCCTTTAGTTACGTCCACCATACACTTGTCCCTTTAGTTACATCCGCCATACACTTGTTCCTTTAGTTACGTCCGCCATACACTTGTTCCTTTAGTGACGTCCGCCATACACTTGTTCCTTTAGTTACGTCCACCATACACTTGTCCATTTAGTTACGTCCGCCATACACTTGTTCCTTTAGTTACGTCCGCCATACACTTGTTCCTTTAGTTACGTCCACCATACACTTGTCCCTTTAGTTACGTCCGCCATACACTTGTTCCTTTAGTTACGTCCGCCATACACTTGTTCCTTTAGTTACGTCCGCCATACACTTGTTCCTTTAGTGACGTCCGCCATACACTTGTTCCTTTAGTGACCTCCGCCATACACTTGTACCTTTAGTGACGTCCGCCATACACTTGTTCCTGTAGTTACGTCCGCCATACACTTGTTCCTTTAGTTACGTCCACCATACACTTGTTCCTTTAGTTACGTCCGCCATACACTTGTTCCTTTAGTTACGTCCGCTATACACTTGTTCCTTTAGTTACGCCCACCATACACTTGTCCCTTTAGTTACGTCCGCCATACACTTGTTCCTTTAGTTACGTCCGCCATACACTTGTTCCTTTAGTTACGTCCACCATACACTTGTCCCTTTAGTTACGTCCGCCATACACTTGTTCCTTTAGTTACGTCCGCCATACACTTGTTCCTTTAGTGACGTCCGCCATACACTTGTTCCTTTAGTTACGTCCAACATACACTTGTCCATTTAGTTACGTCCGCCATACACTTGTTCCTTTAGTTACGTCCGCCATACACTTGTTCCTTTAGTTACGTCCACCATACACTTGTTCCTTTAGTGACGTCCGCCATACACTTGTTCCTTTAGTTACGTCCGCCATACACTTGTTCCTTTAGTTACGTCCGCCATACACTTGTTCCTTTAGTTAAGTCCACCATACACTTGTCCCTTTAGTTACGTCCGCCATACACTTGTTCCTTTAGTTACGTCCGCCATACACTTGTTCCTTTAGTTACGTCCGCCATACACTTGTTCCTTTAGTGACGTCCACCATACACTTGTTCCTTTAGTGACGTACACCATACACTTGTTCCTTTAGTGACGCCCACCATACACTTGTTCCTTTAGTTACGTCCACCATACACTTGTTCCTTTAGTTACGTCCACCATACACTTGTTCCTTTAGTTACTTCCGCCAAACACTTGTTCCTTTAGTTAAGTCCACCATACACTTGTTCCTTTAGTTAAGTCCACCATACACTTGTTCCTTTAGTTACCTCCGCCATACACTTGTTCCTTTAGTGACGTCCACCATACACTTGTTCCTTTAGTGACGTCCACCATACACTTGTTCCTTTAGTTACGTCCACCATACACTTGTCCCTTTAGTTACGTCCACCATACACTTGTTCCTTTAGTTACGTCCACCATACACTTGTTCCTTTAGTGACGTCCACCATACACTTGTTCCTTTAGTTACGTTCGCCATACACTTGTTCCTTTAGTTACCTCCGCCATACACTTGTTCCTTTAGTTACGTCCGCCATACACTTGTTCCTTTAGTTACGTCCGCCATACACTTGTTCCTTTAGTGGCGTCCACCATACACTTGTTCCTTTAGTTACCTCCGCCATACACTTGTTCCTTTAGTTACGTCCGCCATACACTTGTTCCTTTAGTTAAGTCCACCATACGCTTGTTCCTTTAGTTACGTCCGCCATACACTTGTTCCTTTAGTGACGTCCACCATACACTTGTTCCTTTAGTTACGTCCACCATACACTTGTCCCTTTAGTTACGTCCGCCATACACTTGTTCCTTTAGTTACGTCCGCCATACACTTGTTCCTTTAGTTACGTCCGCCATACATTTGTTCCTTTAGTGACGTCCGCCATACACTTGTTCCCGTAGTTACGTCCGCCATACACTTGTTCCTTTAGTTACGTCCACCATACACTTGTTCCTTTAGTTACGTCCGCCATACACTTGTTACTTTAGTTACGTCCGCCATACACTTGTTCCTTTAGTTACGTCCACCATACACTTGTCCCTTTAGTTACGTCCGCCATACACTTGTTCCTTTAGTTACGTCCGCCATACACTTGTTCCTTTAGTTACGTCCACCATACACTTGTCCCTTTAGTTACGTCCGCCATACACTTGTTCCTTTAGTTACGTCCGCCATACACTTGTTCCTTTAGTGACGTCCGCCATACACTTGTTCCTTTAGTTACGTCCACCATACACTTGTCCATTTAGTTACGTCCGCCATACACTTGTTCCTTTAGTTACGTCCGCCATACACTTGTTCCTTTAGTTACGTCCACCATACACTTGTTCCTTTAGTGACGTCCGCCATACACTTGTTCCTTTAGTTACGTCCGCCATACACTTGTTCCTTTAGTTACGTCCGCCATACACTTGTTCCTTTAGTTAAGTCCACCATACACTTGTCCCTTTAGTTACGTCCGCCATACACTTGTTCCTTTAGTTACGTCCGCCATACACTTGTTCCTTTAGTTACGTCCGCCATACACTTGTTCCTTTAGTGACGTCCACCATACACTTGTTCCTTTAGTGACGTACACCATACACTTGTCCATTTAGTTACGTCCGCCATACACTTGTTCCTTTAGTTACGTCCGCCATACACTTGTTCCTTTAGTGACGTCCACCATACACTTGTTCCTTTAGTGACGTACACCATACACTTGTCCATTTAGTTACGTCCGCCATACACTTGTTCCTTTAGTTACGTCCACCATACACTTGTTCCTTTAGTTACGTCCACCATACACTTGTCCATTTAGTTACGTCCGCCATACACTTGTTTCTTTAGTTACGTCCGCCATACACTTGTTGCTTTAGTTACGTCCACCATACACTTGTCCCTTTAGTTACATCCGCCATACACTTGTTCCTTTAGTTACGTCCGCCATACACTTGTTCCTTTAGTGACGTCCGCCATACACTTGTTCCTTTAGTTACGTCCACCATACACTTGTCCATTTAGTTACGTCCGCCATACACTTGTTCCTTTAGTTACGTCCGCCATACACTTGTTCCTTTAGTGACGTCCGCCATACACTTGTTCCTTTAGTTACGTCCACCATACACTTGTCCCTTTAGTTACATCCGCCATACACTTGTTCCTTTAGTTACGTCCGCCATACACTTGTTCCTTTAGTGACGTCCGCCATACACTTGTTCCTTTAGTTACGTCCACCATACACTTGTCCATTTAGTTACGTCCGCCATACACTTGTTCCTTTAGTTACGTCCGCCATACACTTGTTCCTTTAGTTACGTCCACCATACACTTGTCCCTTTAGTTACGTCCGCCATACACTTGTTCCTTTAGTTACGTCCGCCATACACTTGTTCCTTTAGTTACGTCCGCCATACACTTGTTCCTTTAGTGACGTCCGCCATACACTTGTTCCTTTAGTGACCTCCGCCATACACTTGTACCTTTAGTGACGTCCGCCATACACTTGTTCCTGTAGTTACGTCCGCCATACACTTGTTCCTTTAGTTACGTCCACCATACACTTGTTCCTTTAGTTACGTCCGCCATACACTTGTTCCTTTAGTTACGTCCGCTATACACTTGTTCCTTTAGTTACGCCCACCATACACTTGTCCCTTTAGTTACGTCCGCCATACACTTGTTCCTTTAGTTACGTCCGCCATACACTTGTTCCTTTAGTTACGTCCACCATACACTTGTCCCTTTAGTTACGTCCGCCATACACTTGTTCCTTTAGTTACGTCCGCCATACACTTGTTCCTTTAGTGACGTCCGCCATACACTTGTTCCTTTAGTTACGTCCAACATACACTTGTCCATTTAGTTACGTCCGCCATACACTTGTTCCTTTAGTTACGTCCGCCATACACTTGTTCCTTTAGTTACGTCCACCATACACTTGTTCCTTTAGTGACGTCCGCCATACACTTGTTCCTTTAGTTACGTCCGCCATACACTTGTTCCTTTAGTTACGTCCGCCATACACTTGTTCCTTTAGTTAAGTCCACCATACACTTGTCCCTTTAGTTACGTCCGCCATACACTTGTTCCTTTAGTTACGTCCGCCATACACTTGTTCCTTTAGTTACGTCCGCCATACACTTGTTCCTTTAGTGACGTCCACCATACACTTGTTCCTTTAGTGACGTACACCATACACTTGTTCCTTTAGTGACGCCCACCATACACTTGTTCCTTTAGTTACGTCCACCATACACTTGTTCCTTTAGTTACGTCCACCATACACTTGTTCCTTTAGTTACTTCCGCCAAACACTTGTTCCTTTAGTTAAGTCCACCATACACTTGTTCCTTTAGTTAAGTCCACCATACACTTGTTCCTTTAGTTACCTCCGCCATACACTTGTTCCTTTAGTGACGTCCACCATACACTTGTTCCTTTAGTGACGTCCACCATACACTTGTTCCTTTAGTTACGTCCACCATACACTTGTCCCTTTAGTTACGTCCACCATACACTTGTTCCTTTAGTTACGTCCACCATACACTTGTTCCTTTAGTGACGTCCACCATACACTTGTTCCTTTAGTTACGTTCGCCATACACTTGTTCCTTTAGTTACCTCCGCCATACACTTGTTCCTTTAGTTACGTCCGCCATACACTTGTTCCTTTAGTTACGTCCGCCATACACTTGTTCCTTTAGTGGCGTCCACCATACACTTGTTCCTTTAGTTACCTCCGCCATACACTTGTTCCTTTAGTTACGTCCGCCATACACTTGTTCCTTTAGTTAAGTCCACCATACGCTTGTTCCTTTAGTTACGTCCGCCATACACTTGTTCCTTTAGTGACGTCCACCATACACTTGTTCCTTTAGTTACGTCCGCCATACACTTGTTCCTTTAGTTACGTCCACCATACACTTGTTCCTTTAGTGACGTCCACCATACACTTGTTCCTTTAGTTACGTCCGCCATACACTTGTTCCTTTAGTTACGTCCGCCATACACTTGTTCCTTTAGTGACGTCCACCATACATTGTTCCTTTAGTGACGTCCACCGTACACTTGTTCCTTTAGTTACGTCCGCCATACACTTGTTCCTTTAGTTACGTCCACCATACACTTGTTCCTTTAGTGACGTCCACCATACACTTGTTCCTTTAGTTACGTCCGCCATACACTTGTTCCTTTAGTGACGTCCGCCATACATTTGTTCCTTTAGTGACGTCCGCCATACACTTGTTCCTGTAGTTACGTCCACCATACACTTGTCCCTTTAGTTACGTCCGCCATACACTTGTTCCTTTAGTGACGTCCACCACACACTTGTTCCTTTAGTTACGTCCGCCATACACTTGTTCCTTTAGTTACGTCCACCATACACTTGTTCCTTTAGTGACGTCCACCATACACTTGTTCCTTTAGTTACGTCCGCCATACACTTGTTCCTTTAGTTACGTCCGCCATACACTTGTTCCTTTAGTGACGTCCACCATACATTGTTCCTTTAGTGACGTCCACCGTACACTTGTTCCTTTAGTTACGTCCGCCATACACTTGTTCCTTTAGTTACGTCCACCATACACTTGTTCCTTTAGTGACGTCCACCATACACTTGTTCCTTTAGTTACGTCCGCCATACACTTGTTCCTTTAGTGACGTCCGCCATACATTTGTTCCTTTAGTGACGTCCGCCATACACTTGTTCCTGTAGTTACGTCCACCATACACTTGTCCCTTTAGTTACGTCCACCATACACTTGTTCCTTTAGGTACGTCCGCCATACACTTGTTCCTTTTGTTACGTCCGCCATACACGTGTTCCTTTAGTTACGTCCGCCATACACTCTTTCCTTTAGTTACGTCCGCCATACACTTGTTCCTTTAGTGACGTCCACCATACATTGTTCCTTTAGTGACGTCCACCACATTTGTTCCTTTAGTTACCTCCGCCATACACTTGTTCCTTTAGTTACGTCCGCCATTCACTTGTTCCTTTAGTTAAGTCCACCATACACTTGTCCCTTTAGTTACGTCCGCCATACACTTGTTCCCTTAGTTACGTCCGCCATACACTTGTTCCTTTAGTGACGTCCGCCATACACTTGTTCCTTTAGTTACGTCCACCATACACTTGTCCATTTAGTTACGTCCGCCATACACTTGTTCCTTTAGTTACGTCCGCCATACACTTGTTCCTTTAGTTACGTCCACCATACACTTGTTCCTTTAGTTACGTCCGCCATACACTTGTTCCTTTAGTTACGTCCGCCATACACTTGTTCCTTTAGTTACGTCCGCCATACACTTGTTCCTTTAGTTAAGTCCACCATACACTTGTCCCTTTAGTTACGTCCGCCATACACTTGTTCCTTTAGTTACGTCCGCCATACACTTGTTCCTTTAGTTACGTCCGCCATACACTTGTTCCTTTAGTGACGTCCACCATACACTTGTTCCTTTAGTGACGTACACCATACACTTGTTCCTTTAGTGACGCCCACCATACACTTGTTCCTTTAGTTACGTCCGCCAAACACTTGTTCCTTTAGTTAAGTCCACCATACACTTGTTCCTTTAGTGACGTCCACCGTACACTTGTTCCTTTAGTTACGTCCACCATACACTTGTTCCTTTAGTTACGTCCACCATACACTTGTTCCTTTAGTTACGTCCACCATACACTTGTTCCTTTAGTTACGTCCACCATACACTTGTTCCTTTAGTTACGTCCGCCAAACACTTGTTCCTTTAGTTAAGTCCACCATACACTTGTTCCTTTAGTGACGTCCACCGTACACTTGTTCCTTTAGTTACGTCCGCCATACACTTGTTCCTTTAGTGACGTCCACCATACACTTGTTCCTTTAGTGACGTACACCATACACTTGTTCCTTTAGTGACGCCCACCATACACTTGTTCCTTTAGTTACGTCCACCATACACTTGTTCCTTTAGTTACGTCCACCATACACTTGTTCCTTTAGTTACTTCCGCCAAACACTTGTTCCTTTAGTTAAGTCCACCATACACTTGTTCCTTTAGTTAAGTCCACCATACACTTGTTCCTTTAGTTACCTCCGCCATACACTTGTTCCTTTAGTGACGTCCACCATACACTTGTTCCTTTAGTGACGTCCACCATACACTTGTTCCTTTAGTTACGTCCACCATACACTTGTCCCTTTAGTTACGTCCACCATACACTTGTTCCTTTAGTTACGTCCACCATACACTTGTTCCTTTAGTGACGTCCACCATACACTTGTTCCTTTAGTTACGTTCGCCATACACTTGTTCCTTTAGTTACCTCCGCCATACACTTGTTCCTTTAGTTACGTCCGCCATACACTTGTTCCTTTAGTTACGTCCGCCATACACTTGTTCCTTTAGTGGCGTCCACCATACACTTGTTCCTTTAGTTACCTCCGCCATACACTTGTTCCTTTAGTTACGTCCGCCATACACTTGTTCCTTTAGTTAAGTCCACCATACGCTTGTTCCTTTAGTTACGTCCGCCATACACTTGTTCCTTTAGTGACGTCCACCATACACTTGTTCCTTTAGTTACGTCCGCCATACACTTGTTCCTTTAGTTACGTCCACCATACACTTGTTCCTTTAGTGACGTCCACCATACACTTGTTCCTTTAGTTACGTCCGCCATACACTTGTTCCTTTAGTTACGTCCGCCATACACTTGTTCCTTTAGTGACGTCCACCATACATTGTTCCTTTAGTGACGTCCACCGTACACTTGTTCCTTTAGTTACGTCCGCCATACACTTGTTCCTTTAGTTACGTCCACCATACACTTGTTCCTTTAGTGACGTCCACCATACACTTGTTCCTTTAGTTACGTCCGCCATACACTTGTTCCTTTAGTGACGTCCGCCATACATTTGTTCCTTTAGTGACGTCCGCCATACACTTGTTCCTGTAGTTACGTCCACCATACACTTGTCCCTTTAGTTACGTCCGCCATACACTTGTTCCTTTAGTGACGTCCACCATACACTTGTTCCTTTAGTTACGTCCGCCATACACTTGTTCCTTTAGTTACGTCCACCATACACTTGTTCCTTTAGTGACGTCCACCATACACTTGTTCCTTTAGTTACGTCCGCCATACACTTGTTCCTTTAGTTACGTCCGCCATACACTTGTTCCTTTAGTGACGTCCACCATACATTGTTCCTTTAGTGACGTCCACCGTACACTTGTTCCTTTAGTTACGTCCGCCATACACTTGTTCCTTTAGTTACGTCCACCATACACTTGTTCCTTTAGTGACGTCCACCATACACTTGTTCCTTTAGTTACGTCCGCCATACACTTGTTCCTTTAGTGACGTCCGCCATACATTTGTTCCTTTAGTGACGTCCGCCATACACTTGTTCCTGTAGTTACGTCCACCATACACTTGTTCCTTTAGTTACTTCCGCCAAACACTTGTTCCTTTAGTTAAGTCCACCATACACTTGTTCCTTTAGTTAAGTCCACCATACACTTGTTCCTTTAGTTACCTCCGCCATACACTTGTTCCTTTAGTGACGTCCACCATACACTTGTTCCTTTAGTGACGTCCACCATACACTTGTTCCTTTAGTTACGTCCACCATACACTTGTCCCTTTAGTTACGTCCACCATACACTTGTTCCTTTAGTTACGTCCACCATACACTTGTTCCTTTAGTGACGTCCACCATACACTTGTTCCTTTAGTTACGTTCGCCATACACTTGTTCCTTTAGTTACCTCCGCCATACACTTGTTCCTTTAGTTACCTCCGCCATACACTTGTTCCTTTAGTTACCTCCGCCATACACTTGTTCCTTTAGTTACGTCCGCCATACACTTGTTCCTTTAGTTAAGTCCACCATACGCTTGTTCCTTTAGTTACGTCCGCCATACACTTGTTCCTTTAGTGACGTCCACCATACACTTGTTCCTTTAGTTACGTCCGCCATACACTTGTTCCTTTAGTTACGTCCACCATACACTTGTTCCTTTAGTGACGTCCACCATACACTTGTTCCTTTAGTTACGTCCGCCATACACTTGTTCCTTTAGTTACGTCCGCCATACACTTGTTCCTTTAGTGACGTCCACCATACATTGTTCCTTTAGTGACGTCCACCGTACACTTGTTCCTTTAGTTACGTCCGGCATACACTTGTTCCTTTAGTTACGTCCACCATACACTTGTTCCTTTTGTTACGTCCGCCATACACGTGTTCCTTTAGTTACGTCCGCCATACACTCTTTCCTTTAGTTACGTCCGCCATACACTTGTTCCTTTAGTGACGTCCACCATACATTGTTCCTTTAGTGACGTCCACCATACACTTGTTCCTTTAGTTACCTCCGCCATACACTTGTTCCTTTAGTTACGTCCGCCATTCACTTGTTCCTTTAGTTAAGTCCACCATACACTTGTCCCTTTAGTTACGTCCGCCATACACTTGTTCCCTTAGTTACGTCCGCCATACACTTGTTCCTTTAGTGACGTCCGCCATACACTTGTTCCTTTAGTTACGTCCACCATACACTTGTCCATTTAGTTACGTCCGCCATACACTTGTTCCTTTAGTTACGTCCGCCATACACTTGTTCCTTTAGTTACGTCCACCATACACTTGTTCCTTTAGTTACGTCCGCCATACACTTGTTCCTTTAGTTACGTCCGCCATACACTTGTTCCTTTAGTTACGTCCGCCATACACTTGTTCCTTTAGTTAAGTCCACCATACACTTGTCCCTTTAGTTACGTCCGCCATACACTTGTTCCTTTAGTTACGTCCGCCATACACTTGTTCCTTTAGTTACGTCCGCCATACACTTGTTCCTTTAGTGACGTCCACCATACACTTGTTCCTTTAGTGACGTACACCATACACTTGTTCTTTTAGTGACGCCCACCATACACTTGTTCCTTTAGTTACGTCCGCCAAACACTTGTTCCTTTAGTTAAGTCCACCATACACTTGTTCCTTTAGTGACGTCCACCGTACACTTGTTCCTTTAGTTACGTCCACCATACACTTGTTCCTTTAGTTACGTCCACCATACACTTGTTCCTTTAGTTACGTCCACCATACACTTGTTCCTTTAGTTACGTCCACCATACACTTGTTCCTTTAGTTACGTCCGCCAAACACTTGTTCCTTTAGTTAAGTCCACCATACACTTGTTCCTTTAGTGACGTCCACCGTACACTTGTTCCTTTAGTTACGTCCACCATACACTTGTTCCTTTAGTTAAGTCCACCATACACTTGTTCCTTTAGTTACGTCCACCATACACTTGTTCCTTTAGTGACGTCCACCATACACTTGTTCCTTTAGTTACGTCCGCCATACACTTGTTCCTTTAGTTCTGTGCACCATACACTTCTTCCTTTGGTTACGTCCACCATACACTTGTTCCTTTAGTGACGTCCGCCATACACTTGTTCCTTTAGTTACGTCGACCATACACTTGTTCCTTTAGTGACGTCCACCATACACTTGTTCCTTTAGTTACGTCCACCATACACTTGTTCCTTTAGTGACGTCCACCGTACACTTGTTCCTTTAGTTACGTCCACCATACACTTGTTCCTTTAGTTAAGTCCACCATACACTTGTTCCTTTAGTGACGTCCACCGTACACTTGTCCTTTAGTTACGTCCACCATACACTTGTTCCTTTAGTTAAGTCCACCATACACTTGTTCCTTTAGTGACGTCCACCGTACACTTGTTCCTTTAGTTACGTCCACCATACACTTGTTCCTTTAGTTAAGTCCACCATACACTTGTTCCTTTAGTGACGTCCACCATACACTTGTTCCTTTAGTTACGTCCGCCATACACTTGTTCCTTTAGTTCTGTGCACCATACACTTCTTCCTTTGGTTACGTCCACCATACACTTGTTCCTTTAGTGACGTCCGCCATACACTTGTTCCTTTAGTTACGTCGACCATACACTTGTCCCTTTAGTTACGTCCACCATACACTTGTTCCTTTAGTTACGTCCACCATACACTTGTTCCTGTAGTTACGTCCGCCATACACTTGTTCCTTTAGTGACGTCCGCCATACACTTGTTCCTTTAGTCACGTCGACCATACACTTGTCCCTTTAGTTACGTCCACCATACACTTGTTCCTTTAGTTACGTCCACCATACACTTGTTCCTTTACTTACGTCCACCATACACTTGTTCCTTTAGTTACGTCCACCATACACTTGTTCATTTAGTTACGTCCGCCATACACTTGTTCTATCAGTTACGTCCACCATACACTTGTTCCTTTAGTTAAGTCCACCATACACTTGTTCCTTTAGTTACGTCCACCATACACTTGTTCATTTAGTTGCGTCCGCCATACACTTGTTCTATCAGTTACGTCCACCATACATTTGTTCCTTTAGTTACGCCCACCATACACTTGTTCCTTTAGTTACGTCCGCCATACACTTGTTTCTTTAGTTACGTCTACCATACACTTGTTCCTTTAGTGACGTTCACCATACACTTGTTTCTTTAGTGACGTCCGCCATACACTTGTTCCTTTAGTTACGTCCACCATACACTTGTTCCTTTAGTGACGTCCACCATACACTTGTTTCTTTAGTTACGTCCACCATACACTTGTTTCTTTAGTTACGTCCACCATACACTTGTTCCTTTAGTGACGTCCGCCATAAACGTGTTTCTGTAATGAGTAGCATTATTATTTTTGCAATGTGAACCACAATTGATCGCCTACCAAAGACACAAACCCTAAGCCTTAATGGGATCAGAGGTCACCGCTGACGGTGGGTGGGGGACCCCCGGTTTGAGCCCACAACCACCGACACACAGACCCCACGCACCTCCACCCTCCCTTCACAACACTCCCGCTAGACCGGTCGTTCTTCCTATAAGATTCCGTTTAAGTCACTCCATTGTAAGTCATTGCACATCCATCTTTACCAGTGCCTTCCACCAACTTGCTGTCAAGATTATTTCTGACCCATTCTGATACTGAGTGCCTCGGACGGGCTGGTTTTTGTTGTTGTTATATCTCTGGTCTCTTTCTGCTCCTTTTTGCCGCTCTATATACATATATATATATATGTATACGTGCTTGGTGCCGTCGTTGTTTTAACCCTATGGGGATAAAAGTCAAGCAATCTGCAGCCGCTCTAGCGGAGGACAGCCGGTCTCGTCAGCCCCCTCCCCCCCACCCACACACACACACACACACAGACGACCATCTCTCCCGCCCCCCGCCCCACCCCTCACCCCCCTCCCCCCGAAACCTCGGTCTGCGCCTCGACATCATGTTGCTCCTCCCATCTATATGCAAAACACATCTGCTGTCTCCATGGACACCGGTTTGGCGTCATACACCCACGTGACCCACCCACGTGCCCCCCCCCCCCCACTGCCCCCCTCGTGCCTCACTCTGCGAGACTCTCATGTCGCCTTCGCCGGTTTATCGCTTTTGTCTCCACTTTCATGTAAATTCCTTCTCGTGGTTGGAGAATACCAATATGGTATTACGGTGTGACAAATATGTAAATGAAGGGGTGATGATCTTTTTTGGTGTGTGTGTTTTTTAAAGAAATATTTACTAGATATGTTTTTTTAGCTCTACATGACGAATTACATTTGAGGTAACGGGTAATTTGAACGTCAGGTTTGCCCACCGCTGGGAGATTGAGCGGGCCGGGGTGGTGGTGGGGGGGGGGGCGCAGGTGGGGGGGAGGGGGTGGGGGGTTGTAGGACGCCTGACAGTGTAAGTGATGGACGTCGAGAGAGTAGGATATGAGAAAAGTGAGTGGTAAAACATTGGTATTGATGGTGACAGATTGAAACAATGTAGAAAGGAGAAATATTTGAGGTGTAAATGGATAGGGGGATGGTATAGGTGGAAGCCTTCCCAATGACGCCCCCCTCCCCCCCCCTCCCCTCCTATCATATTCTGTTCTTCAACACCGCTAGGAACATAATGTTCTTCTTGTAATATTATCTCCTAGCTGATTTTAAGCAAAATAGTTTTAATCGCAACAATTATGCGGCTATCTATTTTATATGCGCTCTTAACTATCCGCCGAATTCACGCTCCAGTGAAAACTCGCCCTGGGCAGCGGTGTGCCCATCCATTAGTTTAATGAGGCTCAGTTAGTTGACGATCATACTGTAATATCGCCCCTTTCTTTATATCTTCTTACTACCTCGCACAACAGGAAGAGAAAGAAGATTGATGGTTTGGAGTCATTTTGTAATTTTAAACTTTTAAAAGCGCATTAACTTGCGTCAGGATGCGTCCTCCTTTCTGTATCGATTGCGATTTTAGTCCACCTGCTCTGCTTAATTGGGACATCGTCCCTGGGGGGTGGGGGGGGGGCAAAAGGCTTGTATTTGTTCTTACTTTGGTCACTCTCCCAGCAGAGGTCTCTAGGAGATATGACGTTGGCCCTCAGCTGGAAGTTCACACGTTGGTGTTTCATATGTTAGTCATTTTCTTATAATTATATATATACATATTAAGTAAATATATAGATGTCCAAAACAGATACAAAACTTGACCAAATAAGAGAATAATCATTTTACAACCAATACATCAATAATGCTATTTTTACCACATATACTAGGAGACTCGGTAAATCAGCAAAGGTATATATATACATGTTGATATATATATATATATATATATATATACGAGATTGAGATATATATATATATATTAAGTGGCAGGGGAAGGACAAAGAAAATCCTAAAGACGAGCGTTTATTTCTTGGTGTACTACGTAAAAGGCACCGACGCGTTGGTGTAATATTAGATCGTGTTCGATTCGCCTCTTCCACAAAGTATATGAGGGCCCATATATACGTTCGCCATATATATTGAACTAACGTTACTCTTCCTACTCGTCAGACGCTATAGATTTAGGGCGCAAATTCTCTATTCCTGGATGAGCTCTTTTCTTCCTGGAGTTGAAACGATTATGCTCTTATTCTACCCATGATCCCTGATTATGTTGGTGTACTACCAAAAGATTTTGTTGGTGTTCTACCAACAGATTTTTGTTGGTGTACTACCAACAGATTTTTGTTGGTGTACTACCAACAGGTTTTGTTGGTGTACTACCTATTGCAAATCAATTTGTCGTTACGCGTGGGTATCGAGCCAATAGAATATGATAAATGCCGTAATGTACGTAAGTGTATTCGGGTTACCTCGGGGCTATACCCGGCCCCTATACCGAAGAAATGCACCCAATATAGGGCTGTACAGTCACTACGGGATCTTATCGAGACCCCACGAGACAGGGAAACTTATGCTCTACGTCAATGCCTAGCATCAACGGCCTGTACGCGCTGCCTACCTTCCGGTTGTTTGCCTTCACTGGCTTCACACACAAAATCGGCTAAAGCTGTCCTTGGATGCACAACTAACGACTGCAGTTCTGCTCATATCAGAATTATAACCATCCGAGTAGTTTTACGTAATATATGAGCGGTTAGACAGTTGATAAACCAGAATGCGGTTGTCTCATGCGAGACTGTCAGTGTCAGGTGGTATAATGTGCTGCGCGGGGTTTTCCATGTCGTATGACGTAATAATCATCATGACTATCATCATCTATGTTTACGTAACAACGCTCCTTATATGGAATGACCAGGCGAAGACAATGGTGTTCGGTTTGTAATGTAAACATCGATGATTTGTCTCAAAATACAACTCTTTTAACAGTCTCATCGAATGAACCACATGCATTATGGGGAGATATATGACTTACCTTTAACTATATTATGACTTTATAGTTAGGAATGCCTAGACCAAAGCAAACAAAAAATAGTTTCACACCCACTCGATTCTTCACGCACAAACCGCGCAGCCGCCGGTTTCCAACACTAAAACGTTGACTACAATGAGTGCGCGTCACACAGCTGTAGCAGGGCACCAGCGTGATGCGCACTCGTTTGTAAGAGCACGTGTTTTTTTATTTGTCCCCAAAAGATCTAAACCGGAAATAGAACCCGCGAGAACTGTACAGCCCTATATCCATTTCTTCATACCTGTAATATGATATGTGGCATCGCCTAATGCGAGATTGACTGCGCGTCATCTAGCGCGAGATTGCAAATGTTGTCATGTGATTATTAGCTGTTGTGCCGGCCGGAGTCTGAGAAGTCGGTACAATAAGTGAATATTAACAGCGTCTTGTCTCTCCCACAAAACAGTACCTTCCTCGCCTCGCAAGTAAGTGGTCTCATTGTAAGACTCCTATGCTTTGCTCTGTGGCTGCCGTCTCTGGCAAGGAAGAAGAAAAGTAGGCTCTGGTACTTCTTGGTATTAAGGGAGAACGGTTCTTGCGCTAAAGGACCCGGTAACGCATACAATGCGTCCTCTTGTTATCAATACATGTACGTCATTGGCTCACAATATCATTGGATGGAAGGGCTCATAGTTTGCTAGATCACCTTATATGTATTATTATTATTATTATTATTATTATTATTATTATTATATAGTTATTATTGTGCATATTAATCAACGTATGAGAAGCCAGAAGACATTTTTGGTACCGATCTACCGGTTAGAGGGCGTTTTGCTACAATATCTTTGCCCCGCATATATATTCTTACATTGGCAGCATGTTTAAGTGTGTATCGGTACGTTTTTGCTCTCCTACTAACCGACAACGTTTTTTATTTAAGTTTTTGGTCCATGCAAGCTTCTTGGGCTATCGTTTCGAGTCCATCAAGGTAAAAGTCGTGAACCCCCTAAATGTTGACGCATGTTCGTGAAAGTTGTTTGTCTTTCAGTGGCAGCAATTTGCAGTAAAAAATACAAGAATTACCATAGAACAATTCTGAGAACCGTTCGCGGGTGGCTGTTACGTGGGATGAAGCTGACTCCGCAAATCATTGCAAACATTTCAGTTCAGATCATTCCACTATGTGGCGCCACTGCATATGCAATGCATTCTGGGTATTATTGTGATCTTTACATAATGTCTAAATGGCGTCATCGCATGATAACATATTCGATACTGTCAGCAATGTAAATTAATTATTAATTTATACATTTTGTCATTACCCTACGGCTATTGTATCTCCGTATAACGATGAAAGATAACTGACATATTTCCCAGAACTCCTTGCTTTTGTCATGTTTTTACCAGGACGGCGGATATTTGCAAATTCCTGTTTTGGGCAGATCTTCATTTCCACGCTATATAGATATTAAAATTGTTCATTCAAAATAATTATATTTTGGCACATTGTATAAAATATACATATTTTGGGCATTGTATAATATATATATATGTTGGCACATTGTATAAAATATATATCTTTCGGCAGTCGCCCCGGGTCATGGCTTCTTCCGTTCCCATGGCAACATAAACTCCCTGTACAATTCAGCCTGATTGACACAACCTTTACGAGATCTTACGAACCTCCATCACTGTATTAAGATAGCGAAGAGGGAGTGGGTGTTGGGTGAAGATGTGGTGTCAGGATTGGGAGAGGAGAGAGGGACGGGGGGTGGGGAAGGTGGGCCGGGCGGGGGGGGGGAGGGGTAACCCTCAGTGCATCCGCATCGCTATCGAGACAGGTATTCGGTCTTCATCGGTGCAATTACGCAATGCAATTTGCCAAGGTCACTGCCCGGATCGCCCAAGCCCCGACC
>OZ025255.1:15637777-15696219 GCA_964019135.1 Arenicola marina
CAAACCCGCGGTGTACATGTTTTTTTTTTTTTTTTTTTTTTAGGCTTTTGATGCAATAAGTTGATATATCGATAGAATGATTTGTCCCGCGGGCGTAGAAATCATCGACACCCAAACCATCGCGGGGCCTGTGAGATTTCGCCGCGCACTAATCATTTGTAACGGGATGAAAAGGGGTGGTCCGTTACAGCACCCTCTAGCGCCGTAAATACTCGTCGTACGTCAACCAATATCTATACTTTTTTCTACATATTGATTTTTCCCGTTGTTTGAAACCGGTCCCAGCTCTCTATCTTCAATATTAAGCGAGTGGCGGCCATTCCCATCGCAAGAGCCGCAAGTCTTTTTCTCCGTTGAATCATCATTAGCCACGGGCCGAGCAGGAGGAAGCGTCATCATTTCAAACGCGCTGCCATCCTACGCACCAGGCAAATAATTTTGGCGGCGCACTGGATTGTCATGATTGTCTTCCCCTAAAAACAACAAAGATACTGGCAAAAAAAAGTCTCCAGCACCGGTATTCCAGGCGGTCACCCATCCAATCACTGGTAACGGGTGTAAGGGGATGGCCCGTTGCATCGCCCTCTAGCACCGTAACTGGTCATCCTAGGTAACAGGGAGCGACATTTGTTCTACTTTTTACCTCTCCGCGTTGTTCGCAACTCTCTGGTGCCGATATTACATTTCCAGTCGCAAGAGCCGCCAGTCGTTGTCACCACTGGACTTATCATGAGCGGGCGAACAGGACAATGTGTCCGTATTTCGCATTCCGTGCCATCCTACGCATGTGGGCTTGTAATATTGGGCGGCGTTGTGAATTACCGTGAGTGTCGCCCCATAAAAGAAACGAAGATGGCGTATAAGAAAACAACAAGTTGACAGCACTTGGTATTCCCAGGCGGTCCCCCATACAAGAAATGGCCGCGCCCTAACTTGCTTAACATCGGAGATCGGACGGGAACCGTCGGTTGCATCGCGGCATGACCATATACGTCGTATGAACTCCACCGCAGACTTAAAAATCACATGGCCGCAGTCATTATTTATCGACATGATAATCAGCCATCGGACGCATTTACTACTGAACTGTGCGCGTGACAATCCTTCACACATGGTCGATACTCAAACTGTCGCTGGCCAATGAGTTTTCATCATAGATAATGATTGGTAACGGGATGAACATGGATGGTCCGTTACATCGCCCATTAGCACCAGAAATAGTCGCTGCTAGGTTAACAGCGAGCAGGCACTTATTGTAAATTATACTTTTGCCCGTCGTTTACAATCGGTCCCATCTCTCTAGCGCCGCCGGCTGTTTGTACCCACTGACTTATCATTAGCGGGCGAGCAGGATAAGGTATTCCTATTTCGAACTCCATGACATCGTACGCATCCGGCATATAATATTGAGCGGCGCAGTGGATTATCAGGGTGGCCGCCCACTAAAAAACAACCAAGATGTCGGCCAAAAGATCAAAATGTTGACGGCACCTGGTATTCCAAGGGCGGCCACCCATCCAAGAACTAACCGCGCCCGAAATTGCTTAACGCCGGTGATCGGACGGTGACTGTGATTGCATCGCGGTATGGCTTGCGATCCTTGTAGGCGCCAATCTAAGCGTCCTATGGTAACGCCATTGCCATTTGCCATTGATCTACCTTGCATTGCTGATCTCGCTTCATGCTAAATTATGAGCTCCCTTGCTCTAATATGAACCAAATTACGGCTGTTCAAAATTCAAAACGCCACTTGGAGGCTTCTAAAGCATTAGCATTCACAGGCGACACGCCCATGTCAATGGCTGAATGGCGCAGTGGCAAAGCTTTAGAATTCGGATGCTGCATTTGTTATCCAAAGGTTCCGCGTTCAAAACCCGCGGTGTGCATGTTTTTTTTTTTTTTTTTTTTTTTAGGCTTTTTGATGGCAATAAAGTTGATATATCGATAGAATGATTTGTCCCGCGGGCGTAGGAATCATCGACACCCAAACCATCGCGGGCCTGTGGAGATTTTCGCCGCGCACTAATCATTTGTAACGGGATGAAAAGGGGTGGTCCGTTACAGCACCCTCTAGCGCCGTAAATACTCGTCGTACGTCAACCAATATCGATACTTTTTTCTACATATTGATTTTTCCCCGTTGTTTGAAACCGGTCCCAGCTCTCTATCTTCAATATTAAGCGAGTGGCGGCCATTCCAATCGCAAGAGCCGCAAGTCTTTTTCTCCGTTGAATCATCATTAGCCACGGGCCGAGCAGGAGGAAGCGTCATCATTTCAAACGCGCTGCCATCCTACGCACCAGGCAAATAATTTGGGGCGGCGCACTGGATTATCATGATTGTCTTCCCTAAAAACAACAAAGATACTGGCAAAAAAAAGTCTCCAGCACCCGGTATTCCAGGCGGTCACCCATCCAATCACTGGTAACGGGGTGTAAGGGGATGGCCCGTTGCATCGCCCTCTAGCACCGTAACTGGTCATCCTAGGTAACAAGGAGCGACATTTGTTCTACTTTTTACCTCTCCGCGTTGTTCGCAACTCTCTGGTGCCGATATTACATTTCCAGTCGCAAGAGCCGCCAGTCGTTGTCACCACTGACTTATCATGAGCGGGCGAACAAGACAATGTGTCCGTATTTCGCATTCCGTGCCATCCTACGCATGTGGCTTGTAATATTGGGCGGCGTTGTGAATTACCGTGAGTGTCGCCCCATAAAAGAAACGAAGATGGCGTATAAGAAAACAACAAGTTGACAGCACTTGGTATTCCCAGGCGGTCCCCCATACAAGAAATGGCCGCGCCCTAACTTGCTTAACATCGGAGATCGGACGGGAACCGTCGGTTGCATCGCGGCATGACCATATACGTCGTATGAACTCCACCGCAGACTTAAAAATCACATGGCCGCAGTCATTATTTATCGACATGATAATCAGCCATCGGACGCATTTACTACGGAACTGTGCGCGTGACAATCCTTCACACATGGTCGATACTCAAACTGTCGCTGGCCAATGAGTTTTCATCATAGATTAATGATTGGTAACGGATGAACATGGATGGTCCGTTACATCGCCCCATTAGCACCAGAAATAGTCGTGCTAGGTTAACAGCGAGCAGGCACTTATTGTAAATTATACTTTTGCCCGTCGTTTACAATCGGTCCCATCTCTCTAGCGCCGCCGGCTGTTGTACCCACTGACTTATCATTAGCGGGCGAGCAGGATAAGGCATTCCTATTTCGAACTCCATGACATCGTACGCATCCGGCATATAATATTGAGCGGCGCAGTGGATTATCAGGGTGGCCGCCCCTCTAAAAACAACCAAGATGTCGGCCAAAAGATCAAAATGTTGACGGCACCTGGTATTCCAAGGCGGCCACCCATCCAAGAACTAACCGCGCCCGAAATTGCTTAACGCCGGTGATCGGACGGTGACTGGTGATTGCATCGCGCGGTATGGCTTGCGATCCTTGTAGGCGCCAATCTAAGCGTCCTATGGTAACGCCATTGCATTTGCCATTGATCTACCTTGCATTGCTATCTCGCTTCATGCTAAATTATGAGCTCCCTTGCTCTAATATGAACCAAATTACGGCTGTTCAAAATTCAAAACGCCACTTGGAGGCTTCTAAAGCATTAGCATTCACAGGCGACACGCCCATGTCAATGGCTGAATGGCGCAGTGGCAAAGCTTTAGTATTCGGATGTCTGCATTTGTTATCCAAAGGTTCCGCGTTCAAAACCCGCGGTGTGCATGTTTTTTTTTTTTGTTTTTTTTTTTTTTAGGCTTTTTGATGGCAATAAAGTTGATATATCGATAGAATGATTTGTCCCGCGGGCGTAGGAATCATCGACACACCCAAACCATCGCGGGCCTGTGAGATTTCGCCGCGCACTAATCATTTTGTAACGGGATGAAAAGGGGGTGGTCCGTTACAGCACCCCTCTAACGCCGTAAATACTCGTCGTACGTCAACCAATATCTATACTTTTTTCTACATATTAATTTTTTCCCGTTGTTTGAAACCGGTCCCAGCTCTCTATCTTCAATATTAAGCGAGTGGCGGCCATTCCCAATCGCAAGAGCCGCAAGTCTTTTCTCCGTTGAATCATCATTAGCCACGGGCCGAGCAGGAGGAAGCGTCATCATTTCAAACGCGCTGCCATCCTACGCACCAGGCAAATAATTTTGGGCGGCGCACTGGATTGTCATGATTGTCTTCCCCTAAAAACAACAAAGATACTGGCAAAAAAAAGTTCTCCAGCACCCGGTATTCCCAGGCGGTCACCCATCCAATCACTGGTAACGGGGTGTAAGGGGATGGCCCGTTGCATCGCCCCTCTAGCACCGTAACTGGTCATCCTAGGTAACAGGGAGCGACATTGTTCTACTTTTTACCTCTCCGCGTTGTTCGCAACTCTCTGGTGCCGATATTACATTTCCAGTCGCAAGAGCCGCCAGTCGTTGTCACCACTGACTTATCATGAGCGGCGAACAGGACAATGTGTCCGTATTTCGCATTCCGTGCCATCCTACGCATGTGGCTTGTAAATATTGGGCGGCGTTGTGAATTACCGTGAGTGTCGCCCCATAAAAGAAAACGAAGATGGCGTATAAGAAAACAACAAGTTGACAGCACTTGGTATTCCCAGGCGGTCCCCCATACAAGAAATGGCCGCGCCCTAACTTGCTTAACATCGGAGATCGGACGGAACCGTCGGTTGCATCGCGGCATGACCATATACGTCGTATGAACTCCACCGCAGACTTAAAAATCACATGGCCGCAGTCATTATTTATCGACATGATAATCAGCCATCGGACGCATTTACTACGGAACTGTGCGCGTGACAATCCTTCACACATGGTCGATACTCAAACTGTCGCTGGCCAATGAGTTTTCATCATAGATTAATGATTGGTAACGGGATGAACATGGATGGTCCGTTACATCGCCCATTAGCACCAGAAATAGTCGTGCTAGGTTAACAGCGAGCAGGCACTTATTGTAAAATTATACTTTTGCCCGTCGTTTACAATCGGTCCCCATCTCTCTAGCGCCGCCGCTGTTGTACCCACTGACTTATCATTAGCGGGCGAGCAGGATAAGGTATTCCTATTTCGAACTCCATGACATCGTACGCATCCGGCATATAATATTGAGCGGCGCAGTGGATTATCAGGGTGGCCGCCCACTAAAAACAACCAGATGTCGGCCAAAAGATCAAAATGTTGACGGCACCTGGTATTCCAAGGCGGCCACCCATCCAAGAACTAACCGCGCCCGAAATTGCTTAACGCCGGTGATCGGACGGTGACTGGTGATTGCATCGCGGTATGGCTTGCGATCCTTGTAGGCGCCAATCTAAGCGTCCTATGGTAACGCCATTGCCATTTCCCATTGATCTACTTTGCATTGCTATCTCGCTTCATGCTAAATTATGAGCTCCCTTGCTCTAATATGAACCAAATTACGGCTGTTCAAAATTCAAAACGCCACTTGGAGGCTTCTAAAGCATTAGCATTCACAGGCGACACGCCCATGTCAATGCTGAATGGCGCAGTGGCAAAGCTTAGAATTTAGATGCTGCATTTGTTATCCAAAGGTTCCGCGTTCAAAAACCCGCGGTGTACATGTTTTTTTTTTTTTTTTTTTTTTTTAGGCTTTTTGATGGCAATAAAGTTGGTATATCGATAGAATGATTTGTCCCGCGGGCGTAGAAATCATCGACACCCAAACCATCGCGGGCCTGTGAGATTTCGCCCGCGCACTAATCATTTGTAACGGGATGAAAAGGGGTGGTCCGTTACAGCACCCTCTAGCGCCGTAAATACTCGTCGTACGTCAACCAATATCAATACTTTTTTTCTACATATTGATTTTTCCCGTTGTTTGAAACCGGTCCCAGCTCTCTATCTTCAATATTAAGCGAGTGGCGGCCATTCCCAATCGCAAGAGCCGCAAGTCTTTTTCTCCGTTGAATCATCATTAGCCACGGGCCGAGCAGGAGGAAGCGTCATCATTTCAAACGCGCTGCATCCTACGCACCAGGCAAATAATTTTGGGCGGCGCACTGGATTGTCATGATTGTCTTCCCCTAAAAACAACAAAGATACTGGCAAAAAAAAGTCTCCAGCACCCGGTATTCCCAGGCGGTCACCCATCCAATCACTGGTAACGGGGTGTAAGGGGATGGCCCGTTGCATCGCCCTCTAGCACCGTAACTGTCATCCTAGGTAACAGGGAGCGACATTTGTTCTACTTTTTACCTCTCCGCGTTGTTCGCAACTCTCTGGTGCCGATATTACATTTCCAGTCGCAAGAGCCGCCAGTCGTTGTCACCACTGACTTATCATGAGCGGGCGAACAGGACAATGTGTCCGTATTTCGCATTCCGTGCCATCCTACGCATGTACATCAAATCTAAAGTGTGTAATATGTGTGAGAGATATTCACGGGGTAATAGATAGGCGTAAGGAACCGTGCTTCGTGTTTATATATTGGCCATTACTTAAGGTCCTTTTCATGACCAAATGTAGGGGTCTGAAAGGGGTAAATGGCGACATGCGACGTTGCAGTGTTAGAAAACTCGACACCCGACATTAGCTTCCAAATTCCGACACTGAAACGTTTACAGTTGTTTTCCCGAAAAGTAATACCTGGGCTATACTGAAATAATGGCAATGGCTGACATAATAAACACAAATACCAACGTAAAACAACGACCCTTGCCGGTTGCGCACCTCATTGAAAGTGAAATACTAAATATTGTACCAGATGAGGTGTAGGAAACAACAAAATTACTTGCAAATCACTTTATAGAATCACAGATTAGCATCGAGAGATTTGATGTTAAGGGCTTGTTGAGGTCTCGAGCGCGCAACCAACAAACAACGGTATAATGCTCAGCTATCCTGTGGGCTAACCGGGTTGTAGGCACGTGACGTCAGGAAAATGAGTGTCTTTCTTTTTATGCAAACCGATCTTAACGAAAGTTGTGCGGATATGAGATATGTCTTATGTGTATATTCTCACACTCATGTGGTCGCGGCCCATTGTCACCAGGTCCTGGATAAACCTATCCTGCACTCTGCGAAGAGGATAGTTTTTCGAACATTTTCGATTTGTCACCTCTCATGAAATTTGATTACGTGTCCGGCTACGTACGCGCGTAGGTCGCCGTATGTGTTTAAACAATGACATATCCCGCTTCATATATGCATGACATGATATCAACATTTGTTCATCCCTGTTTCTTCATATTATTACCATGTTTGAAATGGACTTTGATGTTGCAATATTTGACACGTAATATTGACGCATTGGAAGAAAAGGGTTTCAAAGAAGAACATGGAGAGAGAATGGGGGGAAAAGGCAGATGAGAGAAGCAGGGAGTGAAAAAAAACATAACAGAGAGACAACACAGATGAGAGAGCAAGCAAGAACAAAAGAGACGAGAGAGAGAAAGAGAAAAAAAAGGAGATGAGAGGATGAAGCATACAAGAAATTCCTTGGGTCTAAGGAAAAAACACCATGGAGCAGGGGGAGGTTGGGGACGGGGGGCGAAGGCTTATTCTGTTGTAGACACGCACACATAACACCCCCCCCCCCCTTCCCCCACCCTTGTTCTCTACCCTGCCCCGACATCTCTCCCAATCCTCTCACGGCCACCATAGCCGCCCACCACCCCTACACACCACCACCCCCATACTCCCCTACCTACATACACCCCCCCCCATACCTACCCCCAGGCACCAGTCTACGTGATGCCCCACCCCTCAGCCCCCCCATGCCCCCCCAACACACACACACCACCACCCCCCATACCTACCCCCAGGCACCTGTCTACGTAATGCCCCCCACCCCTCAGCCCCCCATGCCCCCCCATGCCCCCCCCCCCAACACACACACACCACCACCCCCCATACCTACCCCCCAGGCACCTGTCTACGTGATGCCCCCCACCCCTCAGCCCCCATGCCCCCCCCCCCAAACACATCCCCCATGCCTACCCCCAGGCACTAGTCTACGTGTCGCCCCGGCCCTCGGGCTGCTGTAAGGAGCCCGCCCCGACCTTGGGGTCCCCTGCACGTCCGTCGCCGTTGCCAGATAATCATTGCTCCGTCGCACGGCCGTCACTGACAATATTGATCCTCTTAATTAATCTGACTAATGACGGGATAGATCTGGCCCTGTCGCTTACGGCCCCGCCTTACGTTGGCAGGCTAATTGGAAAGGGTGTTGAGAAGAGGCCGATTGGGCAGTTTGTAAGGTGTTGTTTTTTCATGTGTTTTTTTTCTTCTTCTGTCCTTCTTTCCACTTCATATCTCGTGAAGGGACATCTCGAGAAGGGGGGGATGGGGCGGGGGGGGGGGGGGGGTTGGAGGGGAATGAAGAGACGGAGAGGGAGAGGCGGGGTGTGTGGATGGGAAGGAAGGGGTGAGGGTGAGAAGGAGTGGTGGTGAGACAGAGAACTAGAGAGAGACGGATGGTGTGAGCAAGGACAGTCAGAGAGACGGAGGAAGAGGGAGAGGAGCGGGGAAAGAGCAAGAGAATGACAAGAGAGGAAGAGGGACAGAAAGAGGAAGAGAGACAGAGAGGGGGAGAGACAGAAAGAGGAAGAGAGAGACAGAGAGGGAGAGACAGAAAGAGGAAGAGAGAGACAGAGAGGGGGAGACAGAAAGAGGAAGAGAGAGACAGAGAGGGGGAGAGAGAGACCGAGAGGGGGAGACAGAAAGAGGAAGAGAGAGACAGAGAGGGGGAGACAGAAAGAGGAAGAGAGAGACAAAGAGGGGAAGACAGAAAGAGGAAGAGAGAGAGAGAGGCGGAGACAGAAAGAGGAAGAGAGAGACAGAGAGTGGAAGATAGAAAGAGGAGAGAGAGAGAGAGGGGGAGACAGAAAGAGGAAGAGAGAGAGACAGAGAGGGGGAGAGAGAGACAGAGAGGGGGAGAGACAGAAAGAGGAAGAGAATGACAGAGAGGGGAAGACAGAAAGAGGAAGAGAGAGACAGAGAGTGGGAGAGGCAGAAAGAGTAAGAGAGAGACAAAGAGGGGGAAGACAGAAAGAGGAAGAGAGAGACAAAGAGGGGGAGACAGAAACAGGAAGAGAGAGACAGAGAGGGGGAGACAGAAAGAGGAAGAGAAAGACAGAGAGTGGGAGAGGCAGAAGAGGAAGAGAGGGAAAGAGAGGGGAAGACAGAAAGAGGAAGAGAGAGACAGAGAGGGAGAGACAGAAAGAGGAAGAGAGAGACAGAGAGGGAGAGACAAAAAGAGGAAGAGAGAGACAGAGAGTGTGAGAGGCAGAAAGAGGAAGAGAGAGACAGAGAGGGGAAGACAGAAAGAGGAAGAGAGATGACAGAGAGGGGGAGAGACAGAAAGAGGAAGAGAATGACAGAGAGGGGAAGACAGAAAGAGGAAGAGAGAGACAGAGAGTGGGAGAGGCAGAAAGAGTAAGAGAGAGACAAAGAGGGGAAGACAGAAAGAGGAAGAGAGAGACAAAGAGGGGAGACAGAAAGAGGAAGAGAGAGACAGAGAGGGGGAGACAGAAACAGGAAGAGAGAGACAGAGAGGGAGAGACAGAAAGAGGAAGAGAAAGACAGAGAGTGGGAGAGGCAAAAGAGGAAGAGAGAGACAGAGAGGGGGAGACAGAAAGAGGAAGAGAGGGAAAGAGAGGGGAAGACAGAAAGAGGAAGAGAGAGACAGAGAGGGAGAGACAAAAGAGGAGAGAGAGACAGAGAGTGTGAGAGCAGAAAGAGGAAGAGAGAGACAGAGAGGGGAAGACAGAAAGAGGAAGAGAGAGAAAGAGAGGGGAGAGAGAGACAGAGAGGGGGAGAGACAGAAAGAGGAAGTGAGAGACAGAGAGGGGGAGAGAGAGACAGAGAGGGGGAGAGACAGAGAGGGGGAGACAGAAAGAGGAAGAGAGAGACAGAGAGGGGGAGAGACAGAAAGAGGAAGTGAGAGACAGAGAGGGGAGACAGAAAGAGGAAGAGAGAGACAGAGAGGGGGAGACAGAAAGAGGAAGAGAGAGACAGAAAGAGGAAGAGAGAGACAGAGAGGGGAGACAGAAAGAGGAAGAGAGATAGGGAGGAGGAAAGACAGAAAGAGGAAGAGAGAGACAGAGAGGGGGAGAGGCAGAAAGAGGAAGAGAGAGACAAAGAGGGAAGACAGAAAGAGGAAGAGAGAGACAAAGAGGGGAAGACAGAAAGAGGAAGAGAGACAGAAAGAGGAAGAGAGAGACAGAGGGGGAGAGGCAGAAAGAGGAAGAGTGAGACAGAGAGGGGGAGAGACAGAAAGAGGAAGAGAGAGACAGGGAGGGGGAGAGAGAGACAGAGAGGGGGAGAGACAGAAAGAGGAAGAGAGAGACAGAGAGGGGGAGAGACGGAAAGTGGAAGAGAGAGACAGATCGGGGGAGACAGAAAGAGGAAGAGAGAGACAGAGAGGGGGAGAGAGAGACAGATAGGGGGAGAGACAGAAAGAGGAAGAGAGAGACAGAGAGGGGGAGAGACAGAAAGAGGAAGAGAGAGACAGTGAGGGGGGAGACAGAAAGAGGAAGAGAAAGAGACAGAGAGGGGAGATAGAAAGAGGAAGAGAGAGACAGAGAGTGGGAGAAGCAGAAAGAGGAAGAGAGACAGAGAGGGAGAGAGACAGAAAGAGGAAGAGAATGACAGAGAGAGAAAGAGAGACAGAAAGAGGAAGAGAGAGACAGATAGGGGGAGAGACAGAAAGAGGAAGGGAATGACAGAAAGGGGGCGAGACAGAAAGAGGAAGAGATAGACAGAGAGGGGGAGACAGAAAGAGGAAGAGAGACAGAGAGGGGGAGACAGAAAGAGGAAGAGAAAGGGAGAGAGAGAAAGAGAGACAGAAAGAGGAAGAGAGAGACGGAGAGGGGGAGAGACAGAAGGAGGAAGAGAATGACAGTAAGAGAAAGAGAGACAGAAAGAGGAAGAGACAGAAAGAGGAAGAGAGAGACAGAGGGGGGGAGACAGAAAGAGGAAGAGAAAGACAGAGAGGGGGAGAGACAGAAAGAGAAAGAGAGAGACAGAGAGGGGGAGACAGAAAGAGGAAGAGAGAGACAGAGAGGGGGAGACAGAAAGAGGAAGAGAGAGACAGAGGGGGAGAGACAGAAAGAGGAGAGAATGACAGAGAGGGGGAGAGACAGAAAGAGAAAGAGAGAGACAGAGAGGGTGAGACAGAAAGAGGAAGAGAGAGACAGAGGGGGGGAGACAGAAAGAGGAAGAGAGAGACAGAGAGTGGGAGAGCAGAAAGAGGAAGAGAGTGACAAAGAGGGGGAGACAGAAAGAGGAAGAGAGAGACAGAGAGTGGAAGAGGCAGAAAGAGGAAGAGAGAGACAGAGAGAGGGAGACAGAAAGAGGAAGAGAGACAGAGCGGGGGAGAGAGAGACAGAAAGAGGAAAAGAATGACAGAGAGTGGGAGAGGCAGAAAGACGAAAAGAGACAGAGAGGGGGAGACAGAAAGAGGAAGAGAGAGACAGAGAGGGGGAGAGACAGAAAGAGGAAGAG
Organism: Arenicola marina; assembly: GCA_964019135.1. Lineage (NCBI taxonomy): Eukaryota > Metazoa > Annelida > Polychaeta > Arenicolidae > Arenicola > Arenicola marina. Next base: position 15,649,305 of record OZ025255.1, read on the forward strand.
AAAGACAGAGAGAGGGAGACAGAAAGAGGAAGAGAGACAGAGAGGGGGAGACAGAAAGAGGAAAAGAATGACAGAGAGAGAAAGAGAGACAGAAAGAGGAAGAGAGAGACAGAGAGGGAAGAGACAGAAAGAGGAAGAGAATGACAGTAAGAGAAAGAGACAGAAAGAGGAAGAGAGAGATAGAGAGGGGGAGAGACAGAAAGAGGAAGAGAGAGACAGAGAGGGGGAGAGACAGAAAGAGGAAGAGAATGACAGTAAGAGAGAGAGGAAGAGAGAGACAGAGAGGGGTAGAGGCAGAAAGAGGAAGAGAGAGACAGACAGAAAGATGCAGCGAAAAAACAGAGAAATACAGAAATACAGAGAGAAGCAAGCGCGAAAACAAGCTTAAGATGACGACGAGAGAGAGAGAGAGAGAGAGACGGGGCGGGGGGGGGGGGTGGGGGGGCGAAATGTGGAGATGATAAACACAAGCGGTAGCCGCAGAGGCAGACACTCCAGACGACAATATCAACGGAGAAAAAACGCGATGCTCTGAGCGTTACTCGCGCATGCCCAGTTGATACACGGCATCATCGAGGACCGCGGATATTTGGTTTATCTTAGCCGAGAAAAAATAACGTCCATCAGTGATGCAGGCATCAAGGTTAGCATCTTGGACAGTGTACTGCAGAGGTGGACTCGCTGTGGATAGAATGAAAACTCATTTGAAAAACTTACGAACGATAAGGGATGGTGAGATCTCCGAAATACTTACTTTTAAAAGCAATAAAATAGCTGACTGAAGCCGGTCCATCTTCCATCTTAAAACCCCGGAAATGTATTATTATAGCAAATGGTAAGCTTGAGTCATACGTGAGCAAACGGAAACAATGGTTCGCCCAAACATAGAAGCATCGTGGAACCCTGCAGCTACATATCAGTTTAGTTCAACTACAGATTTTAAGAATAAACTCGTGTTTCGAATCCAGGCGCGTAGGTTACTTTGCATGGATTACATATCATTATACAGAAGATTATTGTCATTTAAAGGTGGAATATGATGCAATAGGGCAAATTATTGGATACTAAAAGGACCTACATGCAAGGATATGATATGCAGCGATGTTGCGATGGCGTTTGAAACAAGGAACACGTTAGCGCGTTGTTGATGGATAGGATAGGCTGATTTACGCTGAGTTTTGTGCGAATCACGAGAAAAAAAAAGCTAGCGTTATTGCTGAAGGATATAAGAAAATGCAGGTATGCATTTTGCATAAGAATTATATATGATCTCAAGTTCAGTTGCTAAAATGCTAGAGCATTCCATCGGACGTCAAGCTTCCATTCCTACATCCATTGTGGTTGGGACTCGGAGAATCTCACTTACTGCTCATGATTGGCATTGACTGCGATTGTCGATTTCGTAACAGAAGGAAGATTGTTCAATTGACTCAATTGTCTCGTTGAGTCAATCTCAATTTCTCAGCACGCAAAAACAGTACATTCTTGAAACTTAATGTACAGTTTAGACAATAGGATGACGTCATAACAGTACTTTAATTAGTAGATCACCAATTGACGTCACTGAGATGAATACTTGTTAGCTATGATTGTCCATTTCATACTCACGATTAAGGAAAAATGACTCAATCGTGTGCGGGCTTAGTGTCGGAGTATGGATGGGTCCATTACCTGTTTTTTCTCACACATGCGTAATGGGATGTTCGCATGTGATCGGTCTTTGGCTGTCGTCCCTTCACCCTATACTAGCGTCGGCGTTCCGGTGGAACATCTTTCCAGTTCCGATATTAAGCCACCACGTGGGCGGTAAATAAGTTTAGAGAGCAAACACTTTATATAGGAGGGGGACCAAAAAATGAAGTAGAAAAAACGCATTCATCTATTTACTGAAGCCTATAAAAGAAACTGCCCTACACGAGGCATAAAACTGACCTTTCGAAATTAGTCCCGTCCCCATTTGTTTTTTAATTTCCATTAATTAGAATGCACGGCCGAGAGACAATTACGAGTCGACCTCGGTAGCGTAACCTCGGGAACAGATCGACGGAGGCGACCCCAAGCGGCCGATTTGATGGCGCTCCCAAACACAGAAGACTGACTGCCCTGCGCCTCAAGACCCCACCCCCACCCCACACCGCCCCCGCTTCTGGTCCCGGCACGCCACCACCCTCCTCCCCCCCCCCCGCCGTCCACCATGCCACATCCAGCCTGACCCCGATGTAACTCTCCACTTGGCCGCAAGAGGCGCGCTGAGTAGTCCCGCCGTGTGGCTCCTCGGGGGGTCGTCCACCATTCACGGCCCTCTTTTACGTCCGCGTTTTTCGTCGCCCGGCGACGGTTCAGCCCCGTGGTTATCGCCAATGAACCACGTGGCACCGCGGTGATCACGCGCCAAACGAACTGTGACATTTACTGTCCTCGAGTCACGTGACCGTCGCCGACCTTGCCGCCATTGATGGCGGCAAGTTCGCTTCGAAGCGCACTTAAAAAAAAAGACAAAAACCTGGCGCTTGACCCCCCCTGGTGGATCCGTCATCGCTTCGATCGCCCTGCCCCCCACCTCCTCCTTCACCCCCGCGCTACCCCTCCCCCCCCACCACCCCCAACGACTTCTGTCCCTCCATGACTTATCTATGGATGGACACCTGCGGGCGGGTGGCGGGGGGGGGGGGGGGATTTCGCCTCCAAACCCACCCCTAGAACATGTCGTTTCTTCAAGTGGAATGTCAAATTGGGTGTATACCGCACCGTACCGCCGGGCAGATCAACCGGTCGTGGGTTCGCACCCCGGTGTCTGTATCTGGGTCATTTTTTATCTAACTACGTTTCATTGTCCCGGGATGATTCCTTGGCTCCCAGTATAGTCATTCAGTACACAACAGTGGGCCGAATCCGGGGAAAACTGGGGGGGGGGGGGGGAGGTCGCCACCGGAGATACTTGCCTTCTTGACGACTATGTTTCGTGAAAACATCATACAGGCTGCAGAAGTCACCTGCCCAAGTTTCCTTGGTTGGTTGGTTGTTAGTTATTCAGGACGCTTTAACCACGTTTGGTCATATCGCGTCAATGGCAGAAGGACGGGAGAGTGGAGTCTCCGGGGGGTAACCCCCTACTCTTTGCGAAGAATGACATGGGATCTTTCTCCTGCGACGACACAGACATGGTCACAGCGGGGCGCGAAGCACCGATCCTCGTGCCATTAGGCTCTCAGGTGACCAGAATACTCGATGTGAGGGGCTCTAACCCATGGAGCTACCGGGCTGGCCCCTATTAAAGTTTGGAGCCAATTTAAAATCCCGACGTTCCATACATTTATATTTACTTATGTACTGAGGCTGTCTTAACCTCTCTCTCTACCGTTTATGGTACATAAACAGCTGGACCCTCTGCAGAATAAAGCGTCTTCAATAAAGTAGTGGAATATATAACCACCAGGATTCCAATCAGTCCCCCGGATATGGCAGCGGGAGAGAGAAAACAACTGAACGTGGAAGCCCAACAGCAGTGTGTGTATATATATATATATATATATATGTGTATACGTCAACAACGTTGGTGTTTTGTTTGATATAGCTCCGCCACAGCGTGATACGACATGTACATATATAGGTCTCCATGCCTTATGTTGGCCGCGGTAATAAAGCCCCGTGGTAATGGTGGGGTTAATATGGCGCATTCACGTCCACTTGTGATCGAAATCTATTGTATGATTTATGAAAATATGACAGATTTATTGGTGTGCACCGCCAAGTCGCATAACGCCCGCTGGTTCCCGGGGTCGGCACCACTTAGGCAGGGAACAAGCGCCGCAGGGAGTTTGGACAGTGGGTGGGTAGGTGGAGGGGAGGGTGGGTAGGTAGGGAGGGGGGGGGGGGTGGTATAGCCTGCGGACATTGTCCACCCTGGGGCCCATTCGAAGTCATCAGCTTCGGCTGCGGTCGGTCGGTCTATCTCTGACTGGTTGCTGATTTATGCTCAGTGTGTCGGCAGTGAGAGAGGGGAAGGGGGGGGGGGGGTCACGCCCCTCCCCCAGCCCTCCTCGTCTGCGGTTTTCCGACGGAGTGACCGGAGGTGGGGTCAAGGTAGAGACTTAGCGGCTTTAGACACTTGAGACACTCCAGTCATTTCGCTGCTACCCCCTACTTACTCTGGGCCTCATCCCCCTCCCCTCCCCACCCCTCTCCACCCTCACCCCCCGACCCCATGCTCAGTCACCCACCCCCTACCTTGCCCGCAGCGTCGCCCCGTCCTCTTATGCCACATAACCATATAAGGTTAACAAGACTCCGCATCCTCGCATCTCCGCCTCCCTGCCCCCTCCCCGCCTCCCCCACTCTCCCTCCCCCCTTCGACCCCCACCTTGTCCGACATTACTGCCCTATAGCGCCGTCTTCAACTGCTGCGGTTGTCGTTGCCGTATGTCGGGTTTAGTACCTCGCAGACATAACCTGCGTCGGGGAGGGAGAGATTCGGGAACTCGGGGTGGGCGGCTGTGGAGCGGATGGTAGTCCGCTCCGTGCTTCCGGCTCGCCGCTCGCCACTCCCGCTCCCCGCGCTCCGCTGCCCGGTCCCCGGTCCCAGCTCCCCACTCCCCGGTCCCTGGTCCCCGTTCCCCGCACTCCGTTCAACGCACTCCGATCCTGCTCCCCGCTCCTCGCGCTCCGCTTCCGGCTGCTCTCTCCCCTCGCTCCACTCCCCGTTCCCCTCTCCCCGTTCCCCGCACTCCGTTCCCCGCACTCCGATCCCTGCTCCCCGCTCCTCGCGCTCCGCTTCCGGCTGCTCTCTCCCCTCGCTCCACTCCCCGTTCCCCTCTCCCCGCTCCCCGTTCTCCGTTCCCCGCTCTCCGCTCCCTGCTCCCCGCTCCCCGTTCCTCACACCCCCCGCGCTCCACTCCCTTCTCCCCGCGGGAGCACAAGATACCTCGGTCGTCTGGTTTGTAAAAAGAACACAATAGACCTTGGTCGTCCGGTGTGTAAAGAGAACACAAGATACCTTGGTCGTCCGGTGTGTAAAGAGAACACAAGATACCTTGGTCGTCCAGTGTGTAAAGAGAACGCGAGAGACCTCGGTCGTCCGGTGGTCAAGCAGAACATAAGAGACCTCGGTCATCCGGTTTGTAAAGAGAACACAAGAAACCTCGGTCGTCCGGTGGCCAAAGATAACACAAGAGACCTCGGTCGTTCGGTGGTCAAAGACAACACAAGAGATCTTTGCCGCCCGGTTTGTAAAGAGAACACAAGATACCTTTGCCGCCACAGCTCACAGGATGAGGCTCGGGGTGGTTTGGTGTCAGACAACAAGAGCCATGTGGTCGTACTGACGGCGTGGACACATCCGGACTCCGACGTCAAGTCAACACCGACAAGTCAAGCCCAGCACTCTACCTGGTCACGTGATCTGGAGGCAGCGGTGCGCGAGTATCAATAACGGTTTATAGTCATCTCCTAAAGCTGCACAAGCTAGGTAGAACGTGCTTGTGGAACGGGGTGGCGGGGCGGGTGGGGTGGGGGGGGGGGGTGAGAGGTTGGTGGTGGGTGGTAGAAGAGGCATGATTTACTGGTTGATTGCCTGGCGTGGATGTCAGAGAGGGACGGACCGCCATCTGTCCTCCTGGATGTCATTGCTGAGAGGGACGGACCGCCATCTGCCCTCCCGGATGTCATTGCTGAAAAGGACTGACCGCCATCTGCCCTCCTGGATGTCATTGCTGAGGGGCATGGACCGCCATCTGTCATCCTGGATGTCATTGCTAAGAGGGACGGACCGCCATCTGCCCTCCTGGATGTCATTACTGAGAGGGACGGACCGCCATCTGTCCTCCTGGATGTCATTGCTAAGAGGGACGGACCGCCATCTGCCCTCCTGGATGTCATTGCTGAAAAGGACTGACCGCCATCTGCCCTCCTGGATGTCATTGCTGAGGGGCATGGACCGCCATCTGTCATCCTGGATGTCATTGCTAAGAGGGACGGACCGCCATCTGCCCTCCTGGATGTCATTACTGAGAGGGACGGACCGCCATCTGTCCTCCTGGATGTCATTGCTAAGAGGGACGGACCGCCATCTGCCCTCCTGGATGTCATTAGTGAGAGGGACGGACCGCCATCTGTCCTCTGGATGTCATCACTAAGAGGGAAGGACCGCCATCTGTCCTCCTGGATGTCATTACTGAGAGGGACGGACCGCCATCTGGCCTCCTGGATGTCATTGCTGAGAGGGACGGACCACCATCTGCCCTCCTGGATGTCATTACTGAGAGGGACGGACCGCCATCTGTCCTCCTGGATGTCATTACTGAGAGGGACGGACCGCCATCTGCCCTCCTGGATGTCATTACTGAGAGGGACGGACCGCCATCTGTCCTCCTGGATGTCATTACTGAGAGGGACGGACCGCCATCTGCCCTCCTGGATGTCATTGCTGAGAGGGACGGACCACCATCTGTCCTCCTGGATGTCATTACTGAGAGGGACGGACCGCCATCTGTCCTCCTGGATGCCTTTGCTAAGAGGGACGGACCGCCATCTGCCCTCCTGGATGTCATTAGTGAGAGGGACGGACCGCCATCTGTCCTCTGGATGTCATCACTAAGAGGGACGGACCACCATCTGTCCTCCTGGATGTCATTAGTGAGAGGGACGGACCGCCATCTGCCCTCCAAGATGTCATTGCTGAGAGGGACGGACCACCATCTGCCCTCCTGGATGTCATTACTGAGAGGGACGGACCGCCATCTGTCCTCCTGGATGTCATTACTGAGAGGGACGGACCGCCATCTGCCCTCCTGGATGTCATTACTGAGAGGGACGGACCGCCATCTGTCCTCCTGGATGTCATTACTGAGAGGGACGGACCGCCATCTGCCCTCCTGGATGTCATTGCTGAGAGGGACGGACCACCATCTGTCCTCCTGGATGTCATTACTGAGAGGGACGGACCGCCATCTGTCCTCCTGGATGCCTTTGCTAAGAGGGATGGACCGCCATCTGCCCTCCTGGATGTCATTAGTGAGAGGGACGGACCGCCATCTGTCCTCTGGATGTCATCACTAAGAGGGAAGGGCCGCCATCTGTCCTCCTGGATGTCATTACTGAGAGGGACGGACCGCCATCTGCCCTCCTGGATGTCATTGCTGAGAGGGACGGACCACCATCTGTCCTCCAAGATGTCATTGCTGAGAGGGACGGACCGCCATCTGCCCTCCTGGATATCATTGCTGAGAGGGACGGACCGCCATCTGCCCTCCTGAATGTCATTAGTGAGAGGGACGGACCGCCGTCTGCCCTCCTTGATGTCATTAGCGAGAGGGACGGACCGCCATCTTCCCTCCAAGATGTCATTACTGAGAGGGATGGACAGCCATCTGTCCTCCTGGATGTCATTGCTGAGAGGGACGGACCGCCATCTGCCCTCCAAGATGTCATTGCTGAGAGGGACGGACCGCCATCTGTCCTCCAAGATGTCATTGCTGAGAGGGACGGACCGCCATCTGCCCTCCTGGATGTCATTGCTGAGGGGGATGGACCGCCATCTGTCCTCCTGGATGCCATTGCTAAGAGGGACGGACCGCCATCTGCCCTCCTGGATGTCATTAGTGAGAGGGACGGACCGCCATCTGTCCTCTGGATGTCATCACTAAGAGGGAAGGACCGCCATCTGTCCTCCTGGATGTCATTACTGAGAGGGACGGACCGCCATCTGCCCTCCTGGATGTCATTGCTGAGAGGGACGGACCACCATCTGTCCTCCAAGATGTCATTGCTGAGAGGGACGGACCGCCATCTGCCCTCCTGGATATCATTGCTGAGAGGGACGGACCGCCATCTGCCCTCCTGAATGTCATTAGTGAGAGGGACGGACCGCCGTCTGCCCTCCTTGATGTCATTAGTGAGAGGGACGGACCGCCATCTTCCCTCCAAGATGTCATTACTGAGAGGGATGGACAGCCATCTGTCCTCCTGGATGTCATTGCTGAGAGGGACGGACCGCCATCTGCCCTCCAAGATGTCATTGCTGAGAGGGACGGACCGCCATCTGCCCTCCTGGATGTCATTGCTGAGAGGAACGGACCACCATCTGTCCTCCTGGATGTCATTAGTGAGAGGGACGGACCGCCATCTGCCCTCCAAGATGTCATTGCTGAGAGGGACGGACCACCATCTGCCCTCCTGGATGTCATTACTGAGAGGGACGGACCACCATCTGCTCTCCTGGATGTCATTACTGAGAGGGACGGACCGCCATCTGCCCTCCAAGGTGTCATTGCTGAGAGGGACGGATTGCCATCTGCTCTTCTGGATGTCATTGCTGAGAGGGACGGACCGCCATCTGCCCTCCTGGATGTCATTGCTGAGAGGGACGAACCGCCACCTGCCCTCCTGGATGTCATTGCTGAGAGGGACGGACCACCATCTGTCCTCCTGGATGTCATTGCTGAGAGGGACGGACCGCCATCTGCCCTCCAAGACGTCATTGCTGATAGGGACGGACCGTCATCTGCCCTCCTGGATGTCATTGCTGAGAGGGACGGACCGCCATCTGCCCTCCTGGATGTCATTGCTGAGAGGGACGGACCGCCATCTGTCCTTCTGGATGGCATTGCTGAGAGGGACGGACCACCATCTGCCGTCCTGGAAGTCATTGCTGAGAGGGACGGACCGCCATCTGCCCTCCAAGATGTCAGTGCTCCCCACTTGACGGCCGGCCTGTCATGCCATCTGCCCCCCCCCCCCTCCCCGCCCGCTAGCCCCAGGCTTGGCTTCCCCTCTATGGCGGCGGCGGCGATTACGACAGAGGCGGTGGCCTCGCTGTCAGGGTTTCGACCCGCCCGCCTCCCCTACCACCCCCCACGGAGAGCCTTCTGGTAGAATGGAAACTATCGAGTTGGGATAGTTCATATGACGGAATGAAGGGGGTGGGGGTATGGTTGGTATGAGGGGGGGGGGGGCGGGGAGGGGAAAGGAGTGAAGACAGATGGATGCGTGGGGTATTGTTAGTGGAGAGATCAATCGGTGTATTGCATATGGGAGGGTGGGTGGAGGCGGGGGGGGGGGGGGGGCTGGACAAGGGGGGGGGGGGGGTAGAGATGGAGTGGAGTAGGGGGTCAGGTAGGACGGGTGACGGGAGAAATCGGAGATGAGGGCTGCATGGTGGGTGAGGGGGCATTGGGAAGTGGGGGGGGGGCGGTAAGATTATATATGAAGCAAGGTGGCGTGGCCTGGGTGGAGAGTTCGGGGACAGGGCGGGGAGGGAGGGGGGGCGGGTAACATTATATAAGCAAGGTGTATATAGGCCTGTAATCCTAGATGGTCCTCCAGGTGGCTGGTCAGGCCGGCCGGGGGTCCCCGGTATAAACCAAACTCTGACAGCTTTCATTGCTGGCGAGTGAACTGCAAATTTATGGTCGTGTCCGTGCCGGCCATCGGCCGAACCTGTATTATTAATCTAGCCGAGAGTGGGCAGATAGATATATCTCCCATGAGAAACGAGATGTTACCCACCCTCCCCCCGCCACACACCCACTCCCTCCCCCCGCCCCGCCCCACCCTTCATGTGACCGTGATCGCTCTCCGAACGAAGCAATTCCGCTTTCCTCCGGACTTGAACCCAAATTGCGGAGTTCGGTTGGGGGGGGGGGGGGGTGCTAAGGGGTGGTGGTGGTGGTGGTGGTGGTGGTGACCGCTTTAAAGTGACGACTTGTCGCGAGGGGTGCCCCCACCCCCCCCCCCCCCAACCCGACCCCCACCTACGTCCGCATACGCACATAAACACACAACGACGCCACCGCCTACCGCACGGCGGCGCTGCCGCATGACTGCTTAATGTGACGAATATTTTGTGGGGCGACGTGATGGAAATGATGCTCCGGGAAACTAATCGGTGGAGGCGTGAAAAATGGATGGTGGAATCGGTGTGCGATGGCTTCATTATAGAAAATAGGCTGGCTGCCTGTCCAATGCTGGGGAGCCGAAAACGAGGCCGGGAGGTGCGGGGCTGGGCGGAGCGGGGCGGGTCGATGTCCAGGCTGAGAGCCGCTAAGGTGTCGCCCCCTGGTGTCGTGGCCCTACACTAAAGGGGCTCTCGATCTAGCCGGTGTGTGAGCGTATAGCAGTCCCGCGCTGCTGGGCAAATCTGCAGCTTCACTCACGCCGAAGGTCGTTGGGCGGCGGCGACAAAAAGTCATATAAATGCAAGCTGTTGGTCACCTCGATGGAGATGTATTCGGTCGGGAGAAACTAGCATAACTTGTCAGCTGTTTGTGTCTGGCAGCGGGGCATTGACAACGGGGTGGGAGGGGGGCCCACGTTAGGGAATGGCCCAGGTCCGTCAGGAGTTGTATAAACACAACGCGGTGTCGGTGTTAACCTTTTATTACCTTGACCGCCCATGAATTCTGTACCATAAGGGGAATTAGACACATGGCCGAAGACAAGCGGCAGTTGGATCGAACCCCGGTGTTTAGACACATAGTGTTTAGACAGATGGTTAGACAAATCGGGTATAGAAACATGGTGTTAGACACATGGAGTTAGAAACATGGTGTTAGGTACATGGTGTTAGACACATGGTGTTAGACACATGGTGCTGACACATGGTGTTTAGACACGTGGCTTTAGACACATGGCGTTAAACACATTGTGTTAGACACATGATGTTAAACACATGGTGTTAGACACATTGCGTTAGACACATGGTGTTAGACACATTGTGTTAGACACGTGGTGTATGACACATGGTGTTAGACACATTGTGTTAGACACATGGTGTTAGACACATGGTGTTAGCCACGTGGTGTTAGACACATTATTTTAGAAACATGATGTTAGACACATGGTGTTGTGGCAAACGGCGTAACGGACATAATGGTGTTTAGACAGGGTATTTAGACACATGGGGTTTAGACAACATGTCTTTAGATGCATGGTGCAAGACATGATGTTTAGAAACATGATATTTAGACACAGAGTGCAAAGACACAAATTAATGTTAAGACACAGTTTCTGTATTAACCTATGACAATTCTCCAACATCACTCTACATCACTTTACATTTCACTTATACCGAAACAGTGACTTATGATATGCCGCAGACACCGAAAATAGCAAACACGAAACCTTGAAGCTAACATATTACAGAAGCGGAGTTCCTTGATAATGTATTATAGACAAAGAAAAAGAATATTCCACGAGAAGCCGCCGACAAATTCCATCACATCCGAGAATAACTAGTAGGGGCGATTTAATACATTCGCGACGAGATGTGAGCCCCCTATCGGCGTCGCTTAACACTATTCCGATAACGTTGTCGCTCAAGTGTCCTTAGCATTGGCTACAGCTCTACGGCAACCAAAGCACTGACCGTTACCAAAAGCCTTACCCTGATGCCCTCCCTCCCCCTTCCACCCAATCACCCTCCTCCCACTCCTATCTGTACTCATGGAATCAGGATACTGGGTTCAGCATGGACATCTGCCTCTCGGTGGGGTCCCCCAGACGAATATATTAGATCCCCAGCCCTGAATTATCAGTTTAGGTGGTGGGTTGGGGGGTGGGGGGGTGGGGCGGGGGGTGATAAGGTCTGATGGTTACCCCCTCAACCCCCGTGCCACCTAGGGATGGTGAGACGGGGGTGGGGGGGGGGGGGACTGTCACTCGGTTATAGAATTGCTGGGTCGTTTATCTTCGATCTGTCCTATCAAGCCCCAAAGTCTCGTTATGCATGTATCTAACGGTTTCCGATGAGCATTTGACCTATTGGCAAGTGTACCCCTCTACAGGTCGCAAATTTTTTGGGGCGTCCTATAAAGATGCTGAAGTGCTTGACAGAAGAAAGGAATCTGAGATTTTTTTGCCTCTTGGACCACCCTCATATCGTCACATTGCATAACATTTTGCAAGTTATTTTGATTTCGCCAGCGCTCGGCAGAGGGGCGGTTCGCCCGTTGCAGAGCCGCCTCCTGTTCCATGATGGCGCACACAGGCTTACATCATACTTACATGTACCTTACTATAATTGAGATACAATTTAATAATGATAAATGACTATCCTAACGAGCTTATTCAGCCAAGAAATAATCCTCTTCGTGCGGCGATTAGGAAAACATGGTCGTCTGCACAGAAACAAATCCCGGGACTGTAGCGTATGACCTCACTTCGCACTTGATGACGTCACCCCGCAGTAGATGACGTCACACCGCAGCAGATGGCGTCATACCGCAGTAGATGACGTCACACCGCGGTGGATGATGTCATCCCGCAGTGGATGTACGTCATATAGACACTTATATTTGGTAATTACCAGATAGAAGTAATTGATTTATAATTTGACTCGATCAAGCCGTCGATTATCTCGCCGTCGCTATCACCTTACTCACAATTAGTTGATTCGAGCGCAACTGATCAACTCATCGTTGCCTCGTCCTGCGTCTCTTATTATATATACGACTGATGACAAAATTCGTTGTACATGAATTGCTGGAACTCTAGCTATTCAAGTACGACACGAAATTAAGCCGCTTGCGTCCAGTGCATTTCAATGGGCGGTTTACCGATATATGGGGAACGAAACCGTTAAATTATTACGTTGCGTTATTGCATTCAATGCGGATAGACGCACGTTTATCGCTGGAGGTGTCTCGGTGCAAATTGAATGCATGTAATTATCCGACGCATCAATTGAACAGCTCAGATGTTAAACGTCATCCCCAAGCGTGCCACAGACTCCCGTCGAAATGCTATATCGATGCGCCGTCATGCAACGCGTTCGCTGCATGGCGACATGGGGGAAGGGGGAGATGCCCGCGAATAAAGGAGGAAATGATCAGCGATTCTGTAGCCTCGGGGGGCAACATTTATTCCCACACACAATATCCAATCTGAGCAATCGAATCTTTCAATCCATTCGAAGGGATTGATAGTCCAAAGGGTTCATCTCATCCACTTTTGTTAACAGACAATTAGTGCGCATGGAATTAACACTGCGCTTTTTAACCGTGGATAGGTTTTGTGTCGCTTGCCTGTCTGCCCGTAGGTCCCCCCCACCCTCCCCCACCCCGTTTTGCTCGTCTCTATTTTGACGATTGGCGTTGTTTAGCCGGGTATTAGTGAGAAATATTGACCGAGTGCCCATGAAAGGCCCGACGAACAAGCAGCAGAATTAGTCCGAATGGCCTGACTCGTTAAGTGACCGTGTTTGAAGGTTATGTAAAGTGCCCGCGGGTTTGTCGCCGTTGCGCCGTTCGGTTGTACAAGGGGTTTGCCTTGATTGAGCGTCTAGCTCATTTGCGGACCCATCGATTTATTCATGGTCAGTTTAACCCGATGACGCAAGACACCGAACAGCCGACTACACAGGGCGGGGGAAGAGACCAGCCAATCGTGACGTCATCTGTGGCTGCTGTCATGGCAACGGGGAAGCTCAACCCCAAGGGATCGCACGAGATGATCCAACCACGCCGTCCGTAGCTGTCGGAGTAAGTTGCCCTTATTATTAACATTGCCAGATTGTCGGCTGTCAGTACAGTACAGCGAGTTGAGATTATGGAAGTAATTACTTCTTCAATACATGTCCAGATTTTGTATTGATTTGGAGTTCGTTAGAAGCTGGCCGGATGATTGAGTTGATGCCGTGTCGCATCAGCTACTAATCCCATAGATGATGTTACCGTATGCGAAATGCAATAATCTGACTTGTTTTGAAGATTTCTGTTAATAATGTCAACATATATTATGATTTTCAAGATCTGCTGGAGCAACCTATTTGATGGCGTTCCATTTTGTATCCGCAAAAAAATTAAATGCTTCAGCCTGGGCTACCAATAATAAACAAACAAGCTGGACGGCCGAAATGCCCATCTTGACTATCTTGACATATAATTGTCTTAGGCGCCTATATTATACTCTATAGCACGATTTGTTGCAGTGTAACCTAACACGGAATACATAATTATATCTCTGATAGATGTTCAGCTAGCACCTATACAGCGTCGACCTCTTATGTTTCTTGGCGATGCTCTTCGTGGGTGAAGTGAAAAAAAACTGAGGTCGCGCAGCTTACGATATATTCGTTTAAATATTTCGCACATAAAACTCAAATGCATCACTTGAAATGTTGAATAATCGTCTTGAAAGATGTTAAGTTGCATCAGTCGAATTATATAGGATTAGTCTGAAGAACTGATTACGTAGATACGTTGATAAGAGTGCCAGAGCTGGTACCGGGATCTAGCGCATTGATATAGTGGCTATAATGCCGGACAACGGAACCATAGTAACTATATTATGGCTATCATAGAAATATCTCGGAAATATCCATCAACTGCGCATCAAAAGACCCATTCAACTAATTAAAATTACCATGGCCGGCCGACAGATCTGAGAATGGGTTCACTCAGCGACCGACACCGACCGACCGACACGCCCTCTACCGTGAGACTGATAAAGGATGACTGGAACACTCTCCACACACAATGCGCTCATTGTGATGAATGGGGCAACCAGGTCTATTGCTGCAAGGAATCGAAGAGAAGAATAGATCCCGCGGGGTAAGGGTGACCAGTGGTCAGCAGGGCTTGACCCCCTCCGCCCCGCCCCCCCCCCGTCGCGCCCCACATGCACCCCCAGCACCACCCTCCCACCCCCACAGGCATCTTCTTCTCGACGCCGAATCGTGCCGGTCACGGCGTCTTGCTTATTGTCTCTGATCGACGTGTAATTATCAAGGCGTCTGGACTGAGACACATAGCCATGTATAATTGATATGACTCCTCAGATTATACCCCCCCCCCCTCCCCTCCCCCTCCCCCTACCCGTCACCCTCGCCATCGGTCCTCAATAGCCAGCATATCGATTAGCCCTCCCCTGCTCTGCTTCGGACAGCCCACCGGCCAGTCGCTACGGCCAGACACACAGACAGACATCTAATCCCCCCACCCCAATACACCCCATCTGTACCCCCACATCCCGCCCCACCCCCCGGCCGCCCACCAAATGGCGGCTTTGGTCTGCTTATTGTTCCGCTTGGCACCGAGGAAATGAACTGATTGTACGCACGTCCATGAGTAGTCTGCCGTCACCACCACCACCCGCACTCTCACCCTCACCCTGATCCTCCCCGTCTCGCCCCACCCCACCCCACCCCGTCCCGTCTATCTCCACTAAACCCACTAAACTTGCTTCCAGCCACCCAGGCCAGCCGCTAGTGCCCATACCCCCCCCCCCCTCCCCCTCCCCGTATTCACCCTCACCCTCACCCTCACCTTCACCCTCACCCTCACCCCGCCCGCTCCCCCACCCCCCGTCCTCCCCCCCCCCGTCCTCCCCCCCCCGTCCTCTCCCCGCACCTCTCCCCACAACGTTACCCTGACTTGATAACCCTCTACATATATGTATGCATTCAGATAAAGGGTCGCCGTTATAATCTTATTTTGACATGATGCAGAACCTCTTACGTCCACCAAGAGGCCATCACTGCCGCCTCACCATGAGTGGTCGAACTGAACTGTGAACTGATCCAGTGAACTGCAATGGGCTGGGGGGGAGGGGGGGAGGCTGGGCCGGGTGTGTGGAGGCTGGTTGGTTGGTTGATTATTCAGGACGCTTTAACCACTGTTGGTCATATCGCGTCAATGGGAGAAGGAAGGGAGAGTGGAGCCATGTCCCCTGGGGTAACCCCCTACCCTTTATGAAGAAAGACATGGGATCTTTATCCTGCGACCACACAGACATAGCCACAGCAGGGCTCGAACCACCGACCCACGTGCCGTTAGGCTCTCAGGTGACCAGAGCACTCAATGCGTGCGCTCTAGTCCACTGAGCTATCGGGGCGGCCCGTGTGGGCGGTGTGTGTGGGAGGGTGGCGGTAGGTGGTAGGTGGTAGGGGGTGGGGGAGGGGGGAGCATGAGGGAAGGGGGGGTCAAGGGGTAGGATAGTGACTAGTTAGTAGGATTTATTGTCGATGTGCCCGAGTACGCATTATAACTTCAGTAATTAGAAATCTCTAGTTTTTATGATGACGTCACTAATATCTAATCAAATACGTCTTGATAACGAGAAACACATCTACATAATTAGCGGGGTTTTGTTTTTTTGTAAGTACATGGTTAATGAGACAACTCATATAAAGAATATATGACATAAGTCAATACATGTACCAGAGAATCAGATTATGCCCCCTATGGCCAACCGTTGCATAGCCACCGCAATCACATAACACAAAAACCTTAGGTATACCACACGTTGAGTGGCAGTTGAAAGGAGGCTGTGTGCGCTTACTCATATTGACATAAGTTTCAGAGCGGCATGCATACATGTCAGCCAGGCATAAGAAAATCACGACACTGAGGCTCTATTCGTTTGCTTATTTATGAGTGCGCAAACATTTGATGTCAAATATCAAAGGAAACGGCCTAAGAGACAAAGTGGAGCCATGTCACGGGATGTCTATTTTCCATGAACAAAAACTAACGGTAGCATGTGTATGTCTACAATAATATTGCCAAATGAAGACAAAGGAATAGCGACTGCTGCTCGACAGCCACTGTCGCAGCGACGAGGCATGTTATATGGGCGCGACGGTAAATCGTCCTTTGTTAGAAGAAAACGAACAGTTTTTTGCAACAAGGCGTTAACGTAATACCACAAAGAGCGCGCATACAGCTCCAGAAAATGTCACTCTGGTTATACATAACGTTTTGCGAGGAAAGATAATTTATATATAGGTTTTGCAAATTGTTGAGTTCAGATAGCATACTATGTCAAATTCATATACATGTGTTTATGCCAAAGCTTGATGTAAATTACATTCTAAATATGGAGATACTAGGACCCACGTCGAAATCCCATGGGCTACTGACGCCGTATTGCTCAACACAGGAATTCATTTTCTAGATGCAAACTGTAAGTCTCTTTTATTCTAGCTGGATTATATATTTGATCTTTATTTTTCGAAACATTAATATTAAACGCGGAGTCGATATGCCGAATCCCGCCCATACCATGCTCAAGTAATTCATTCTACTTTCATTTCGCCAGTGTGTGGTGTATTTTTCCTGCCATAAATAGCCAGGAACCATGGTGTCACGGTGTTTATAGAGGATGACTGTAGCATTATATATATATATATATATATATATATTGCACCCGAAGGGGTAATTACCTAGATGCACCAAGACGCTGTTGGCCTGTGACGTTAGGTCGGTTTCCTCGCGGGCATCGGTTGTTCGGTCAATAGTAACGACTGGGGAGAGACCCGACAGTCGTATGGGTCAGAAATTGGGCTGACAGCTATCCGCTTACAAGAAAAGGGAGAGGGAAGTAAGATTAAAATATGTTGGAGTGTCCTAGTCGCAATCCCATCCTCTCTCTCTCCCCCCCTCTCTGTATATATTTTTATCGACTGGTGCACAAGCCTCTTCTTCGAAGGCATCGAGCCGAAGGCCTCACGGCCGGGCCTCTCCAATGAGCGGCTCCAGCTCCAGCCATTGTGATGTAATTGGCACTCGTCTGTGCAAGGATAAAAATCTAGGATGAAACCCCTCTTTCCAAAAGAGTACGGACTTATCTGTAAAGAACAACGGCTTCTTGGTATCTGGATCTTCACCAATGACAAGATAAGATCTCACTGATTTGTGTGTGTCCATAAACCTTATTTATTTAATGAGGTTAATTACCAATGTACATATATTTATAGCCTCCTCTATTGTGTCCTTCTCGAACAAAGATAGAAAGAAAGGAACAGACCCATCGCTTTCTGCATTTAGGTTGCGTTTCATATTCACTGGGTGCGTATCAAACAAATCATTGACTCTAAAATTTGTTGTCTTGCCTTCCTAGCATGAGATAAATATTGTATGGTTTAAATAATATTTTTAATTGACAAGCTTTAATGCTATTTACTTATGTTTTAATTGAGAATCTGAGCGTAGGTCAAGTCTGTACAATTTGCTAAAATGTCTACAAAACAGACCTAGCTGTGCTTTATTAAAGTAATTGTTCTTTATTTAAATAAAGAACGGAAAAACTGTGCATTATCTTGATAATGAACGGTTGTGGTTAATGTTGACTCCGCTAAGTGTCACGGTGTAATCAAGCGAGCCGAGCTGAGCTGAGCCGAGCTAACTGGTCTGATCTTGTCAGAACTAACAAATTTCCAGACAATGAAATGTCACCGTTAAGCTCCAGGCGGGGGGGGGGGTGCATTGGTCATGCCATTCCTACTAAAGGTGCCACATATATATATATATATATATATGTCCGACATAAATGGATGAATTGATTCACTGATACTGTCTTTCAGGGGGAGTTGTTTCGTGGAAGTTAGACGTGACGACTTGACCCTTCTGGGAATTAAGAAAAACATTTTCAAAATTATATCTACTACCCCCATGCCTTCTCACCCTCCACCCTGGGGCTTCATATTGACTGGTGCATTATTTAATCGGTAGTTCTTTTATTTTAGAGCAAACCGCTGCTTTCCTAACGCTGTCGATTTCTTGTGTCCAATCCTAGAAAATGAACCACTCAAATCATGAGCAGAACTAATGCCTTGTTACAACAATTTTATAAGAACGTAAGAGAATCGCTGTCGTGCATTCCCCAAATAAAGCACTCGACGCTATCGAGTGCACTCCAGCTCGTTCTTTAACTAGTACATATTGAATTTCGCTAATTCTCATACATAAAGGCATATTAGACCTTTGGACCATGTGAATAATTCAGGTGACGTAGTTAGTGACATAAGAGTTTTTAATAACAATAAACTGTCCATATTAAATTGCCCATGATTGATATCAACGGACGTTTGGTTACAAGTGACAAATGCTTCAGCATGCAAAACAAAAGACTATGAGCAATTTATTGGCGATTAGTACCTTAAAACGCTACCCGTGTGTGTATTTAGACCGACCTAATGGCTCCTCGCCATATTAAAACAAACATATTACTTGCACGCATAGTAAGCGATTTTTACACCACCAGCACGCTGTGGATAGATAGATATTCTAACACGCCAGAAGGTAGCGACCCTATCTCACCTCAACCCCACGACCGAAAACACCGCTTTGGCGCTAGCGTGGCTGAAAAAACACAATGTCACTGAAGCAAATAGCGTGTCTCCTCGTCTTTATGCTTCATGTGTCCACACCCCCCCCCCCCCTCCTCCCATCCCCTCGCCATCCCCCCACCACAAGTCACCCCAAACAGGTATGATCGTTTGTATTTATTATTGGTTACAGTGAATGAGCATCGATTTCTATGCCTTTTTCCGGGAAGGCCAGTGCCACCATAGCCCGCCGGATGGCGCTGACTGCAGCTTAGTTGACGCGCCACCTTTACGGTTGTCCGAAATGTCATGCTAACTGGGCGTCAAGGGAGAAAGACGGCCAATATCGTGCATCAAGGTAAAACTATAAGGTTCATTTAGCATTAGTCGTTGGTAGGCCTAACTGTTGTTGTTCGGCGACAAGCATGTGGCGCATTTTCCAAAGGTGTTTACCAAATGACTCCATGCAATGTTTTTGGTGAGAACCAGTTATATCTATGTAACGGTAACGAGGGGTGTGATAAAAAATAAAAATAAGTAAAAAGATGACCATGCAGGCAGGGATTGACAGTTTAGGAGTTTATCCTGAAAGAAGACCGGCAGCATAGGATTACAAAATTATAACGATCAGTTGATAAAAATTATGATTAACCCGGCCAGTAAACCACATGGCCATTGCCGTCATTAACCCTTTGCTCATAAATTAAACTATTCGTATGCACAGCTCCTGTAAGCAAGTAAGCAGATTATGTGACACTGCATGTAATTCTACATTTACTTCAACCTAATAGCTATAGGGATGAAAAAAAACTATTTATAATTCATGACACCACGTACTTGAGACAACTAGCTGTCTAGACATGTAAACACCACGTGTGTAAGCTTACTCTTCAAATGGCTTTAAAATAGAGAACATAAAACACCTTTAAACTCCAATGCAATTGTTACTGAAAGACACCGACTAGAAAATAAGAATACCTGAAAGAAGGCAGGGCCTCCACCACAGTTCCTCCATGGGAGGATACGAGTGGGGCGCACTGGATGCAGCGCCCCCCCCCCCTAAAGACGATAGCAAAGAGGACACAAACCTCGCGACAGGGGTTTAAATACTGGAGTCTACGGCTCCCACAATGCAACACAAAGCAAGGTCAAGGCCGCTCAACATTTCCGGCAGACGACATGTGCGCGTTTCAAAACAAAACGCTGCATAACTGTCAGATATTAAAAGTTAAATTGC
Source organism: Arenicola marina (assembly GCA_964019135.1). Taxonomy (NCBI): domain Eukaryota; kingdom Metazoa; phylum Annelida; class Polychaeta; family Arenicolidae; genus Arenicola; species Arenicola marina. The sequence goes on from OZ025255.1 coordinate 15,669,581, forward strand.
AAGTTAGAAAGAGACTGACAGCAACAATTTAGAAGATACCAAGGTAGGAAACACGTATAAAGTAGACCTGGAATACACACAGAGTCCCGATTCTTCGATTTTAAGGATATGCAGATGAAAAGTACATCTAGCGACAACTGACAAAATCGATTCTGTGACATCTATTTATTGCAATTTGCCAGTTTGTTTGTGTGTGTGTTTTTTTACTTTCTATTCATTTTCATTTCTTTTATTGTCATGATGTGATGTGAATGTTTGGCTGATATGTGATCTGTTATGTATCGTTTTTGTATTTGTATGTATGCTGTGTTCAAGTCGAGCGACAGACCCGGCGGACATAATCCCCTGCCCTAAACATACACTAGGACAAATGCCCCGGCGGACAAAATCCCCGGTCTAGATATAAATATAAGCACTGCTACATATCATATAGACAAAATAAGAATATTTAATCGATACCTATAGTTTTGTATATTAGTCTACTATAATTGTTGAAATTAGATGAAGTTATACCGCCAGTTAAAAACACACCAGTCCATACTTAATACTCGTTCATGTATACTCAGTTTCTGCTGCAATCAATCCGTGTAACATGACTGCCGCTTGACATTGAATATTTCTGTTGAGGAACTTGTAGCTTGTGTGCAATAAATTGTCGCTGACATAACCATTACGGCGACATGTGTTATCATGTAATGATGTCTACGCGTTGTAAAGTTTTAAGGTCTTTATGTGTTGAAGTGTTGCAATGTTTACGCGTTGCAATGGTGTAACGTTTACGTTTTGCAATGTTTGCGCGTTGCAATGTTTACGTGTTGCAATGTTGTAATGTGTACGTGTTACAATGGTGTAATGTTTACGTGTTGCAATGTTGTAATGTTTACGCGTTGCAATGTTGTAATGTTTACGTGCTACAATGGTGTAATGGGTATGTGTTACAATGGTGTAATGTTTACGTGTTGCAATGGTGTAGGGTTTACGTGTTGCAATGTTATAATGTTTACGTGTTGCAGTGTTTAAAGAAAAACCGGGTCGTCACATTGTTGGGCAGTAATAAAAGATGTCGTTAGTTTGTTAACTATGTTGCGGGTGGGTTTAAGAGGCCTATCTCGGTAAACATTGCCCTTAAGGTGACCAAAACAGTACATATATAAATAGAAACAATGTTAGGTTGCTACCACATTTGCCATGAGGCCAGCACACTGACGTATCCCGTAGGGTTCGCAGGGAAGCAGGTCGTCAACAAAATTGACTTACCAGCTTAGGGCTGGAACCAACCTACCCACGTGAACACAATCGCCAGACAGAGGGCGCAATAGCTCGTCAGGTATTAACCAGCCTGTTTATGTGATTATGTGTGTATGGGTTTATGCGATAAATGTGTTTATGCTTGACCACTGATCCTAACTGTTTAAACGGCCCATGTAATGAATATGCAATATTGCAATGGAAACTGAAACTGAAACCTGGATAGCGCGCACTGGTTTAAAGTTTCCTTCTGCTAATCAGAATGCGTACCAGGAGTCGATGTGCAGTATGTTTGCTTCTTACGAAGTGCAAGAGTGCATCCAATATAGTTGTGAACAAAATTCGCGTTTATTTCATGGACTACTCGATTCATCTAGCGCTTTTGACACGGTGTGGCATTGTCGGTTGTTTGTACAGTTGCACGAATTTGGTGTGCGTGGAAAATTCTGGCGTTTGTTATACGCGTCATATGAAAACATGGTATCAAATGTGGTTTGTAACGGTGTTGTCTCTAAGGATATTCCCATATGTAGATCCGTCCGACAGGGATCGATTATGGGTCCATGGTATTATATGATCTTTATTCACGACTTGGCGGTTACATTAAGTACGTGCCCTCTAGGGGCCAGGACGGGTTCAGTGCCATCCGGTGGTATCCTACAAGCCGACGACATGGCTCTCTGCGCCCTCACTGCAAAGGGCCTGCAGGGTCTTGTGGACATATGTGAAAATTATAGTCGCCAATGGAGCTTTAGGTATAACCCTGTTAAATCAAAGTTTATAGTTTTTGGTGAGTCGCGAAAACGTAAGAAAGAAAGACCTTTCAAGACAAACATTATTCTGTATGGTGAAAGAATCCAGGAAGTGACTGAATATACTCCTGTTGGTGTGAAACTGAACGCTCAGCAACAGACACTAGGGAGAGCTAAGGAGGTAGCTATGAAAATTCGGAGAACTTTAATAGCCATAATCGGATAATCGGGAAAGGAGTTTCGGGCTCAAGCATGAGCTGCCTTACGGCATTAAAGCTTTACCAGACTGTGGTATTGCCACGTGCTCTCTATGGGGCGAAGCTTTGGAACAAACAGACCAAGCAAGAAATCAAGAAGCTAGAGCGTGCTCACGCCTCTGCCCTCCGATTTATTCAAGTTTTTCCAAAGAGGGAAAGCATAACGATAAGCTTATCTATGTTAAATGAAAAACACGTACTATGCGAGATCGATCGTAAAAAACACTATTTTTGTTGTAGCCTTTGTCGCCTTAATGATACTAAACTAGCTAAAGCTGTTTTCGTGGAGCGTCTGCGTCAATTTCAAACCAAAACCCATATAGCGCAGCAAGGTGGCTTTGTAAGCGACTTAGTTGATATATTTATGTAATATAATTTGCTGAGTTATTTTAATCAGTTCTATGTTGATGGTTCCTTCCCCTCAAAAGTGGAGTGGAAGCGCCTTGTTAATGCAAATATAAGGGACTGGTGGAACGCAAACTATCCCACAATTACCAGTGGAGTTAAATATGAACGATTGAGAGAGGTTCGCGTAATATTGCAACAGATGCATCCAATTTGGCCCCCAGAAAAAATGAGTCCTGCCTCCGTCGACAGTATCGAGATCTCGCCCGCCTCAATTGTGTAATAAGCGAGGAACACGAAGTACATGTGTGTAACTATTGCGTAAGGTCTACTGAGATGGCCTGGCCCACTACCTTCACTCATGTCGTAAGTATTTACCAGCTAGAGAATCTTTTGGACCCATTTGACAAACCTCTGCAGTGTTCAATTAAGTGCATTCATATACAACTGTGAAGAAAAGGAAGAAACAGCTTTAATTCTAGGCAAACGTCCAAACATGCCGTTATCAGCCAATGAGTGCGCTGTTTTTTTGAGCGTTTGCGCGAGTGCGTGGCAAGTCCTCGCATATGAACGTACCCTGAGGTACTACTGACCTGACCCGCTATACCTAGTGAATATGTACTCGTTAAAGCTTTCTTTTTTTGTTATTTAGTTCCCTTTTTACGTTTGCTGTTATGTGAGTTGTGTTACTTGTATTTGGATTTCATGTAACTCTTCAGCAAATGGAAGAAATAAATAAAATCAATCAATCAATCAATCTATAAACTTTCTTGTGATTATTACATTATATAATGGAAGCACAGCTTATATTTCACTAGATTAAGAACAGTTTAACAGTTTTATCTTTTAGGCTTCCCGTTCGACATTCCCGGTTGCTACGCAACAAGGCTCGAGCCACTACAGTACACTCAGATTTGCATTGACAAGACAGTGATAGCGACAGTCCATATCATAGCTTTATAACAAGTTATAATCGGGACACATCCAGCAAACCGGGAATATGGCCATTTTCCTGCTACGCACTGCGTTGTGACAGTTATTCCAGTCGTCGGTTGGCATTTATATCAGCTTTTTTCTCGGCTTTTATGCCTTCATCTCGTTCTTAAAATGGTATTATTTTATATTTATCTGTACTAGGCAGGATATTTATCTGTACTAGGCGTTTTTTTTTTAGAAAGCACCCTGTTAACCTATGGTGAACAGTTGAAAATTATGCAGCTGTAAGTCAGTACTCCCCTTTTATATGCTATGCAGCGCAGAGCGAGCTCGAATCCGCCCGAAACACGCGCCTACCAGAATTTCCCCTGGAACGGTCTATTGGTCACGCCGTTGATCGTTATTTATTCCATTACAATCAGTCTAAATGTATGATGGATAATATATACTGACGGTTGCATTTATACGTACTAGGGTGCCAGCGAAATCGTCCCCCGACCCCCCCCCCCCCCGCGACGGCTGTTACATCCAGATCCAGACGACAGGAGTAAGCAGTCGGCTGGGTCGTTGCGACCTTATAAATGTATTCCTACGCCGCCGTTATGGAAAGCAACTAAGCCGATATGTAACACAAAATGTGAACTTAATGAAGGTTTAGTACATTGTTCATAACCAACGTTCAGCTGTGGTCTCTTTGTATCGTGACGTGGGTCCCCCTTTGGAATCGGTCTCTGTCCTCGCTTAAGTTGAACACATTCAGTCTATAGATTAACGTGGCAGATAAACGTCAAGTATAGGGAGATGTTTTCCAACATTTAGAAACACCCTGGGTGCCATGGGGTTTGCAATCGACGGTCACTATAAACGCCTTGCCTCTCTACTGAACCGCCAACTTTAGGTTTAAAGCAATCGATTCCTTCCTGATCTGCGATGTAGATTTTTGGACTGAGATTGGCCATGAGGTGACCGAATTTGTCGAATTGCCACTGAGTAGATAATACTATTCTGTGAAATTGCCATATCTGTCCGAATAGGCAAGAACTAAATGTTCAGTTCCATTATGTAGCGCAATGCGTGATGCAGCTTTTCCTGTTTATCGGCCACATAAACCAGCACCGTATTAACCAGAGGCAAGAAACTACCTGCAACAACACCAACACACTTGATATCAATTCAATATTAATATCAATATTCATTTCAAGGTGGCGTACTAAATCCAAGCACAGGCGCTTCCTAATTAAGGAATCGCCATTTGCTGGCGACGCAGCGATGGTAATTGCCCACTCAGAAAGCCAGCTGCAAGGATTCATGGATCGACTTTCATGTCTTTATGCATTATTTGCTCTGACTATAAGTGGAAGAGGGTCGTATTGAGCCAAGTGGCAATAGCGCCACCAGTGATTACCCTGCATAATTAGCCTTTAGAGGTAGGAAGTAAATGCTGTTTACTGAGAAGTACTGTTAGGGACAGTCTATCCCTGGATGACCGCAATGAATACTCGCATTGGTAAGTAAGGCAGCCACTTATTCACTGTGAATTTGCTCCAGGACACAAAGTCGTTAGTATTTTCGACGACATTATTATTATTTTCTCCGTGGGATTGCTTAAACTAAATTATGTCGTTTCATATGTCGGTGTAGGCGCTGTAGCCTATTGGGGATGGTAGCCTCATCCAGTACCCAGGTTGTATCTTGAATCACGGCCGGTCAGGGCGTCCAGGAGTGACCATAGCGGGGTTGCCTATTTTCACCGCTGCCACTTATTAATTATAAGCGATTTCCGGCTTATCTCTGCTCTCCACTAAGTTAGCGCTACAAGACCCACCTTAATTAATCGTATTCGATATTTCATCTAATTCCGTCGCCTGCTTAATTTCTTTGTTAATTACTTTTGCCAAAAAAAAACATGCCGCCATCCACACCACCGACTCCCCTCCCCCGCCCCCGCCTTCCTGATCAGCCCTGCCTTCCTGATTGCCAAGGTCCCCCCCCCCCCGCTTCCCCCCCCCCCGCTCTTCCAACAATCTGTATAAGCTATAACGTTTGTCTCTTCCCTCCCCCCTCCTCCCTCCCCCCTCCCCCGACCCAACACTCTCCAAACCCTCTCCCCTCTCGCCGTTCCTACCCCCTCTGTCGTGCCCACGCGTCCCGCGTCACCGTCACTATGGGTCAAGTCTTACGGGTGTCGGGATATTGCGTCGCCGCTTTGCCAGCTGTGGCTCTGGCCTACTTACGGTTGAGCCATAGGGGAAGATAATTTCGCCCCCACCCCCCTTGCTCCTCCACCAGCCTGCCCATCAAACCCCTCCCCCGGCTCCTCCACCCAACCTACCCCCTCCCTCTCCTCCTCCACCTCCTCCTCCTCCTTCCCCAACTCCACCACCACCCTCCTCCCTCAGGTCATTGGCTTGCTTGCCTGTTCGCTTTCAAGACGAGTATATCCTGACCACGTGCGGCGCCTCCTGCTTAATGACAACGTCATCCTCATCGGCAAAGTGCTAGGCTGGGCGAAAATAGGGGTGCGTAGGCTTGAGTTGCTTTGATGGTTTCTCCTTGGTCCGCTGCCCTTTGTCCTGTTCCCTGCTTTGATTATCTCGACAACGAACCTCGTTCTTGTCTTGCGGCGTGTGACACATGTTGTATTGCATCGGTAACAGTTATTGAGATGTTTTGCAGGTTGTTACCTTGTTCAAACTTTTACAAGAAGGAAATACAACACAGTTTAACAAGGACAATTTATGTGAAAAAAAACCGGTTGTATTTCGAGCACTGCAGATAAGAACAACTCAGTATTCTCCACATCTATTATTAGTCACTGTTGTTTAATGTCGATGACAAAGCTCCTAAATTTATGAACCACCATAGTGACTAGCATAAGTTTTTCACTCACGATATAAGAGATTTACTGACATTGTGTGCCATTGTATTGACTACAATGAGACTACTTTATGATTATTACATGACGTGCAAGCTATGCTTACAGATTGGGAAAAAGTAACCATTTGATAAACTCCTTAATCTCAATTGTAATATTTCTCATTTTGTCTACTTGTATATGTTTTTATATGGTTATTCTCTACTAAAACATGTATTTGTATTTTCTTTATTATAATGTAACTTTCCATAATAAATAGTAATTTAATTACCTCACTACGATAATATTATAGAAATTAAATACATTTGTAAACCTAATTGTAACTATTTTGTCTAAATTAGACAAGTAGGGTCAGCATTTTATCTCATATAATATTCGTTTTTACTATTATAATTACCATTCTGCCTAGCCCTTAAATTTGTTCACACGTCATACAGGAAAATGGACATTGCAAAATATTCTCTTGAAAATGTACTTGATGCCTGGTTTGAGCTTGGTAGTAGATCTATTAACATGTGGTTACTGACGTAGTTATCAGATATCTACCTTTATGTTTAAGAAGCAAACATATGCAACACAATGGTATATCAGAATTGATCAACACATTTTTCTTATGAGATATCCCAATCTGGTAAAAGAAGTGCTTTTAACAACATGCCATTTTAATTATTGCTCAATAGGTATTAGTATTCATATAAAAAGGATCTAAGTACATAGTTTCATTGAAACTATTATAGTCTGATGTGGAGACCATTGGAACAATATATATAATGATCACTGTATCTGCTTTAAATATTAAAGATATCAAATAATAACAATATATATTTGATTTTTGACAATGGCCGTTAGTACAGGACTTACAAGGGGACCCAAAAAGAAAAGACTTTATCATGTCATACAATACATTTGATAAGAATCCACGTACATTATTCAGCTGCATTGAAAACACTATTAAATATTTCTTGTGGAAATAATGCTGCACGTAAAGTTTTAATGTTGCATGTCTAGACTGCGCTCCCCATTTAGGTGACTCATGTACATATTACACATAATGGACTGATAATTAGTCTGAGTTCCTTTATGCCGGGAGAAATACGTGGATATTTCTGTCTTGCGATAAAAATGGTCAATTTACGGCCTTATGGATCACAGGCTGGTGGCAAATATCACAATTTGGTATATTGAATTATGCACGGGATGTCTCAACAACGCTAGAACTTAATATCTTCTCGGGTAATTATGAATTAATGTTAATCCCCCGTTATTTTTATCCAGTTCTTAACTCGGACTAACTTCAGTATTCGGTATCTGTAGTTCGCTTTGACTTGAAATGTGACTTCATTTTGTTGTATGATAACGACGCATGTTTCGAAAGGAAATGGGTGTAAGAAGTTATTATCTGACAATAAGCCCTGGGAATTTTGACCAACATCCGTCCTCACTCCAGGCGACAGCGTGACCGTTTAAAGGGAGACCTAGCTGGTCTGAGAAGGCCAACATTCGTCCTCACGCTAGGCGACCGCGTGACCGTTTAAGGTGAGACCTATTTGGTCTGAGAAGGCCAACATCCGTCCTCACGCTAGGCGACAGGGTGACCGTTTAAGGGGAGACCCAGCAGGTCTGAGAACGCCAACATTACGCTAGGCGACAGCGTGACCGTTTAAGGGGAGACGTAGCTGGTCTGAGAAGGCCAACATTCGTCCTCACGCCAGGCGACAGCGGGATCGTTTAAGGGGAGACCTAGCTGGTCTGAGAAGGCCAACATCCGTCCTCACGCCAGGCGACAGCGGGATCGTTTAAGGGGAGACCTAGCTGGTCGGAGAAGGCCAACATCCGTCCTCACGCTAGGCGACAGCGTGACCGTTTAAAGGGAGACCTAGTTGGTCTGAGAGGACCAACATCCGTCCTCACACTAGGTGACAGCGTGACCGTTTAGAGGGATACCTAGCTGGTCTGAGAAGGCCAACATCCGTCCTCACGCCAGGCGACAGCGTGATCGTTTAAGGGGAGACCTAGCTGGTCTGAGAAAGCTTATATTTCACTAGATTAAGAACAGTTTAACAGTTTTATCTTTTAGGCTTTCCTTTCGACATTGCCGGTTGCTACGCAACAAGGCTCGAGCCACTACAGTACACTCAGATTTGCATTGACAAGACAGTGATAGCGACAGTCCATATCATAGCTTTATAACAAGTTATAATCGGGACACATCCAGCAAACCGGGAATATGGCCATTTTCCTGCTACGCACTGCGTTGTGACAGTCTTTCCATTCGTCGGTTGGCATTTATATCAGCCTTTTTCTCGGCTTTTATGCCTTCATCTCGTTCTTAAAATGGTATTATTTTATGTTTATCTGTACTAGGCGTTTTTTTTTTAGAAAACACCCTGTTAACCTATGATGAACTGTTGAAAATTATGCAGCTGTAAGTCAGTACTCGCCTTTTACATGCTATGCAGCGCAGAGCGAGCTCGAGTCCGCCCGAAACACGCGCCTACCAGAATTTCCCCTAGAACGGTCTATTGGTCACGCCGTTGATCGTTATTTATTCCATTACAATCAGTCTAAATGTATGATGGATAATATATACTGACGGTTGCATTTATACGTACTAGGGTGCCAGCGGAATCGTCCCCCGCCCCCCACCCCCCCGCGACGGCTGTTACATCCAGATCCAGACGACAGGAGTAAACAGTCGGCTTGGTCGTTGCGACCTTATAAATGTATTCCTACGCCGCCGTTATGGAACGCAACTAAGCCGATATGTAACACAAAATGTGAACTTAATGAAGGTTTAGTACATTGTTCATAACCAACGTTCAGCTGTGGTCTCTTTGTATCGTGACGTGGGTCCCCCTTTGGAATCGGTCTCTGTCCTCGCTTAAGTTGAAAACATTTAGTCTATAGATTAACGTGGCAGATAAACGTCAAGTATAGGGAGATGTTTTCCAACATTTAGAAACACCCTGGGTGCCATGGGATTTCATTTATGCAATGGACCGTCACTATAAACGTCTGGCCTCTCAACTGAACCGCCAACTTTAGGTTTAAAGCAATCGATTCCTTCCTGATCTGCGATGTAGATTTTTGGACTGAGATTGGCCATGAGGTGACCGAATTTGTCGAATTGCCACTGAGTAGATAATACTATTCTGTGAAATTGCCATATCTGTCCGAATAGGTAAGAACTAAATGTTCAGTTCCATTATGTAGCGCAATGCGTGATGCAGCTTTCCTTGTTTATCGGCCACATAAACCAGCACCGTATTAACCAGAGGCAAGAAACTACCTTCAACAACACCAACACACTTGATATCAATTCAATATTAATATCAATATTCATTTCAAGGTGGCGTACTAAATCCAAGCACAGGCGCTTCCTAATTAAGGAATCGCCATTTGCTGGCGACGCAGCGATGGTAATTGCCCACTCAGAAAGCCAGCTGCGAGAATTCATGGATCGACTTTCATGTCTTTATGCATTATTTGCTCTGACTATAAGTGGAAGAGGGTCGTATTGAGCCAAGTGGCAATAGCGCCACCAGTGATTACCCCGCATAATAAGCCTTTAGAGGTAGGAAGTAAATGTTGTTTACTGAGAAGTACTGTTAGGGACAGTCTATCCCTGGATGACCGCAATGAATACTCGCATTGGTAAGTAAGGCAGCCACTTATTCACTGTGAATTTGCTTCAGGACACAAAGTCGTTAGTATTTTCGACGACATTATTATTATTTTTCCGTGGGATTTTTTAAACTAAATTATGTCGTTTCATATGACGGTGTAGGCGCTGTAGCCTATTGGGGATGGTAGCCTCATCCAGTACCCAGGTTGTATCTTGAATCATGGCCGGTCAGGGCGTCCAGGAGTGACCATAGAGGGGTTGCCTATTTTCGCCGCTGCCACTTATTAATTATAAGCGATTTCCGGCTTATCTCTGCTCTCCACTAAGTTAGCGCTACAAGACCCACCTTAATTAATCGTATTCGATATTTCATCTAATTCCGTCGCCTACTTAATTTCTTTGTTAATTACTTTTGCCAAAAAAAAACATGCCGCCATCTACACCACCGACTCCCCTCCCCCGCCCCCGCCTTCCTGATCAGCCCTGCCTTCCTGATTGCCATGCTCCGCCCCCCCCCCCGCTCCCCCCCCCCCCCCTCGTCCAACAATCTGTATAAGCCCCGAGCATCGCGCCTTTAAGTATTTGGCGCATTTAGCTGAGACCGATCGAGGCGGGTAAAAAGCTGCCAATATGGTGGTTATTATGGCAGCTGCCAGTGGGTGATGACGGCGCCAAGACGTTTGTCTCTTCCCTCCCCCCTCCTCCCCCCCCCCCCGACCCAACACTCTCCAAACCCTCTCTCCCCTCGCCGTTCCTACCCCCTCTGTCGTGCCCACGCGTCCCGCGTCACCGTCACTATGGGTCAAGTCTTACGGGTGTAGGGATATTGCTTCGCCGCTTTGCCAGCTGTGGCTCTGGCTTACTTACGGTTGAGCCATAGGGGAAGATAATTTCGCCCCCACCCCCCTTGCTCCTCCACCAGCCTGCCCATCAAACCCCTCCCCCGGCTCCTCCACCCAGCCTACCCCCTCCCTCTCCTCCTCCTCCTCCTCCTCCTCCTTCCCCAACTCCACCACCACCCTCCTCCCTCAGGTCATTGGCTTGCTTGCCTGTTCGCTTTCAAGACGAGTATATCCTGACCACGTGCGGCGACTCCTGCTTAATGACAACGTCATCCTCATCGGCAAAGTGCTAGGCTGGGCGAAAATAGGGGTGCGTAGGCTTGAGTTGCTTTGATGGTTTCTCCTTGGTCCGCTGCCCTTTGTCCTGTTCCCTGCTTTGATTATCTCGACAACAAACCTCGTTCTTGTCTTGCGGCGTGTGACACATGTTGTATTGCATCGGTAACAGTTATTGAGATGTTTTGCAGGTTGTTACCTTGTTCAAACTTTTACAAGAAGGAAATACAACACAGTTTAACAAGGACAATTTATGTGAAAAAAAACCGGTTGTATTTCGAGCACTGCAGATAGGAACAACTCAGTATTCTCCACATCTATTATTAGTCACTGTTGTTTAATGTCGATGACAAAGCTCCTAAATTTATGAACCACCATAGTGACTAGCATAAGTTTTTCACTCACGATATAAGAGATTTACTGACATTGTGTGCCATTGTATTGACTACAATGAGACTACTTTATGATTATTACATGACGTGCAAGCTATGCTTACAGATTGGGAAAAAGTAACCATTTGATAAACTCCTTAATCTCAATTGTAATATTTCTCATTTTTACTACTTGTATATGTTTTTATATGTTTATTCTCTACTAAGACATGTATTTGTATTTTCTTTATTATAATTTAATTAACTTTCCATAATAAATAGTAATTTAATTACCTCACTACGATAATATTATAGAAATTAAATACATTTGTAAACCTAATTGTAACTATTTTGTCTAAATTAGACAAGTAGGGTCAGCATTTTATCTCATATAATATTCGTTTTTACTATTATAATTACCATTCTGCCTAGCCCTTAAATTTGTTCACACGTCATACAGGAAAATGAACATTGCAAAATATTCTCTTGAAAATGTACTTGATGCCTGGTTTGAGCTTGGTAGTAGATCTATTAACATGTGGTTACTGACGTAGTTATCAGATATCTACCTTTATGTTTAAGAAGCAAACATATGCAACACAATGGTATATCAGAATTGATCAACACATTTTTCTTATGAGATATCCCAATCTGGTAAAAGAAGTGCTTTTAACAACATGCCATTTTAATTATTGCTCAATAGGTATTAGTATTCATATAAAAAGGATCTAAGTACATAGTTTCATTGAAACTATTATAGTCTGATGTGGAGACCCTTGGAACAATATATATAATGATCACTGTATCTGCTTTAAATATTAAAGATATCAAATAATAACAATATATATTTGATTTTTGACAATGGCCGTTACTACAGGACTTACAAGGGGACCCAAAAAGAAAAGACTTAATCATGTCATACAATACATTTGATAAGAATCCACGTACATTATTCAGCTGCATTGAAAACACTATTAAATATTTTTTTGGGAAATAATGCTGCACGTAAAGTTTTAATGTTGCATGTCTAGACTGCGCTCCCCATTTAGGTGACACATGTACATGTTACACATAATGGACTGATAATTAGTCTGAGTTCCTTTATGCCGGGAGAAATACGTGAATATTTCTGTCTTGCGATAAAAATGGTCAATTTACGGCCTTATGGATCACAGGCTGGTGGCAAATATCACAATTTGGTATGTTGAATTATGCACGGGATGTCTCAACAACGCTAGAATTTAATATCTTCTCGGGTAATTATGAATTAATGTTAATCCCCCGTTATTTCTATCCAGTTCTTAAATCGGACTAACTGCAGTATTCGGTATCTGTAGTTCGCTTTGACTTGAAATGTGACTTCATTTTGTTGTATGATAACGACGCATGTTTCGAAAGGAAATGGGTGTAAGAAGTTATTATCTGGCAATAAGCCCTGGGAATTTTGACCAACATCCGTCCTCACTCCAGGCGACAGCGTGACCGTTTAAAGGGAGACCTAGCTGGTCTGAGAAGGCCAACATTCGTCCTCACGCTAGGCGACCGCGTGACCGTTTAAGGTGAGACCTATTTGGTCTGAGAAGGCCAACATCCGTCCTCACGCTAGGCGACAGGGTAACCGTTTAAGGGGAGACCCAGCAGGTCTGAGAACGCCAACATTACGCTAGGCGACAGCGTGACCGTTTAAGGGGAGACCCAGCAGGTCTGAGAACGCCAACATTCGTCCTCACGCAAGGCGACCGCGTGACCGTTTAAGGTGAGACCTATTTGGTCTGAGAAGGCCAACATCCGTCCTCACGCTAGGCGACAGGGTGACCGTTTAAGGTGAGACCTATTTGGTCTGAGAAGGCCAACATCCGTCCTCACGCTAGGCGACCGCGTGACCGTTTAAGGTGAGAGCTATTTGGTCTGAGAAGGCCAACATCCGTCCTCACGCTAGGCGACAGGGTGACCGTTTAAGGGGAGACCCAGCAGGTCTGAGAACGCCAACATTACGCTAGGCGACTGCGTGACCGTTTAAGGGGAGACCCAGCAGGTCTGAGAACGCCAACATTACGCTAGGCGACAGCATGACCGTTTAAGGGGAGACCTAGCTGGTCTGAGAAGGCCAACATCCGTCCTCACGCCAGGCGACAGCGGGATCGTTTAAGGGGAGACCTAGCTGGTCTGAGAAGGCCAACATCCGTCCTCACGCCAGGCGACAGCGGGATCGTTTAAGGGGAGACCTAGCTGGTCGGAGAAGGCCAACATCCGTCCTCACGCTAGGCGACAGCGTGACCGTTTAAAGGGAGACCTAGCTGGTCTGAGAAGGCCAACATCTGTCTTCACGCCAGGCGACAGCGTGACCGTTTAAAGGGAGACCTAGCTGGTCTGAGAAGACCAACATCCGTCCTCACGCCAGGCAACAGCGTGACCGTTTAAAGGGAGACCTAGCTGGTCTGAGAAGGCCAACATCCGTCCTCACGCCAGGCGACAGCGTGACCGTTTAAAGGGAGACCTAGCTGGTCTGAGAAGACCAACATCCGTCTTCACGCCAGGCGACAGCGTGACCGTTTAAAGGGAGACCTAGCTGGTCTTGAGAAGGCCAACATCCGTCCTCACGCTAGGCGACAGCGTTACCGTTTAAAGGGAGACCTAGCTGGTCTGAGAAGACCAACATCCGTCTTCACGCCAGGCGACAGCGTGACCGTTTAAAGGGAGACCTAGCTGGTCTGAGAAGACCAACATCCGTCTTCACGCCAGGCGACAGCGTGACCGTTTAAAGGGAGACCTAGCTGGTCTTGAGAAGGCCAACATCCGTCCTCACGCTAGGCGACAGCGTGACCGTTTAAAGGCAGACCTAGTTGGTCTGAGAGGACCAACATCCGTCCTCACACTAGGTGACAGCGTGACCGTTTAGAGGGATACCTAGATGGTCTGAGAAGGCCAACATCCGTCCTCACGCCAGGCGACAGCGTGATCGTTTAAGGGGAGACCTAGCTGGTCTGAGAAAGCTTATATTTCACTAGATTAAGAACAGTTTAACAGTTTTATCTTTTAGGCTTTCCGTTCGACATTGCCGGTTGCTACGCAACAAGGCTCGAGCCACTACAGTACACTCAGATTTGCATTGACAAGACAGTGACAGCGACAGTCCATATCATAGCTTTATAACAAGTTATAATCGGGACACATCCAGCAAACCGGGAATATGGCCATTTTCCTGCTACGCACAGCGTTGTGACAGTCTTTCCATTCGTCGGTTGGCATTTATATCAGCCTTTTTCTCGGCTTTTATGCCTTCATCTCGTTCTTAAAATGGTATTATTTTATATTTATCTGTACTAGGCGTTTTTTTTTTAGAAAACACCCTGTTAACCTATGATGAACTGTTGAAAATTATGCAGCTGTAAGTCAGTACTCGCCTTTTACATGCTATGCAGCGCAGAGCGAGCTCGAGTCCGCCCGAAACACGCGCCTACCAGAATTTCCCCTGGAACGGTCTATTGGTCACGCCGTTGATCGTTATTTATTCCATTACAATCAGTCAAAATGTATGATGGATAATATATACTGACGGTTGCATTTATACGTACTAGGGTGCCATCGGAATCGTCCCCCGCCCCCCCACCCCCCTCGCGACGGCTGTTACATCCAGATCCAGACGACAGGAGTAAACAGTCGGCTTGGTCGTTGCGACCTTATAAATGTATTCCTACGCCGCCGTTATGGAAAGCAACTAAGCCGATATGTAACACAAAATGTGAACTTAATGAAGGTTTAGTACATTGTTCATAACCAACGTTCAGCTGTGGTCTCTTTGTATCGTGACGTGGGTCCCCCTTTGGAATCGGTCTCTGTCCTCGCTTAAGTTGAAAACATTTAGTCTATAGATTAACGTGGCAGATAAACGTCAAGTATAGGGAGATGTTTTCCAACATTTAGAAACACCCTGGGTGCCATGGGATTTCATTTATGCAATGGACCGTCACTATAAACGCCTGGCCTCTCTACTGAACCGCCAACTTTAGGTTTAAAGCAATCGATTCCTTCCTGATCTGCGATGTAGATTTTTGGACTGAGATTGGCCATGAGGTGACCGAATTTGTCGAATTGCCACTGAGTAGATAATACTATTCTGTGAAATTGCCATATCTGTCCGAATAGGTAAGAACTAAATGTTCAGTTCCATTATGTAGCGCAATGCGTGATGCAGCTTTTCCTGTTTATCGGCCACATAAACCAGCACCGTATTAACCAGAGGCAAGAAACTACCTACAACAACACCAACACACTTGATATCAATTCAATATTAATATCAATATTCATTTCAAGGTGGCGTACTAAATCCAAGCACAGGCGCTTCCTAATTAAGGAATCGCCATTTGCTGGCGACGCAGCGATGGTAATTGCCCACTCAGAAAGCCAGCTGCGAGAATTCATGGATCGACTTTCATGTCTTTATGCATTATTTGCTCTGACTATAAGTGGAAGAGGGTCGTATTGAGCCAAAGGGCAATAGCACCACCAGTGATTACCCCGCATAATAAGCCTTTAGAGGTAGGAAGTAAATGCTGTTTACTGAGAAGTACTGTTAGGGACAGTCTATCCCTGGATGACCGCAATGAATACTCGCATTGGTAAGTAAGGCAGCCACTTATTCACTGTGAATTTGCTCCAGGACACAAAGTCGTTAGTATTTTCGACATTATTATTATTATTTTTCCGTGGGATTTTTTAAACTAAATTATGTCGTTTCATATGTCGGTGTAGGCGCTGTAGCCTATTGGGGATGGTAGCCTCATCCAGTACCCAGGTTGTATCTTGAATCACGGCCGGTCAGGGCGTCCAGGAGTGACCATAGCGGGGTTGCCTATTTTCACCGCTGCCACTTATTAATTATAAGCGATTTCCGGCTTATCTCTGCTCTCCACTAAGTTAGCGCTACAAGACCCACCTTAATTAATCGTATTCGATATTTCATCTAATTCCGTCGCCTACTTAATTTCTTTGTTAATTACTTTTGCCAAAAAAAAACATGCCGCCATCTACACCACCGACTCCCCTCCCCCGCCCCCGCCTTCCTGATCAGCCCTGCCTTCCTGATTGCCAAGCTCCCCCCCCCCGCTTCCCCGCCCCCCCTCTTCCAACAATCTGTATAAGCCCCGAGCATCGCGCCTTTAGGCTTTTGGCGCATTTAGCTGAGACCGATCGAGGCGGGTAAAAAGCTGCCAATATGGTGGGTATTATGGCAGCTGCCAGTGGGTGATGACGGCGCCAAGACGTTTGTCTCTTCCCTCCCCCCTCCTCCCCCCCCCCCTCCCCCGACCCAACACTCTCCAAACCCTCTCTCCCCTCGCCGTTCCTACCCCCTCTGTCGTGCCCACGCGTCACGCGTGACCGTCACTATGGGTCAAGTCTTACGGGTGTAGGGATATTGCGTCGCCGCTTTACCAGCTGTGGCTCTGGCTTACTTACGGTTGAGCCATAGGGGAAGATAATTTCGCCCCCACCCCCCTTGCTCCTCCACCAGCCTGCCCATCAAACCCCTCCCCCGGCTCCTCCACCCAACCTACCCCCTCCCTCTCCTGCTCCTCCTCCTCCTCCTCCTTCCCCAACTCCACCACCACCCTCCTCCCTCAGGTCATTGGCTTGCTTGCCTGTTCGCTTTCAAGACGAGTATATCCTGACCACGTGCGGCGCCTCCTGCTTAATGACAACGTTATCCTCATCGGCAAAGTGCTAGGCTGGGCGAAAATAGGGGTGCGTAGGCTTGAGTTGCTTTGAAGGTTTCTCCTTGGTCCGCTGCCCTTTGTCCTGTTGCCTGCTTTGATTATCTCGGCAACGAACCTCGTTCTTGTCTGGCGGCGTGTGACACATGTTGTATTGCATCGGTAACAGTTATTGAGATGTTTTGCAGGTTGTTACCTTGTTCAAACTTTTACAAGAAGGAAATACAACACAGTTTAACAAGGACAATTTATGTGAAAAAAAACCGGTTGTATTTCGAGCACTGCAGATAGGAACAACTCAGTATTCTCCACATCTATTATTAGTCACTGTTGTTTAATGTCGATGACAAAGCTCCTAAATTTATGAACCACCATAGTGACTAGCATAAGTTTTTCACTCACGATATGAGATTTACTGACATTGTGTGCCATTGTATTGACTACAATGAGACTACTTTATGATTATTACATGACGTGCAAGCTATGCTTACAGATTGGGAAAAAGTAACCATTTGATAGACTCCTTAATCTCAATTGTAATATTTCTCATTTTTTCTACTTGTATATGTTTTTATATGTTTATTCTCTACTAAGACATGTATTTGTATTTTCTTTATTATAATTTAATTAACTTTCCATAATAAATAGTAATTTAATTACCTCACTACGATAATATTATAGAAATTAAATACATTTGTAAACCTAATTGTAACTATTTTGTCTAAATTAGACAAGTAGGATCAGCATTTTATCTCATATAATATTCGTTTTTACTATTATAATTACCATTCTGCCCAGCCCTTAAATTTGTTCACACGTCATACAGGAAAATGAACATTGCAAAATATTCTCTTGAAAATGGACTTGATGCCTGGTTTGAGCTTGGTAGTAGATCTATTAACATGTGGTTACTGACGTAGTTATCAGATATCTACCTTTATGTTTAAGAAGCAAACATATGCAACACAATGGTATATCAGAATTGATCAACACATTTTTCTTATGAGATATCCCAATCTGGTAAAAGAAGTGCTTTTAACAACATGCCATTTTAATTATTGCTCAATAGGTATTAGTATTCATATAAAAAGGATCTAAGTACATAGTTTCATTGAAACTATTATAGTCTGATGTGGAGACCCTTGGAACAATATATATAATGATCACTGTATCTGCTTTAAATATTAAAGATATCAAATAATAACAATATATATTTGATTTTTGACAATGGCCGTTAGTACAGGACTTACAAGGGGACCCAAGAAGAAAAGACTTAATCATGTCATACAATACATTTGATAAGAATCCACGTACATTATTCAGCTGCATTGAAAACACTATTAAATATTTTTTGGGGGAAATAATGCTGCACGTAAAGTTTTAATGTTGAATGTCTAGACTGCGCTCCCCATTTAGGTGACACATGTACATATTACACATAATGGACTGATAATTAGTCTGAGTTCCTTTATGCCGGGAGAAATACGTGGATATTTCTGTCTTGCGATAAAAATGGTCAATTTACGGCCTTATGGATCACAGGCTGGTGGCAAATATCACAATTTGGTATATTGAATTATGCACGGGATGTCTCAACAACGCTAGAATTTAATATCTTCTCGGGTAATTATGAATTAATGTTAATCGCCCGTTATTTCTATCCAGTTCTTAAATCGGACTAACTTCAGTATTCGGTATCTGTAGTTCGATTTGACTTGAAATGTGACTTCATTTTGTTGTATGATAACGACGCATGTTTCGAAAGGAAATGGGTGTAAGAAGTTATTATCTGGCAATAAGCCCTGGGAATTTTGACCAACATCCGTCCTCACGCCAGGCGACAGCGTGACCGTTTAAAGGGAGACCTAGCTGGTCTAAGAAGGCCAACATTCGTCCTCGCGCTAGGCGACCGCGTGACCGTTTAAGGTGAGACCTATTTGGTCTGAGAAGGCCAACATCCGTCCTCACGCTAGGCGACAGGGTGACCGTTTAAGGGGAGACCCAGCAGGTCTGAGAACGCCAACATTACGCTAGGCGACAGCGTGACCGTTTAAGGGGAGACCCAGCAGGTCTGAGAACGCCAACATTACGCTAGGCGACAGCGTGACCGTTTAAGGGGAGACCTAGCTGGTCTGAGAAGGCCAACATCCGTCCTCACGCCAGGCGACAGCGGGATCGTTTAGGGGGAGACCTAGCTGGTCTGAGAAGGCCAACATCCGTCTTCACGCCAGGCGACAGCGTGACCGTTTAAAGGGAGACCTAGCTGGTCTGAGAAGACCAACATCCGTCCTCACGCCAGGCGACAGCGTGACCGTTTAAAGGGAGACCTAGCTGGTCTGAGAAGACCAACATCCGTCCTCACGCCAGGCAACAGCGTGACCGTTTAAAGGGAGACCTAGCTGGTCTGAGAAGGCCAACATCCGTCCTCACGCCAGGCGACAGCGTGACCGTTTAAAGGGAGACCTAGCTGGTCTGAGAAGACCAACATCCGTCTTCACGCCAGGCGACAGCGTGACCGTTTAAAGGGAGACCTAGCTGGTCTTGAGAAGGCCAACATCCGTCCTCACGCTAGGCGACAGCGTGACCGTTTAAAGGGAGACCTAGCTGGTCTGAGAAGACCAACATCCGTCTTCACGCCAGGCGACAGCGTGACCGTTTAAAGGGAGAACTAGCTGGTCTGAGAAGGCCAACATCCGTCCTCACGCTAGGCAACAGCGTGACCGTTTAAAGGCAGACCTAGTTGGTCTGAGAGGACCAACATCCGTCCTCACACTAGGTGACAGCGTGACCGTTTAGAGGGATACCTAGCTGGTCTGAGAAGGCCAACATCCGTCCTCACGCCAGGCGACAGCGTGATCGTTTAAGGGGAGACCTAGCTGGTCTGAGAAAGCTTATATTTCACTAGATTAAGAACAGTTTAACAGTTTTATCTTTTAGGCTTTCCTTTCGACATTGCCGGTTGCTACGCAACAAGGCTCGAGCCACTACAGTACACTCAGATTTGCATTGACAAGACAGTGATAGCGACAGTCCATATCATAGCTTTATAACAAGTTATAATCGGGACACATCCAGCAAACCGGGAATATGGCCATTTTCCTGCTACGCACAGCGTTGTGACAGTCTTTCCATTCGTCGGTTGGCATTTATATCAGCCTTTTTCTCGGCTTTTATGCCTTCATCTCGTTCTTAAAATGGTATTATTTTATATTTATCTGTACTAGGCGTTTTTTTTTAGAAAACACCCTGTTAACCTATAATGAACAGTTGAAAATTATGCAGCTGTAAGTCAGTACTCGCCTTTTACATGCTATGCAGCGCAGAGCGAGCTCGAGTCCGCCCGAAACACGCGCCTACCAGAATTTCCCCTGGAACGGTCTATTGGTCACGCCGTTGATCGTTATTTATTCCATTACAATCAGTCTAAATGTATGATGGATAATATATACTGACGGTTGCATTTATACGTACTAGGGTGCCAGCGGAATCGTCCCCCGCCCCCCCCCCCCCCCCCCGCGACGGCTGTTACATCCAGATCCAGACGACAGGAGTAAACAGTCGGCTTGGTCGTTGCGACCTTATAAATGTATTCCTACGCCGCCGTTATGGAAAGCAAGTAAGCCGATATGTAACACAAAATGTGAACTTAATGAAGGTTTAGTACATTGTTCATAACCAACGTTCAGCTGTGGTCTCTTTGTATCGTGACGTGGGTCCCCCTTTGGAATCGGTCTCTGTCCTCGCTTAAGTTGAAAACATTTAGTCTATAGATTAACGTGGCAGATAGACGTCAAGTATAGGGAGATGCTTTCCAACATTTAGAAACACCCTGGGTGCCATGGGATTTCATTTATGCAATGGACCGTCACTATAAACGCCTGGCCTCTCTACTGAACCGCCAACTTTAGGTTTAAAGCAATCGATTCCTTCCTGATCTGCGATGTAGATTTTTGGACTGAGATTGGCCATGAGGTGACCGAATTTGTCGAATTGCCACTGAGTAGATAATACTATTCTGTGAAATTGCCATATCTGTCCGAATAGGTAAGAACTAAATGTTCAGTTCCATTATGTAGCGCAATGCGTGATGCAGCTTTCCTTGTTTATCGGCCACATAAACCAGCACCGTATTAACCAGAGGCAAGAAACTACCTACAACAACACCAACACACTTGATATCAATTCAATATTAATATCAATATTCATTTCAAGGTGGCGTACTAAATCCAAGCACAGGCGCTTCCTAATTAAGGAATCGCCATTTGCTGGCGACGCAGCGATGGTAATTGCCCACTCAGAAAGCCAGCTGCGAGAATTCATGGATCGACTTTCATGTCTTTATGCATTATTTGCTCTGACTATAAGTGGAAGAGGGTCGTATTGAGCCAAGTGGCAATAGCGCCACCAGTGATTACCCCGCATAATAAGCCTTTAGAGGTAGGAAGTAAATGCTGTTTACTGAGAAGTACTGTTAGGGACAGTCTATCCCTGGATGACCGCAATGAATACTCGCATTGGTAAGTAAGGCAGCCACTTATTCACTGTGAATTTGCTCCAGGACACAAAGTCGTTAGTATTTTCGACGACATTATTATTATTATTTTTCCGTGGGATTTTTTAAACTAAATTATGTCGTTTCATATGTCGGTGTAGGCGCTGTAGCCTATTGGGGATGGTAGCCTCATCCAGTACCCAGGTTGTATCTTGAATCATGGCCGGTCAGGGCGTCCAGGAGTGACCATAGAGGGGTTGCCTATTTTCGCCGCTGCCACTTATTAATTATAAGCGATTTCCGGCTTATCTCTGCTCTCCACTAAGTTAGCGCTACAAGACCCACCTTAATTAATCGTATTCGATATTTCATCTAATTCCGTCGCCTACTTAATTTCTTTGTTAATTACTTTTTCCAAAAAAAAACATGCCGCCATCCACACCACCGACTCCCCTCCCCCGCCCCCGCCTTCCTGATCAGCCCTGCCTTCCTGATTGCCAAGCTCCCCCCCCCCCCGCTTCCCCCCCCCCCTCTTCCAACAATCTGTATAAGCCCCGAGCATCGCGCCTTTAAGCTTTGGGCGCATTTAGCTGAGACCGATCGAGGCGGGTAAAAAGCTGCCAATATGGTGGTTATTATGGCAGCTGCCAGTGGGTGATGACGGCGCCAAGACGGTTGTCTCTTCCCTCCCCCCTCCTCCCCACCCCCGTCCCCCGACCCAACACTCTCCAAACCCTCTCTCCCCTCGCCGTTCCTACCCCCTCTGTCGTGCCCACGCGTCCGGCGTCACCGTCACTATGGGTCAAGTCTTACGGGTGTAGGGATATTGCTTCGCCGCTTTGCCAGCTGTGGCTCTGGCTTACTTACGGTTGAGCCATAGGGGAAGATAATTTCGCCCCCACCCCCCTTGCTCCTCCACCAGCCTGCCCATCAAACCCCTCCCCCGGCTCCTCCACCCACCCTACCCCCTCCCTCTCCTGCTCCTCCTCCTCCTCCTCCTTCCCCAACTCCACCACCACCCTCCTCCCTCAGGTCATTGGCTTGCTTGCCTGTTCGCTTTCAAGACGAGTATATCCTGACCACGTGCGGCGCCTCCTGCTTAATGACAACGTCATCCTCATCGGCAAAGTGCTAGGCTGGGCGAAAATAGGGGTGCGTAGGCTTGAGTTGCTTTGATGGTTTCTCCTTGGTCCGCTGCCGATTGTCCTGTTGCCTGCTTTGATTATCTCGACAACGAACCTCGTTCTTGTCTTGCGGCGTGTGACACATGTTGTATTGCATCGGTAACAGTTATTGAGATGTTTTGCAGGTTGTTACCTTGTTCAAACTTTTATAAGAAGGAAATACAACACAGTTTAACAAGGACAATTTATGTGAAAAAAAACCGGTTGTATTTCGAGCACTGCAGATAGGAACAACTCAGTATTCTCCACATCTATTATTAGTCACTGTTGTTTAATGTCGATGACAAAGCTCCTAAATTTATGAACCACCATAGTGACTAGCATAAGTTTTTCACTCACGATATAAGAGATTTACTGACATTGTGTGCCATTGTATTGACTACAATGAGACTACTTTATGAATATTACATGACGTGCAAGCTATGCTTACAGATTGGGAAAAAGTAACCATTTGATAAACTCCTTAATCTCAATTGTAATATTTCTCATTTTGTCTACTTGTATATGTTTTTATATGGTTATTCTCTACTAAAACATGTATTTGTATTTTCTTTATTATAATGTAACTTTCCATAATAAATAGTAATTTAATTACCTCACTACGATAATATTATAGAAATTAAATACATTTGTAAACCTAATTGTAACTATTTTGTCTAAATTAGACAAGTAGGGTCAGCATTTTATCTCATATAATATTCGTTTTTACTATTATAATTACCATTCTGCCTAGCCCTTAAATTTGTTCACACGTCATACAGGAAAATGGACATTGCAAAATATTCTCTTGAAAATGTACTTGATACCTGGTTTGAGCTTGGTAGTAGATCTATTAACATGTGGTTACTGACGTAGTTATCAGATATCTACCTTTATGTTTAAGAAGCAAACATATGCAACACAATGGTATATCAGAATTGATCAACACATTTTTCTTATGAGACATCCCAATCTGGTAAAAGAAGTGCTTTTAACAACATGCCATTTTAATTATTGCTCAATAGGTATTAGTATTCATATAAAAAGGATCTAAGTACATAGTTTCATTGAAACTATTATAGTCTGATGTGGAGACCCTTGGAACAATATATATAATGATCACTGTATCTGCTTTAAATATTAAAGATATCAAATAATAACAATATATATTTGATTTTTGACAATGGCCGTTAGTACAGGACTTACAAGGGGACCCAAAAAGAAAAGACTTAATCATGTCATACAATACATTTGATAAGAATCCACGTACATTATTACATTATTCAGCTGCATTGAAAACACTATTAAATATTTTTTGGGGGAAATAATGCTGCACGTAAAGTTTTAATGTTGAATGTCTAGACTGCGCTCCCCATTTAGGTGACACATGTACATATTACACATAATGGACTGATAATTAGTCTGAGTTCCTTTATGCCGGGAGAAATACGTGGATATTTCTGTCTTGCGATAAAAATGGTCAATTTACGGCCTTATGGATCACAGGCTGGTGGCAAATATCACAATTTGGTATATTGAATCATGCACGGGATGTCTCAACAACGCTAGAATTTAATATTTCTCGGGTAATTATGAATTAATGTTAATCCCCCGTTATTTCTATCCAGTTCTTAAATCGGACTAACTTCAGTATTCGGTATCTGTAGTTCGATTTGACTTGAAATGTGACTTCATTTTGTTGTATGATAACGACGCATGTTTCGAAAGGAAATGGGTGTAAGAAGTTATTATCTGGCAATAAGCCCTGGGAATTTTGACCAACATCCGTCCTCACTCCAGGCGACAGCGGGATCGTTTAAAGGGAGACCTAGCTGGTCTGAGAAGGCCAACATTCGTCCTCACGCTAGGCGACCGCGTGACCGTTTAAGGTGAGACCTATTTGGTCTGAGAAGGCCAACATCCGTCCTGACGCTAGGCGACAGGGTGACCGTTTAAGGTGAGACCTATTTGGTCTGAGAAGGCCAACATCCGTCCTCACGCTAGGCGACCGCGTGACCGTTTAAGGTGAGACCTATTTGGTCTGAGAAGGCCAACATCCGTCCTCACGCTAGGCGACAGGGTGACCGTTTAAGGGGAGACCCAGCAGGTCTGAGAACGCCAACATTACGCTAGGCGACAGCGTGACCGTTTAAGGGGAGACCCAGCAGGTCTGAGAACGCCAACATTACGCTAGGCGACAGCGTGACCGTTTAAGGGGAGACCTAGCTGGTCTGAGAAGGCCAACATCCGTCCTCACGCCAGGCGACAGCGGGATCGTTTAAGGGGAGACCTAGCTGGTCGGAGAAGGCCAACATCCGTCCTCACGCTAGGCGACAGCGTGACCGTTTAAAGGGAGACCTAGCTGGTCTGAGAAGGCCAACATCCGTCCTCACGCTAGGCGACAGCGTGACCGTTTAAAGGGAGACCTAGCTGGTCTGAGAAGACCAACATCCGTCCTCACACTAGGTGACAGCGGGATCATTTAAGGTGAGACCTAGTTGGTCTGAGAAGGCCAACATCTGTGCTCACGCCAGGCGACAGCGTGACCGTTTAAGGAGAAACCTAGCTGGTCTGAGAAGGCCAACATCCGTCCTCACGCTAGGCGACAGCGTGACCGTTTAAAGGGAGACCTAGTTGGTCTGAGAAGACCAACATCCGTCCTCACACTAGGTGACAGCGGGATCATTTAAGGTGAGACCTAGTTGGTCTGAGAAGGCCAACATCTGTCCTCACGCCAGGCGACAGCGTGACCGTTTAAGGAGAAACCTAGCTGGTCTGAGAAGGCCAACATCCGTCCTCACGCTAGGCGACAGCGTGACCGTTTAAAGGGAGACCTAGCTGGTCTGAGAAGGCCAACATCCGTCCTCACGCTAGGCGACCGCGTGACCGTTTAAAGGGAGACCTAGCTGGTCTGAGAAGACCAACATCCGTCCTCACACTAGGTGACAGCGGGATCATTTAAGGTGAGACCTAGTTGGTCTGAGAAGGCCAACATCCGTCCTCACGCCAGGCGACAGCGTGACCGTTTAAAGGGAGACCTAGCTGGTCTGAGAAGACCAACATCCGTCCTCACACTAGGCGACAGCGTGACCGTTTAAAGGGAGACCCAGCTGGTCTGAGAAGGCCAACATCCGTCCTCACACTAGGTGACAGCATTGAAAGGAACCTAAAAACCTTATTTGATCCACTTGGCCCTGAACAATCCATCTTTTCGATTTGCTGCGGATCGGTTGTCTTTTTTTCGTTTAAAGAAGCAGCTGTTTGGTGAGAAGGAGGTTGGCAGTTAAATTGGTGTGTGGAAGTATCCCTCACCTCCAACGAATATTTTGACACTTCATTGAAAAAAATGCGGTGCCGGATTGCAAGGGATGGAGGTGGGAGGTCAGGGGTGGGGGTTCGGGGTGGTGGATGGGGTGAGGCGTGGGGGTGGCGGAGGAGGGAGGGAGGAAGGGGGGGGAGGGGGGTTGCCATCAACTCGTCCATAATTCTGGTGCCATCAGTCTCAGCTGCGGCGCTGGGGCGGGATGGGAGACACCGACCCGCGGTGCCACCTACCGGTCGAGCTCTACACTATGGCGAGGCCGGAAAGAATTCAGACTGTCACGGGAGGGTCATTACGGCGCAGGGTGGGGCATCATCTTAGGGGGACATGGGAGGCGTGGGGTGGGGGATCATGGGCGGCGTGGCAGGGTTGGGGGGGGGGGCAGGGGAGCGACGGCAGCTATGTCATTTTCTCGGCGACACAT